>BPLQ01000060.1:0-20220 GCA_021605075.1 Caerostris darwini | reverse complement strand
AAATTTGGTTTCTGGTTTATATTTTTGCTTATGTATTTATGAGAACCTTTGGGGTGCATTTTTTCCGAATTTCGTTCTCTCTTATGAATATAAAAATGCAAACAAAATAAATATATGAAACCAGTACATCGAAATATCACACTTTAAACTGCCTGAAACTTAAAATTGTTTAGAAATAATTATTGATATATGAAATGAATTATACTGCATTGTGATTTTTATAATAATATTTGCAGTTTGTAGTTTATAAAACATACTATTATGGACTCTATATGGGAGAACAAAGCGACGTATCAATAAGGAGTTACCTGATTGTAACGAAATTTTGTATGCAAGTGCTTGCAAATGTTAAATTTTGGGCACCAATAAATGAATAGCTGGAGCCCCAGCGCATGGTGTGCAAAAGAAAAGAAACTCTAATTCTAAGGAATCCCATTCAAATTCGGCTACGTGTACTCATTTTGGCTGTAAAACTGCCTCGCATACGCACATGATGGACGATGCGATGGACAATGCCCCACTTGATAGGTGATGCGCAAATTACGCTGAAGGTGATTAAATTCAAGGATTACTCGGAATTTAATTCTTAGCGATGTGTAATTCAATGATGTGGGCAGGAATATTTGCTCATTGGTAGAACAAAGGGTCAAAAAGATAGCGGGTGACTTAGAATAATGACCTGTAGCTCTCACTACACCTGATTTGTCATTATCAACGATCTGATGACTAATCGGGTACTGCGATAGGCTATTCAATTCAAGGGTTCTTTTGATAGGTTCTATCAAAAGAACCCTTGATAGACGATTCACAGAATCGAAGAGCCCACATTGCCCTCTGTGCCCTTTGCCTCTCACCTGCCTCCTCTGACATTGTTGTTGAATCCCGCTTCCAATTCAGCCACTATGACCAGTGAAGACGTTTCTGGAGATGTCCAAGATAGCGGTGGGATAGTAACTTGAAAGCATTCCTCCGCATAGTCCAAGGATTTGGATTAATGATGTGGGGCGCCATTTCATTTGGTAGCCAAACCCATTTGATTTTCATTCAGAGCACTGCGATTTACAGCATGGTGATACATAGACGATATTGTACCTCTCGTTGTGTTGCCCTTCCTTTTACAGACATGTGCTTACATTTCAACAGCATAATGTCCGGTGCCTCACGGAAAGCAATTCTATCCGTTAGCGTTTTGAAATAATTCCCCGGCCAAATAGAGCACCTGATTCGTCTAGAAGACATCACTTTGGGATCTGCTTATAAGCATCTCTAAGTCTTACTCTGTGTCTAAGGATCTCATCATTTAAAAATCCTAACTCAACAATTAAAGTTAGTTTTGCAAAGGATTCTGCAGAGTGACTTGCCGAACTTTACGAAACAATACCAAGTTGGATAACAGTTGTTCTTAAATGAGGTCCAAAAATGAGGCAATGTCCTATTGATTGTTTGACCTTTTTTATTAATTATAATATTTTACTAATCGTCAAACTCATTTTACCTTAAAACTGTAATCAATAATTCAAAATTTTAATAACCAGCATGCTAATACATAAGACGCTGCTGTTGCCAACGGTGAAAAGGAAATAAGATCCTCATTTCGGTTTCACTTAAAAGAATCATATCCCTGACATTATTATGTTTAATTTTATTCCAAAATTTTTATTGTTTCAAATGTATATAAATTAAAATTTTTATAATTTAAAATTCGCTTCATTAAGCAAAAAAGATTAATTAAAAGCATGCAGAACTTTTAATTTTGACGTTAACGTTCATCGATATTTTATTTTATTTTTTGTCTTTTTGTCATAATGTTAGTGTTTTTTATTGCTAATTCTTTTAGAATTAAATTTCTAAACAAAAGTTATTTTGTGGCCTATTTTATGAATAAAACTGAACTAAAAAGGATTATTCGAATACATACCATATCACACAAAAAGATGCGTGCTCTTTCGTGATCTAGCTTTGTTTTTGATAAATACATGTCGCAGTATTCTCTTAATACTTTCAAGTAACATCTGCGAAAAATTACTATAATTATTAAGATCTGCATTTAATGTATCACTCTTCCATTAGAATATGTTTAAATGAATTTAAATAACGAAAAAAAATAAGCCTCTCACTTCATTATAACAATTATGAAATTAAATGCGTACATTTTTAAATGTTTTTGTATGGCAATAGATGTTTTCTTAAAAAGCACGGATTATTATTTTTTACTACAATATTTATTCAACAAAACACTTCCAAGTGAAGTAATTTTATGCATAATTGCCAATGTTTATCTTTCATTAAAATTCTATAGAAATATTTACTCTATTGCACATGTAGTAAAAACAAGAGTAAAGTTTTAATTTTTAAAAAAATTCTTATTTTTAATCCATATTTCGTGTCAACAATTTATTTTATTTTAAATTTAAAAAAATCACACATAACCATGTCTTAAAAAAATCTCATACTGAAATAAAAAGCTCATAAAAATAAGTTTCATTGAGTTCATACTATAGTTTCCATCAAGAACATGTTATGACTATACTACTGTGCCCAAAAAGTAAGACCAATTTTTAAATTTTTCCAAAACTCTTTATTTATTCTTCCAAATTTATTTCATCGCCTTCAAAGTAATCCCTTCCGGACACAATGCACTTATGCCAACTTTTTTTGCAATCCTCAATGCATGCGAAAAAGTCATCGGCAGAGATGGCCATCAAAGCGCGCGTCGATTCACGTTGAATTTCTTCAATCGACTCAAAACGGTGTCTCCGGAGTGGTCTTTTGAGTTTAGGGCACGATATTAGGTGCTTTTCGTAATGACTTGGAAATCCCTGGCACAAATATTTAATGACAAAAAGTATCTCCTTTTTTTTATAATGGAACTTCATGGGATGGCATCCTCTCGAGTCCCGAATTATATCCATTATCACCTTCCAAAAATTGAGACATATTTCCAAATTTCTACGGCCGTTCACTATTCTTAATAAAGAATAATATTGCTGTTTAAAATGCTAATATTCTCTAGAACAACAATATTCATGTCTGTTTCACGAATCTGCATATCTCAAAACCACTCCATGCTAAAAAAATTAAACTGAATAATAAATGAATAAATAAAAAAGATCTACATGCCACTAACGAACTACGTACTACAAAATTCCATTGTATATTTTATGACGTTGATTTATCAAAGGGTTCTTTACACATTGAAATAACTGTTACTGATATATTACCACGATTAATTTTTAAGTTAAATGTGCACGAAAGCACTTACGTTGCTGTGTTTTCGAGGTCGAGCAAGTAGTTGTTGTTGGAGGATTCATCTTCTGGGTGAACAGTACTGGAAGGTTTCTGGATGCGAGTTAAACATTCTTTCTACAATATTACAATCTTTTGAATACACAATTCTCATAAAAACACTTTATATAGCTCTAGATTTATTATAGTCACAAACTAACTGTGACAAAAACAATTGTATTATCGATTTTACAGATTAAAAATTTTCATGAAAAAAATTAGAAAATAGATTCGTCTACGTCAGGATAATGGCGATATAGATTTTAAAAATTATTCAATATTTCAATTTTTATAAAATGAAATTGTAGTAAATAGTTTAATGGATCCCTTATTGTTTTTTTTTTTCCTTCTCATTCTACTATTTTCTAAAACGTACGTCAACTTATAATTGTTTTTATTTTCAAATTCATTAAGTTGGTCATCTGTTAATACAGGCATCAGTTCAACAATGCATTAAATACATTCCTCCGTACCACAGGCAATGAATTTAATTTTAGAACTAATTTGAAGGTCAACTCTGACACATGCGTGAGTTGAATGTGAAAAAAAGTTGAATATTCATGCATCCTTTCAACAATGTTCGAAATTATTGATGAAATGACTGCTCGTCCTTAAATTCTGTTTGTCTCATAGAACTTCTCAGCTTTTCTAACGAAGTAGCTATGTTTTCAACTCTCAGGATCTTTAACCAAGTCAGTGACGATGATGGTTCTAGTACATTAAATACCATTGTATATATATCATTGAATTTTTGTGTTGCAGAAATATGAAAAGTAATGTCTTATTCTTAACAATATGAAGAGGTGAATCGATAGAAGAGATTCATACTGATAACTAAAATCTGATTCATTCCAAAATGAACAAATAATGTTGTTTTAAATAAACTAATGGAATTCTACTAAAATCGGCTGAAGTATTGCAAATTTATAACAACATTTATAGAATTTGTTATGAACACTTTATGAAATAAATGTTTTCGATATCATAAAACACGAGGGGTGCGATCTACCTTCCCGTGGTGCATCTTGGTAACATCCTAGGCAGTTAAAAGATCTACTACTATCGGCACGCTCTAAGAGTGATAACTTTCGTGGGTATTCGTGTAGGCTGAGTGCCTTACAATGGAATGCGGGTGACCTGTCCCAATCTAAGAAAGCTGGAATTCAACATTCCCTTGCCAGCTACTTGCGGTGGACTATAACTGTTTGGCAAGCCATCTGCACCCCATTGGCATTTTTGATAGCCAAAATTGCCCGGTCTGTGGCAAAGACGAGATAATGGACAGACATTATATAGCAAGATGATCGGCCTTGCCCGGAGACTTCGAGGTGAGAAGATATTGGAGCGCTAGAACTTTGTTTATGAGACATTGATTTTTTTTCTTTTTCTGTTTTCTTTTTACTTGTATGTTTTACACTATTTTAATCCCGTAAGAGTTTGTCGGGTTTTTTTTTTTTGGAAATAAAAAACATTTCAAAATTAACGTGATATTTCTTAAATATACAACTTTGAGCATCCATTATTTTTTTAATTTTTAATTAAATTTTTTTATTTTTATTTTTGCTTATTCATATGATTATCCAACTATCATTTTTAATGGATTGCTGCGGTTTTTTTTAAATTCTTTTTGGAGGAAAAGAATAAGCCGTGTTGAATACTGGTCGGATAAGGGGCTCGTTTATTTTTTAAAATCCATAATGATAGAGGCTATTGTTTCGTCCTGTTTAATTGTGGGTTTGAAGTATATTCCAGAAATCGATAGCAACATATGCATACCCACTAAAACTTGAGTAGGAGATTTCCAGATGAGATCAGAATTAACAGTTGCATACTCAGTATTAAAAATAGAGAACTATTCAATGCTCTTAAGAGTTCGAATCGAACTCCTCAATGGTTGATGCTATCTAATAAGAATTCTGATATATTTTTAAACTACACCATATATCAATAACAGACTTTTAAAAAAATGCTACCACAAGCATACCAGTTTGTGTCCCATTTTCCAGAGGATGTTGGATACAAACATCCTTTTTCTGTCATCTGGCCATATGCCTTTCAGCCACATGCAGGGTTTAGTGTCTTCATAAGGGGCATAAACATAGCGTCTGAAAGTAAAAAGGATTATTTACATACTATAATTACTGCCACATGCTATCACATCACATCATTGTGTCTAATGATAGTTGCCGCCACAGCTGGGATTGACATGAGTACAATTCGAAACTACAAATGTAGGTTTATATGGGAAATTAAAAAATCATGTCATAAAATGCCAGCCGATTGGAAACCAGATTAGGCAGAAGTTAGTATACGGTTAAAATGCACTTTGTAACAACGAAAACATAAACTTCACCCTAATAAACAATTTGTGACTATCGTTGAATCCTTTTCAGTTAAAAAAAATTGTCATTTAAAATTAAAATTGCTTGTATGTCTGTTTCTTATGTATAAAATGCACAAACTTTTTTTATGATTTCATTTGTTTGAATGGAGGAATTTCTAATCCTCATTAATTAGAATTTTGTTGATAAATTGATGCTATAGAAGAGCATTCGGGTACGCAAAAGAAATAGAAATGAATATAAGTTTCTGAAGAAAGCGATTGCCGTAAAAAAAAATATCTATTCATCCATTAGCTTAATCTAAGATGTATGATACGCCAGTCGTTGGGAGTAAACAGTTCAGAAACTTAAAGTGTTCAAGATCAAGGATATTTCAGGTATTACACGTTATGGCAGGCTCTCCCCTCCTTGGTATGAACTTCAGGGATGTCTTTCACACATTAAAATTAACATTCCACGGGTTCAAATTCCATGTATTGAGATGTTCTCCTTTTAAAAAACTTTTGCAGAAATGCATGGATATATTCTTCTTCATTGCCGCAATAGACCCATCGTGGGCCAACGGCCGTCTGCCTATTGGCAAATTTCGAGACAGGAGATGTTTTCTTTTTACTGAGTACGGATGTCAGCCCTACTCTCTACAGTCATCTTAGGCTTTGATCTACGGCTTAAAGTGGATTCCGAACCACTACAAACATCCGTGGCATCAACTGGAATCGAACTAGAATCATGATGACACCGAGCGCCAGAGCGCTAGACACTCGACCATCGGGCCCCACTTTGATATATATATATATCTATATCTTACAGCTTTTACAGCTTAAACTTAAATTACGCCTATAACTCTCATCTCAGTCATTAGCAATAGGAAATATTCAATTTGAAATAATTGTGATCTTACTTATCCATAGGTAGAGGTGAAATGAAAGGTGTAGCATTGTTATCGTCCAATTCTCCTTCTACTGTTTCCCGACCTTTCGGACCTGCAACAAAATAACAACAAAGAGAAGATTCAGGTGAGACATTTTAAATAAAATTATACATAGTGTTTTAGTACAATGTTTACAGACTTCTAGTAGGGGTAAGGTGCACTCAAACTATTATGAAACGCATAGCAATGCTAGATCATGATTGATTACCAGCTGCTATAGATGGCGTTGCAGGAGTTCATACCGTTCTTGCAGAGACTCTTCATTTGACACACGTTAATATAGAATACTTGACCATAAGAAAATGGAACTAACGAATATACAATTGGCTTGATGAGTTACAGAATGCCATGGATGAGCCACACAGTGTTTGTACGTGCAATAATATCCGATGAGGCTTATATTCCTAGCCATAAATTCTTTGAGACCGGCACCAGCTGATATCTGAGAGAGCTTCTTCCCAGTGAAATATAATGAATTGTGAACACGGAGAAGACTTTGTTTGGTCTCATACTCGACTATCCAAGTTACAGTTCGCGAGTTATAGTGCTCCATGAAAGAATGTCTCACTGCAGCATTTGAAGGATTCTGAGTGAAAACAGCATGCATCTCTAATTCTCCTTCGTTACCACTGATTATCTTATACTTTTGTTATGTACATTGATTAGTGAACTCATATTCATACAGTGTAATTTAATTTCTAGGTACATATTACTTTGCAAATAAAACTTTTTCAGCCCTTATTTCTTTATGATTTTAAGTTATCTAGGTGTACCTTATTACTACTAGAAATTTGTAAATCTGGTATTGAGACATAAAGTATATTTTTATTAATAGCATGAATTTTCAACAAATATTTTACTTTATTAATATACATAATGTTTTTTTTTCTTTTAAAAGTATTAATACTTAAATAGAAAAAATTATTATTGCGAAATATTAAGCATCATACAAATTATTTGAATGTAATAGATTATAAGCATGTAGTAATGTAATCGCATAATGTTAAAATAAAATCTAATGTTGACATAAATCATAATGTTAATCGCATGTAATGTAAGTTATGAACAGAAAAAAAATACTACATCCCACTATAAGGCCACTTAAAAAATTCTACTTCTTAGCAGGTAAATAAAAAAAATTGTTTTGCTTTTATATTTAAATTTAGTAATAAATTTCATTACTTTTGAAATAATTATATGTGATTTAAATATTTAGTTACATGCTTTCAGATATCATGTATAATAATGTTTTAATGAAGTAGCACTATTTCTCTACGATACTTTACTTTCAAAACAGTTGCCCAAATTACTGTATTTTCAGTTAGACTATAAGAAAAAATGTTCAAGAGACTATACAATTACTGTAGTTTACTGTTCTAAAATAAAAAAAAAAATGTGACATTGAAATTCAGGTTCAAAAATATGAGTACAATGTATTGTCAGTACTGTATTTTTAATTTTCCATATTTTATTTTATCCATTATCATTGTCATTTTTTCAATTCCTTCTATTAGCTCACACTCTCCCTATATATATCTTGTTCAAATTTTCAATCGTTAATAAAATACTTTTTATTCAACCACTCAAGTTCAAATACATTTTTTTAACTTGTTGTGGATGACACTTGATGTTAATACAGTTTTTTCAAATATTAGTTCAATAATTAAATTTAATTAATTAATTTTAGTTTTTTTTTTAGATTTAAGTTGAATATATCTATCAATAGATGGCGCCAGATAAACATAAAAAGATGAATGAAAATTATTTATAAACGACTTTCTGCAATAGAGTGAAAAAAAGTAGGAATTGACTTAAACTTTTTTTTTTTATATTACTTGTTTTAATGTAACATTCAGCAGTAATTTAATTGTGTTCATTATTAATTCAACAGGCATTTTTTTTCGCACACTTTACTTTGAAAATAAACCTGATATAACATTTGTCGCCTGATAATCGCGTGAAAATGAGAGTCTACTGTATTTAATTACATATTGTGTAGATAAATTATGGTTTTAACTATAAGAACTGCACACACCCATCTGCAGACTGAAGCGAATGTCTTTCATTTCTGCCAGTGTTCTGTCGATAATGGAGGCATCGTGGACACATCCGAACAGAAAAAAATCCGCATCGTAACCGATCGTTTCCTAAAATGAAAGATTTCTTTTAATTTACTGTTCAAGACCCAAAGTAAAGTGAATTCATAAATTCACCTCATTAATAAAAATGCTTTTTTAAAAACATATAGTAATTTTGCACAGCATATAATAATTTTATTTATAAGGCATTTTATGGTTATTATTCGTCTAAACTTTATGCCAGACTTACCCAAGTCCACTTCGTTGCAAGAGTGAAAAAAAAAAGAAACATTATTCACCAGAGCATTGCCTAAATGTCCACAATAAAGACACCGAGCCAAAAATTATGATATGAGCATTTTTAGTTAGCCCTGTGCTGCAATACGATATGGGCACTGGTTAGCAATGCACCTGGCATATACTAACAGAAAGAAAGTTGAAGTCTCACAGGAATGTTAAATGTGTTACGAGACTTTAAGATCATTCTGCATTGTCATTTCACAAAATTGGAAACAAGAATTGGCCATAAACGAGATATCTTTGACTGGCGATAGGAGGCTACAAAGTTTGACCCAGAATACGCCCACAAATTTACAGATTTCAGGATGGGGTTGGGTGTGACAGTACATACTGGAACTAAGGCTTAAGGCTAATGGCTTTGGTGACGGAAGACGATACTGTTTAAGAAGGGTCACCGATATATGAGGCTCATTACAACCATTAATATCTTACAAATAAGTTGATCAATTGGTGGCACAAGTTAACACTTAACTAGATCCACCTACTTCTGTGTGCTTGGAGGTTCTTCACAAAGAATTATAGTACTCAATTATGTGTACTGTGAGGTCCTTAGTTAACAATAATCAAAAAGCAGAAGAGGCTTAGTTCCAATGTGCTTTAATCTTATAGATCATCTGAACTGGACTGTGATTGAGTAGTTTTGACACGTGAAGAACACATCTACTTATATTCCAGTTACACGTTTTATCGCATCAACAGATAATACGGAGAGGAGTACTTGGAATGCATGTAAACAAAATTAAGCCATTATTCACACTAGTAGAACAATTTGAAGTAGTATGTCATCAAGATTATTAAAAAAAACTATTAAAAGTTCTTGTTAAAAGTTCTTGTTTCCTACACCAGGGGGATCCCTGGTGTAGGAAAGCCTACACCAGGTCTAAAAGACTCTGTCGCAGGCAACTGGCCCATAGCTAAGGGTAACATGTAGTTTCACTTTTAGCAAGGAACCATGAGGGCTAAAGACTGACTAAACTTCATGACAACACTTTACGATCATATTAGACCGGAACCTACAGTTTAAAGTGGATTCCGAACCCTACAAACTTCCATGGCACCGCTGGGACTCGAACTCGAAACCTGGGACACCGGGCGTCAGATACAATGATATCAAAATTGCATTATTATATTCAACGGTTATTTTGTAATGAATTTTTATAATCGAGGCAAGATTTTGTGCTCACTTTGTGCTTTGACCAGGATCTATAAATAAAAATAAATAGGAAAAATAAATAAAACCATCTAAATAATACATTATTGGTGAAGTATGTATATATTATTAAATCTTTTAATTAATAAATGAATTAGAAGTTAGAATTAGACCTTTTTTGTGGCTAGCCAAACAATTTTTACCTCCGGCACAGGTGATGTGGGCTCTACCAGAACAGACGCCCTTGAAAAGGCACTTTCTTCTACGATCTCTGTCTCTACGGCCATCAACAACCTACCATTGTAAGAAGCATCGTCAAGCGACTTTTGATTTCGCAGGTATACATAGCACGGGCCAAAGGTTGGAAGAAAACCTAGACACAATAAAGGAATTATTTACGTGCTTTAAATATAATTAGCTTCGTACATTTGTGAGTTCTGTTCTGAAACCTTATAAAAAGAAAACTGTTTTCATTGTTTAGTGTGCTATGAAAGGTTCAAAATATTATTATTTTAATTTCCGCAATAAAATATAATGTTTTAAAATATATATGAGTAAGATTTTTATAGTAGAAAAATAATGTTTACAATTTTCGACAGCAATCAAATATGCTTGACTTTTTAATCTCTTTAGCCCATGCGACGACTTGAACAAAATGTAAACAACCGCACGGCCTAAAATGGCTGATACGGCCCATTGACACATCGGGGAAATGACTCCGAGGCGAAAACTAACGGTGACATGGATGTTTGTTGAAGGTTCGGAACCCACTTTAAACCGTAGGTCCCGGTCTATTTAGCATAAAGTGTGCACAAGATGACCGTAGAGCGATAAAAACCAAACCAAACCTCGGCAAAAACTCTCACGCCTTTTCTTCTTGCTAAAAAATCTTGATCATCAATGGTTAGATGCGGTAGTCTTGAAACTTTTGATAATATAATCGTTTTGAAATTTATTTCTTAGAAGCTCTGGATTATGAGAAATTCAAATTTAATTTTTAGACGCTCTCAGAACATTTCGTTGTTATTTGAACATTATAAGTATTAGGTTTTTCGGTAAAGTTTAGAGATGGCACTGTTAGCGTATGAGTTTTATTTTCTCAAATATATATTTTTATCAATATAATTAATAAACGATAAAAAATGCATTATTATTTTAATGTAAGTGATAAAAAAATATAATATTTGTGATAATTATATTATTATTAAGATAATATTAATTACATTAATATTGAAATTATTTTTCCCATGTCATGTTTAGTATTAATTTTGATACAAAAACTTTTTTTGCAAGCTAAATTAAGTAAGCTTTAGCAATAATGATTTTTTTTTCTAAACTACATTTTTTTACTACATATAAATAAAATATAATATTGCACATACACATAAAATATAAATTAACACATACATATTAAAAGTTACGTAAAGAAACTAAATATATTGGGAATATTAGCAATATTTATTCTTTGTTTAGGATTTACATTAATATTTCATTATTATTAAAACCAATCACTCATTTTAAATAATAACAAAACTTGAAAATACAAATATAATAACAAAATTAAAAAGTAATCTAAAATATTATCTGAGTACAAAATGACCAATCATAACCGAACACTGATTCTTCTGAATTCGAAGTTTGTAAAATCAAATAAAAAATCTTCTTTACATTTCTCTCTCGAGCATTACCTAGAATTTTTTTTAATTCCTTAAACATTGCATATAGAGTCTGTTCAGATAATTCTCCAATTGGTATAAATTCAGATGAAATTGTTTCCACTTCATGTATTGACAATTTGTGTACTAAGAGAGACATCACATAACATGCATATTTTTAATCAGCTTTTTCAGCAACAGTTAATGAAATGCTTTTTAATGTATCTATAAATGCATAGCCACTTCATATAAAAATGCAAGCTATGAGATCAATATTAGAAATAAGTAAAAAGAGATAAAAATGGGGATTGTCTCAAAATAATTGAATCTTCCTAGAACTGGTCACTCACCGTGATCGTTTGAGCTGGATATCTTTTCCAGTGGAATGGCCACGGTGCCGATGTCGTTGTTGACCATAAAGTCGTCGTCCCTCACCTGCACGACGATGGGTCCCGAGGGCAGGGGGAACTTGGTCGTGAATACGATCTGCTCATTCCACACGGGGCACGTTGTTTGCTTTTTCCTGGTGGTGCAGCCCTGGGTAAGAGAGTAGTTAATAAAATCATAAGGCAACTACTTTTCAAATCTATAGATTGTAAAAAATTACTCTAGGGCCATAAAAAAATTTAAGTTAATTTCTTTTCTTTTGCACAACTCGTAGTTTATTGTGTCATTTCAATCTAGAATGACAAGTTCGAATTCAGTTGGAGACGTTAATTGAAGTCACTGATACCAAAAAGAAGAAGCTTCGATAGCAATTGTTATTACAAAGTACTTGAGCATCTTACATGGCTAAATAGATTGGGAATTCTATGAGTTTTCTGTCCTGCCATGACACTTATAGCTGAAACTTTTCTAAAAGATATTACTTTCCTTAGCAACTGGTGACTGTTAGTAAAATATATAAGTTGAGTAAGAGGGTATATGGATGTTAAAAATTAAAAAAAATATTTTTAATATCCTTTCTCTGTGGTGCTATAATTTTATCTAGTCCATTCAGTCTCTATTCTATAATTATGAAATTCACACTTCTAGCGGTTAAAAGTAATATTAGTTAATAAAGAGATAAGTCATCATTAAAAAATGTTCATACATTTGAGTGGTCCAGGTACTCATTTTTAACTATAAATGAAAATATAGCAATTTTGATTTCAATAATATAATAATTTAAGTGTGTTCTTATAAAATTCCATTATCTGTAACTTAATTCGCTTCAAATGTAAGAACTGTACTATATGTGCTTATAATAAAGCACAAAATAGTTCAACACAATTCAAACATGCGACGCAACTAGTGATTAAGACCTGTAAATTTTCTACAAGATATTCCTGATGACAAGAGATTATCGGCAAAGCTGGACAAACCGTTGGACACTTTGGACACCAAATGTCTCTTTAATGAAAACCATAATTTGTAACTGATTAGTCCCCTTAAGTTTGTGCTTTTTAATTACCTTTTCTAATTTAAGAGTTAGATTATTAATTTGCGTCCTATCGAGTTGACTTAAAAGCATCAAAAGTGTTATTTTGAATTTCAGATCTTTTAAAGAGATAAGGTGCAAAACGGATAAGTTGCAAAAGTGTACGAATGTATCTCATCTGTTATATACATAATACTACTCCAGATTCTATAATGCATGATACTTTTGTGTCTCTAAAGCTATATCCACACGAAAGACAAGAAAGATAGATTCAGACCGTCTAACCCAGGGATGGGCAAAGTTTTTCTGTCGCGAGTCAAAAATCGAAAAAAGAAAGTTTGGCGGGCCAAGATAAATTTTTTTTTAAATTTTAAAAACAATATACAAGTATTACAATTTAAATATGTTAATGACATGAATGAATTTGCGATGAGACACGCTGGTTTATCCTTTACAACAGTAAAAAAATATTTCCTGGTCCATTCATCATTAAAAGCACGGCACTCTGAATCAACTTTACGTTTTGAGTAGCCATTTTGGGGTTGAAATATTTTACGAATAGCCCAAACAAGCACTAGCTACGCTATACTTTTAATAATTTCACCACTATTCACAATGATGCTATATGTCCGCAATCTTTCCGTATACAATCAATAATATCATTACTCACGCCAAAAGAAAAAGCCACTGGCTGAAGATAAAAATGCGCAGTCTGCCACATGTGAGGTCTAATTCACCTATATTGGATTCCCATATGTCTGCTTCCCGAGAAAGAGATAACGCTTGTTGGCGCGCCAATCTACAGCTATAACTAACAAAGAACTTCCGCTTTTAACACCTTACCTATTGAAAGCTGTCTGTGCTTGCTATTTCCGTCGATTTATGTTTTGTAGAACAAAAATAGAGAAAGTAAAAAGATCATCAGTCCTTTGAGAAAAAGGAAGAAAAAAATAATATTTCATCACAGTAGAAAAGGAGATGGATATATAATATATAAATATATATTTCTTTTAATTTGCCTCGGACCGGCAAATTAAAATTCTATCCGCGGCCCGGATAGAACTTTCCAGCGGGCCGGAGTTGGCCCATTCCTGGTCTAACCAGTTATAAACCGGTTTTTCCCAACCACCCTCCGTCTATGTCATGTATATCAACCCTGCTCTTACAAGAGTCAGTTTTTCCGCTCGTCAAATGGACCCCATTTGTGATCAGCTGCCATTCACAGTCTGAGATAACGTGGATTGTTTCTCATCGTCAGACGAGCGAGATCCCCATGGGATTCACTCGACTCGAGTCGACTCGTACTCTCGTTTGGACGCTGCTTAAACAGACAACAAGGAATCTTATGGAGAGAATAATACATTTTGGATATGATTTGAAGATTCGTGGTATGAGGATGGTAGTCAACAAGTGCGGGGGTCAATGAAGGTTCTACTATACTTTTTATTGCCAAAGATTTCACCTTGAGCCCTGCGAAGAAGACGTGCACGCAAGGATCGATGAAGTCGCCTTCTTCCACTGCGTACCGCTTCTTGAAGTGAGACAGAAGACCTCTGGTCAGGTTGGGCAGACCTTCTGCGCGATGCACCTTCACTCGCAGCACGGCGAACTGGGACTCTGTTCCCCTGCGCAACAGATGCATTATGTTGATTTCAATTTCTAACCACTTTAATCTGAGATTATTCACCATTAGAACGGTAAATAGGTACCAGATAAAGAGTTATCCTAAATCAGAGGTAGTCAACCTTTTTATACTTACCGCCCACTTTTGTATCTCTATTAATAGTAAAATTTTCTAACCACCCACACGTTCCACAGTTATAGTGATTTACTTTATTATGAAACTTATAAGCGAGAATTAACTCGTCCCACCCGAGGGCACTCGATAAGGGATGATCGACGTTGCGACAGCAACGCCAATCTACAGTACCAGAGAAGTCCGTATCAGACACCAGACGCACACCCCGGCCAAGCGGCCCGGCACTTACTCCGGAGTTAAAGCATATAATAACAATTTCTTACAATATTTTATGTCGGACTTTCACTAAGTTTGGCAGATTAAATACTTATAAAACAGCTTACGGTAGTTAAATATATCTTTCATTTATACTTCGCATGCATACAAGCATGAAGTCTGATGAAGTTACATTTAATTAATTAAATTATTAATGAGAACCCTGATGCTGATGCTGTGAATCTAAATACAGGATATCTGGTCAATTTTTGTAATGAACAAACAAAAGTCTCCTCTTTCACAAATATTCAGGCAGTTTCTTTCTTTAGTTATCATTAACAGCACTACAAGTTGATTCCACAAGATACGAAGTAGGGAAAGGCATTAATAAACTGAATATCATTTTCCACATATTTGAATATGACAGGCATTTTTAAACAATACTTGAAAATTCTACTATTTCAACATTTTTAAAAAAACCAATTAAATTTTTAAAAAGGAAAATGCTTCAGTAACCCAAAAAAATCTCTACCGCCCACCATGACAGCTCGAACGAAACTAGCCCAATCCTCAACTCAGCCCACTAGTGGGCGGTAGGAAACAAGTTGACTACCATTGCCCTAAATGAACTATGGCTGCCTGCTACACATTGCACCTGCATTGTGCCACCACTGTTTTGAAAGAACACTTCTTCGCCGATTCTTTCTATAACACAACTAAAAGACTTTTTAACCTATGTATTTGTTATTCTTGTCTCTGGCAACATTAGCCACGTGTATTTGATAATCCTTACAAGAGGGAATCCGCAACGCGTATCTTCCCTATCCAAGGGGAAATGCATCAGAATGGAATTGGAATTAGCTGGAGCAAGACCTCATGTGAAATCGCTATAAACCGATTTGGAAATTATGTTATAAATGGATAACTATAAATTTATGTGTGAGTTGTTGTGTTGAAATAAAATAATTGAAAAGACACATTGGAGTCATATTTGTAAGGACAGTACATGAACACGCACCTCAGCAGTTAGATAGTTCATCATAACAGACAGGAGAACATTCGATTAGATTTCGCTTGATGGATCTCTTACCGACATCTCTTACTTCCGAAATGGTATTGCTGTGGCATGTATGACAAGACGTTAGACTTTCGAGTCAAGTTAACATGAGCCAAACTGAAAGTTTCGTTTCTAAGCCAGTTGATGGCAAAATAAATGTGTAAACTGAAATGGCCTCTAGTTGGGCGGGAGGAAGAGGATGCAAAACCCTTAGACACCACCCTTGAATATGTTCGTATAATATTGCTGTGGCACAATTTCAGCCAGATCTTTCCAAAACTTTAAAAAAGCCTCTCAGTTCCAGGCACAGTAATGTAACGTTAGTTCTAAAAGCCACATTGCTATATATATATAGCAATGTGGCTTTTACAGTGTACCTATGGACCACATTCGTACCTATGGACGCACAGTGCACTATTAAGGAATTGAGTTTCTTTTTATTTAACCTTCCAATACGCGTCCTCATTTATTTTTGAGGTTAGTACATTCGCTTAGTCAATTTAAACAAGGTAAAATGATCTTGAGTCGATGCGCTTGGTTAAACTACCAGAGAACATTCATTCCTTTTCTGTTAGGGGATATTATGTAAATGATCAACTTAGATTACACTTCATCTACTACGAATAAATTTTATTAGTGATGATGATCATTAGGTTAAGTGAAAAGAAAATATTTTTCGATATCACAGTTAATGAATAAGAAATTGATAACTGATGATTTAATACATTATCAAAAGGTTTGTAAAATTATATAATCTTTTGCTTTTCTTAACACGAATATTTATTTATTAATCCAACGACATGGTTATGGTCCTTTGTGTATTAAAATTCATAAAAATTCCATCAGTTAATTAATTGCTACTGAACTTTGTTACCATCGATTTGTTTTTAACAATCTCAACACTTTGACAGATATGATATGAAACAAAGTACAGTAAGTGGCTTTGATGATTCTGCAATAAAAATGACCTAGAAATTTTTAGAAAAGTCACCTTTTTTGTAACGATAATCTCTGATCGATGGTTTTTTTATTTATAAATTTCTTATTTTAACGTGCTAAAAAGAACTTTCTTTGACTTAACATGTTAAAGAAAAATCTCTGATCACTTAATATGAATGACTGCTTTTGGATCCCTAAAATTGCAGTAATTTATTCAAATGTCATGATTTCAAATATAATATGCTTAAGGTCATTTGCCTCATAATTGTTCTAAAAACTATTTTGAAAGAAAAAGAAAGGTTTTGAAACATTTTTTATTTGATAATTGATTAACTATTTCTTAATAAAGAGTTAGAAGAAATATGTAAACTAATAAACGAGAATCAGCTTTCAGATATTTGTAATTTGGATGCATAAGATATTTTATCATATTATTGCTCTACAATACATCACATTATATCACAATATATCACATCACTTCAAAAAAATTGAAAAAAAATATATAAAATAACAACCAGATTAATTAATGAAAAATTCATATATTTATTTATTATAGAATAAAAATAAACTAACTTCTGTATGAAAAACCAAAGTTTTGCATCAAGCTAAAAATATTTTTTAAATATCAATAGCATTACCTACTGAATGGAATTGCAATGGAAAAAGAAAACCTGTACAACATTTTCAAATGAAAGCTTGCAACAATATTACAACCATGAAATTTAACAGAAATAAGTTGATTTCTGTTGCAAACCTGATGAAAATTAGGTTCAAATCATCATTGCTATTATAAAGCTTTTTTACGCTTCAAAGATCTTCGTACACTTATTAAGGGTTTTAATGTTTTGACCTATAGGTGAATATGCAAAAATATTTTAGCAATAGAAAATAAGACTTACGGTTCTGGTTCATCCTCTTCAAATAGGCTTTCCACCTTGAGCTTCGATGCAGAATAGCAATAAAAAGCAATAAGTAAATTAGTAAATATAATAATAAGTCTACAAAATTTTAGATTTTTATTCTTTTCATTTAGTTTTCAAATCAGATTTTCCTCCTTACAATGATCTCTTTAAACCGGCAAGATGTACAACTTTACAACAAAGTAATAAATAAAATATAAAATACTTAGCCAACGTGAAATAATAAACTGTTAAATTTGATACAAATTTCATCCTTGCCAACTCAGTATCTATTATATATAATTCCCGTGTCACGATGTTTGTTCGCGATGAACTCCGAAACTGACCATCCGATTTTAACTTTTTTTTAAAAAAAATGTGTGTTTTGTTCCAATTTGATAAATAGGATAGTCTTTATTCAGATTTTTTTTGTATTTAAATGCAAAATCGGTTAAAAACTAGCATTGAGGAAGGCGCCAATCTTGCAACCCTGAATTTTCGCCAATTTTCCGCCAATTTCTTTAGGGTTGCAATACTGCAATTAGAGGAATTCGTAGCTTATTTTTCGAACAATATAATGACTATTTTTAGATGGCGCCGTGTGTCGATGTCTGTACTACATAACCGTAAAATTCTCATGTTCTGAATATTATTGTTTTATGTACTACTTTAAATTTTGTGAAAATTATTTTGTAAGAAATTTATATTATTTCTATGCGAAATAAATCAAATGTATGTAAGTATTACCTGATTTGATTATCAATATTTTTTTTTATTTTCTAAGTTTGAATTTGAATTGGAATAAAATATATGGAATGAAAAGTTGTGAATCAAAACATTAAACTTTTCTATGCTTAAAGTTTGTAAACATGTGTTGTATTTGATTAAGAATTCCAAAATAAAATGTGATCTACAAGATAATATAATATAGACAATATAATTTTAAAGAAATATGATGAATTTTAAGGATTTTTTGAAAAGTGTGAAAATGAAGTAAACTCTGCAATTATTTGATATAATGATAACATTAAAATTTTATAAAAGGTATTATAGTAGTTGTAAGTTGAAAATCAAGGACATTTTTGTTTTTTTTAAATTTTTGTTATTTGAAAAACAAAGAATTTGAGTTATAAATTTGAGTGAGTTGAATATTGTCGAAGAAAAATTGATCAATGGTACTTTTAAATTGGAAGTTATTTAAAGAAAGCAAAACAAATAAATAAGTGTTTATATTAATGAAGGAGAATTTAAAGCTCAATAACTTTTTCATTTGTTTTGTGATTTCTTTCATCATAAAATAATAAAACATTTTTTGTGAAGAACAAAAAACACATTTTTTAAATTTGAATTTGAATTGGAATAAAATATATTGAATGAAAAGTTGTGAATCAAAACATTGAACTTTTCTATGCTTAAAGTTTGTCAACATGTGTTTTCTTTAATTAAGAATTCTAAAATGAAATGTGATCTGCAAGATAATATAATATAGACAATATAATTTTAAAGAAATATGATGAATTTTAAGGATTTTCAGAAAAGTGTGAAAATGAAGTAAACTCTGCAATTATTTGATATAATGATAACATTAAAATTTTATAAAAGGTATTATAATAGTTGCAAGTTGAAAATCAAAGAAATTTTTTTTTTTTAATTTTTTGTTATTTGAAACACAAAGAAGTTGAGTTATAAATTTGAGTGATTTGAATATTGTCGAAGAAAAATTGATAAATGGTACTTTTAAATTGGAAGTTATTTAAAGAAAGCAAAACAAATAAATAAGTGTTTATATTAATGAAGGAGAATTTAAAGCTCAATAACATTTTTATGTATGTACATTTGTTTTTATTTACATTTAAAAGTTGGTTTTAATTATTCCTTATTTGAATTTTTATGCATTTTGTATTCATTCAAAACACCATAATACTAATATTTCTGTCCTAAATGCTTTGAAACTTCATGTAAAAGTTTTCTTTAAATGTATGAAAGGAATAGAACATGGAAATTAACCTAAATTCATAAATTATTTTTATTTCGGTTTTTAAACTAAGAATTTTTGTAAATATGTAAAAAAAAGTTTGTGTCGACAAACTTTAAGCATACAAAAATGTATAAATAATTAAGATATAAATTTGAAAACAGTATATTACCTACATAAGGATATTCCCAGCATAAAAATGACTTGCAAAAGGGAAAAAACTATTCATGTTTTA
>BPLQ01000058.1:0-48236 GCA_021605075.1 Caerostris darwini | reverse complement strand
TATGAAGCAGAGGACAAAGCATGTAAATTAGGAAAAAGTATCAGATCAATGGATTATTCCATTAGTTTCCCTTAGTTCGCCTGATTATAAATAATTGAAATGAATTTATACAAAATGATTTATTTTATTTTACGTACAGTCCCTCAAAAAAGTATTGGAACACTTAGCTTGTATTTCATGTTAAGCTATCTGAAATATAAATTTGCCACTTTTAAACTTAAACAAAATGAAGTCTTCGATTCTAAAATGTCTACTCCTCAGTATTCTTCTGTGTACATCCCATAAGTAATCTACTCTCCGTATTAGGGTAGGGTAGGGTAGGGGAGGAGCCAGCTTCTGGTGTGATGAAGCAGCCGAAGGTAGAAGTCTGACTTGGTTTTGTGCCCTTGAAGAAGGAGCGCAGTGCCTTCCGGGTGGACGTTTAGGGGGAAATACCTCGCATTTTATTATCGAATGCGAGAAAATCCGAAATATCCCACAAAGGTAATCCGACTAACGGGGCAAGATGTTAAACATCACAAACGCTATCGAGTCTCCTCTTTTTAATCTTTCGTCCCCTCATTTTTTCCTCGTCTACAACAAAACCGTCAATGGATTGAACATCCGCCTTAATGCTCACCAGTGGCGTGCGTTGGTACTGAGCCGCGAGTCGAGCTGATATTTAGTAAAAAATATGAAGGAAAAATCTTTAGTATTTTATCATCCAGTTCGTTTCGTTTTATGAATGTTTTTTAACCCCAATAAATGTCAAAAATGTGTTGGGAACACTTTTGAAATGAAAATTATGAATATAACGATGGCATAAATTCAATTTAAATATCTACCACTCTTTTTTAATATTAGGTAATTATTATCATTATGTTGCAGCATTTTCTCTCAATATACAAACTTTCCCTCAATTTATTTATGAACTTGCACATAATTTTTTCTCCAATATCCCAAACATTGATAATGAGCTTCTCAAAAGACTTCCCACCTATGATAGCACTAATCAAAGAACGCGAAACGCCCACGCACCTCTCTCCTAATTGATTCTAATTGACACGTTTATTTTCCCGCGCCGCCGTTCCGACTAGCGCTGACCTCGATTTGCTTTCACTTTTCCCATTTCGCTCTTGCACTCTCTTGGACCGAGCTTCAGGTTGTTTATTTCGTTTATTCTGATAATTTCTCAAGACTATCTAGAGATTTCTTCAAGATTGTCTTTCTCACCCAGCCAACGATTTAATCATTTCTGTTTTATTTCTTTTCCAATCTCTCTACCCGGTATATTTAACTTCCTTTTTGTGCTCTTTCAGTTACTCGTTCATTTTATTTTAATTCTATCCCATGTATTTTAACTACTTTCATCTCTTATTAATAAAATAATAATAATAATTTAAAAAATAACCCTCACTCTATTAAACTTTTCTTTTAGTATTTGGGCAAGATTCCTTTTAGTCTTGACCGCTTTCTTTCCCCAGCAATGCTGTTTCATCTTTCCAATGGACAATCCAAGATAGAAAACGGCTGCTGCGCAGCCATGGAACTTCATCAAAACTCAAATCATCATTCGATACATTAAACAACTGAAAAACAACAACAAAGAGGTTTCTAAGTGTCCCATATGTTTGTTTTCCGTGGTTCGGATCCAGTTTCGGCTGTACGAGGTGTTCGCTAATTGTTCTGACAAAATAAAAGCTGTAATAATGCATATAACAAGAGGGTTAATAATACCACAAAAACGAACAATGTTTATATACTGAACTAGAGTCACATTCCACTATGAGCGCAAAAAAAAAAAAAAAAAAAAAAAAAAATCCTTAGTTAGATCCCCAGTTGCATTAAAAGGGAGAAAAAAGAAAACAAATAATGAAATCACATTCATGCCAGACATTTGTCATTGCTGTGACTTATTTCACTGATTATTTGAAAGCGAAGTCAGAAATAGGGAGGGTTATAATAATGTGGGTCGACCATGTATAACGAAAACTTTCCAAGGATGGGTGTTAATAAATAGGAAGCCTTATGGTGAGACACATTGATTTATGTCCTATTTCCTTCTAGCCAATCAGAAATCACTCTTTCGGTTCCAAGGAGCATCAGCTTCGTAATTTAAATTCACGGTCAAGTAGAGAAATATGCGATTCCAGTTGACTTTCCAATCTTCACTTCTTTGCAAACTTGAATCGATTCAAATCTATTGGAAGCATACGATACTAATACAGAACTTTATTTTGAAACCAGATTGCCAAAAATCTGATTACAAAAAAAAAAAAAAAAATAAATATTGAAACTTGGGGCTTTACCACTAATAAATTTGGATAAATTGTTTACATTATAAAATAAATTATTAATCTTTGAAATTAATCTTTATGAGAAAAAAACACAATGATTTATGTCTTTTTTTTAACTTCAGTGGAAGGTACAGGTACAATTTTTCTAGTAAAAATTAGAAAATAACATGTTAGTGATAAATAAATATGAAATAATGGTTATGTTATTATTATTTATTATCCCACTTGGTAGACAACAACATCTAGACCAAGTCCAAGAAACCATGTGGTCTCATGGAGGGAGGGAAAAGGGGATGGGCAGCTTCTGTTGTGATGGTTCTCCCTTAGATAGAAGTCTGACTTGGCTCCGTCACGCTGAAGAAGAAGGGCGGTGCCTTCCGAGAGGACATTTAGGGAGAACTATTCCAAATTTACGTATCGTATGGAAGGAAACCCTGAAAACTCCCCCAGGTAGACTGACGCACGAGGCAAGATGCTGAACGTCAGAAATACCATAGAATAGCTTCGGGTTTTGAAACAGTGTCTACAACAAAGTCGCCAGCGGATTGAACCTCAGCCCTAATGCTTGCCAGCAGCGCACTTCGCAACTCAGGTACGAATTGGGCAATGATGACTATAAAATTAATAATGATAAAATTTTGACGAAAATAAGGTGTTAATGAATTGCTAATTTTTCCTAAAACTTTCAGCTTTAATCGTAATAATTAGCATTTTATTTATTTTAATCAATGTAAAAAATAAATAACGAAAGTTAAAATAAAAGGAACTAAGTTGCCCAAATTTTCACATTATGTATACATAATATAATATAATTTAATTATGGTAGCAAAGATGAAATAATTTAAGAGAATTTTTAGCAAAAATGAAGATTAAGGTATTTGGAACTCTTTAAGTATATGTATGTTTTGAAGATTTTTCATCAGTATTTATTTATAAATGCGTGATAAATTAAATAATAATAATCTTCAGTAAATTTAGTTCTTAATAAATAATATTGTATTTATTTTAACCGATACAAAAATAAAAAATAAAAGTAAAAAATAAATAAGAAAAATTAAAACTAAAAGGAATTGAGTGAAAGTTGGAAATATTGTCCGAATTTTCCTATTAAAACTTAACTCGCTCAGGAGATAACTTAATTACGGTAGCAAAGATGAGTATAAAATATTTCACCTGTTAATTTACGAAAATTCGTAGCAAAAATTCATATTAAGGTATTTGAGCCTCTTCAAAATATACTTAGAAAACAGCGAAGGACTTTTCATCAGTATAAAGTTATAAATGCGTGACAAATTAAATAATAATCTTCAGTAAATTTCACTCTTAATAATTAATATTTTGAATAATTATAGTATTGAATTATCCTAGATTAACTAGATCCAATAATAATTAAATTGGCCTAATTTTAATTAAATTGATCTAGTAATAATGAAATTTTAGAGTTAATTAAATTGTTCTAATAATTAATTAAGGTACTGTTATTAAGCATTATTCTTCTAATAATTAAGATATTCTGGATTTAATTAAATTGTTATGATAATAAACAAATTAATCTAGTAATAGTTAACCTGTTCTATTGATTGTTAAATAATTCTAGTATAAATTAAATTATTCTGATATTAATTAAAGTGATTTAATAATATTAAAATTATTGTAGGAATAAAAAAAAATTAAATGTCTTTAAACGAAAACGGAAACCGATGTACTAATTATGGAATACCTATAAGATATTATTTATTTGACCTGATGGCCAAATAAATAATATCTTATAGGTATTCCGCTTTAAACCGTAGGTCCCGGTCTAAAATGGCTGCAGAGCATTTAACGTAGGGCTGACAAATCTACCCCTTAAAAAGATAATAACTCTTGTCTATAAATCTGCCAGTAGACAGACGGCTTTGGTTTACCATGGGGCGGTTGCGCCACTGATGGCGATGATGATAAGATATTATACACTCCGAAATCCTCCATACCTTTATCAATGAAATTTAAAATAAGACAAATAAAAATAGATGAATAATAAATAGATCCAAATAGAATGAAATAATAAGTAGTATAAGATAATTAAATAAAAATAGATTAACAAATAGATCACTCAAAAGTTAAATAAAATAATAATTAATAAATAAAAGTTAAAAAAATGGTTCAAGTGTTCACTAAATTATAGACACACTGGATTTCTTATCTGGTTTTAATACTCCTAAATCCCTATGATGGAGTGAACATTGATTGCCCAATCAGCACACGGATGGTGCAGCTGGATTCAGCATTTACGCAGGAGCTTATTTATGATATCACAGTCTTTCATGAACCTGTAAGGTGTAGGTCATTCACCGATATCTACTATAACTCAACAGCTGTGTTTTACACGCTGGTAGTTTGATTTCTCGAGAAAGGACTTGGAGTTAATTTTTCTGAAATGCAAGCACAACAGGTATATCAAAAGTTATAAAACAGTCCCATAAAAATCTGTATCTTTAAGAATAGAAAAAATTACCTGAATTTTTAACCCCTAAAATATATGGGTATTGCTTTAGGGAGAGGGATTTTTAGTGTCCTGGATCACTCTCAATTTAAAAAATTTTCGCTTAATTGTGTAACTTTAAAAAAAAAAATTTTCATGAGTTTATTTATACATAATTTTTATTTACAAAATAATTGATTAATTATTAAATAAATTAGTAAAAAAAAATCAAGCCAAAAGAAAAATTAATGTAAAATTGTTCTAAAAGATAGTGCAGTGAAAACGATGAATGTGTAAGTTTTATCTTTTTAAGTTTCTTTCACGAGCTTATTTTTATACATAATATTTGTTTACAAAATAATTGGTTAATTATTAAATAAATTAGAAAAAAAAATCAAGTCAAAAGAAAAATAAATGTAAAATTGTTCTAACGGATCGTCTGCTGAAAATGATGGCAGTGTGTATTTTTTTAAAACATTTTTTCATGATCTTTTTTTTTTAATTTCTTTCACGAGCTTTTTTATAAACATAAAATTTATTTACAAAGCATTTAATTGACTATTAAATAAATTGGTGAAAAAAAAATCAAGTCAAAAGAAAAATAAAAGTAAAATTGTTCTAAAAGATCTTGCAGTGGAAACGATGACCATGTGCAATTTTTTTTAAAAATTTCTTTCACGATCTTTTTTATTTAAATTTATTTCGCGAGTTTTTTTCTGCAAATTATTTATTTACAAAATAATTGATTAACTATTAAATAGTTTAGTAAAAAATATCAAGTCATAAGTAAAATGAATGTAAAATTGTTCTAAAAGATTAGTGAAAATGATGACAATTTTATTTTAAAATCAAAATGAGATTTTTCAAAAAAAAAGAAAATTGTTTGAAATTCTACAGTTTTTTTTATTTTATAAGATTGCCGTTATACGTTTTGTTCTTACATTAAATTGCATATTTAATGGGTAACCTGTATTCTGGCCCATCTGATAACAATTTTAATTACTTCTTAATTAATCTTTCAATTTGTTTCATAATTTTTTTTACTATATATTAACATTTTAAGCACTATACATGTATTTTTAAATTTAAAATTGCACTAAGAGTCCGAAGATTATCATGACTTACAGAAAATACAGCTCTGTAAGTTGCACTTTCAATTTGTTAAAAAAGAATAATAAAACTGAAGAGTAAATTGTAAGAAAATAAAATTAATAGTTTAAAAAAACTAAAAAAACACGCTTTTAGAGTGAATCAAACTAAAAAGGTATTAAAAATAATTGTTAACATAAGAATAAAATGACTGACGAGAAAATGAATGTCACTATTCTAGAAGCGTGAGGTGCTGGATATCAATCGTTATAATTTTTTAAACTATTAATTTTTTTTTACTTTTTAGTTTAATTAATTCTAAAATCTATTTATTAGTATTATAGCTATTAACTATAATATTTAAATGAGATCCCGGTACGGAGGATTGGTTCCTACAATAATTTAATTGCGAGTAAAACAAAGGCTAAATGCCAATATGTCGAGCCAGCCAGGATTCGAACCGGAAATCTCCTAATCAGGCGCGTTATCCGTTGTGCCGCTGTCCCACGTAGGTTTGAATGTCTGAAAGATGCCTGTAAATGTTTCTTTGCAGCTTAAATAGTGTGTATGAGGAGAAACAGATCTCCAGGGGAAAAATGATCGCCGATCAAGATGACTTTTCAAAGGATGTGTGTTTTAATCACTAATCCTGGCGATCCTAATCATGATGAGATAATAAACTTATCAAAATATTTTAGTGTTGTAGGTCCTTGTTAAGTCTACAACGTTTAAATTAAATCGGATCACTTAAAGTATGGCAAAATCGATCCCAAAGAGTCAGTTACATACATACAAACATACATACAAACAAATATACAGGTGAAGCTAATAAAAGCGTATTAATAATAAGTGTTAGATGTGTTTTTTTTGTGATTAGTTCATGCTTTTAATAATGAGTTACATTGTTATTGATGAATCTTTCGAATTTTCTGAGCCTAAAATTCAAAAAGCTGATTTAATAGGAAGATAGATCATAAAAGAGTAAAATTATTAACGACATTTGTTATTATTATTATTCAAAAATAAAAACGTGAATAATCACGTTGGAGCAATTTAAATATTTCATCCATTTTCGTGATAAGTTGGCAAACATATCTATTTTATCTTTGCAGGTAATATAAATTATTATCTAATAAATTGTTCGGTAAATAAGATATAAAATATTTCTTTCTCAATATTAAAAGCACAGATCCATAAATAAAAAATACAAATGCCATTATTTATTTTTAAACGTTTTCTTTTCACTCAAACCTAATATATATTAAAAATAAAAAAATATTTCATAAAAGGATATATAAATATTACATAAAAACATATGCATGAAACATTAAATAATTTGTTTTAATAAAAAAACTTTAATTTCCCAGCAGATCAGTAAATCGATAGCTGCATTTAAAAACTGCAAAATAAAAATTTGTTCGAAAATTGACAAGTGAATCCAAACTAAAAGTATCATGACCCTTCTGGTGATAGGCATTATAAATACATAAGCCGGAAAATCCTTCTATTGGTTTATAAAAGAAGTAGAACAGGTTTGTTAAACCGCTGAATTTCCCTCTTGGGGTACATACAACGCATACTGTGGTGCCTAAACGTAGCTAAATAGTAGTAGCTGTGTTCAGGTGTTCAAAATAGCGGGATCTCTCCCTTGGTGCATCCTGGATAACTCTGGAACTGCTAAATATGTGATGTGCTATTTGCGAGTGATCTTAGGTCAACGTAATATTTTTTTTCTTTCTAATGCAGCTGGCAAACACTTAGACAGCTTCGTCTTGGATGCCTTAAGGCAAGCGCTGCACAGACGTTACTCACTTCGCATTACCCAGGGGGCGCGTGTAACTTGAAGATAAGCAACGGACGGGGAATAACAATGCCCCCGCATCTCTCTACGATCTTATTAGACCGGGACCTACAGTTTAAAGTGGATTCCGAATCACTACAAACATCCATGGCACAACCGGGACTCGAACCCAAAACCTGTGGTACCGAGCTCTAGAGCGCTAGCCACTCGGCCATTCAGGCCCGGTCAACATAATATTCTGAAATAGAAAAAAAAATCTATTTGCAATTCTTTTAAAATCTATTGCGGAATTGATAATTTTGTTTTTATTTTCCTATACTGGAAATATGTAATTGTATAATTACGATTATATTTTATCATTGTAACCATGTTTCCTACTACACACTGGCAAGAGAGCGCTCTGTGGCGTTCAAAAGAAATACACAGACCCTCACGCGAGAGAAAGTACAGCTCAACCATGCTCTTCCGCAGAGAACCTTTTAGTTGGACTATTGTCCGTCAGCACGAGAGGAAATATATTAAGAGTAATCCTGCGCGTTAGTTGATCTACAGACTCTCATCCGGAGAGAAAATATTTTTCGCGCATCCTGCGTGTAGTCGAGTTTAAGGTTTTTACGGGTTTAAAAGTGGAGTCTTTCCATGACTCTATAATTATCTGTCTTTAAATGAGTTAAGTATTGTATGCTTCTAATTTGTGTGTGGTGTTTGTGCGTGAGTAAATAAAACCGGGAATTCTCCAACCTGCTCCTTAAGTATCTCAATATAACCACACGCAGTTAAAATCTGGTTGCCCAGTCTGTCCATTACATCATATTTCTGCATCTTCAGTGGTGCGACAGCCCCACGGTGGGACAAGGCCATATACCTACTGGTGGATTTAGAACCAGGAGATACATTTCGTTTTATGGGGTAGAATTGTAAGCCCTACGCTCAACATTCATATTCCTAAGACACCAACCGCTAGAGTACTAGCTAGTCGACCATCAGGCCTCTTACATTATTCTAATACTTGAAAAGTTTTGCCTTAATTTTTTTTAAATCAATGAAATAAAAATTGAAAATTATTGGATAGAAAATAAAACCGCATTATTTAAAAATTCAACATTTTTATTGAATAGAAATTCATAATACGTAATTTTTCGAAAATAAAATACTGAAATAACATTTACATTGATATTCTCCCGCTTATATGTCAAAAGGTTTAAGAGATCGACCGCACCTCCATCATTTTAATAATATTTTCATTTAATAAACTGCATACATTTCAATCCATAAGTTAAGAAGGGCCTTATTTAAAGGCCATGAGTTCAAACAAATATTGAAATATGAAATAGATACTAAACTTTCTTTGGTGTTATTTAGTGTTTATAAATCTAATTAATTTTGGCCTAAAAATGAAGCTTAAATTGTAAAATTTTATTCACTATAATTTATTTTATACTAGACAAAAATAAAATTCAAACAATTAGTTTTTATTGATAAACAATACAAATTTAATTGAATTTCAAAGAAAAGCAAATTTATTTTAATAACTAATTCATTAGCGTATTATTAAGGCAGCGAATTCAAACAAATATCGAAATATGACATAGATACAAAACCTCCTTTGCTGTTATTTGGCTTGCGCTTTAGCCATTGATACCATAGGCTTCAGGTTCGAATCTTGGCGGGGGCATGGATGTTTGTGAGTGGCTCGAAATCCACGTTAAACTATAGACCCCGGTCTGTTTAGCATAAATTGTGCGCAAGTTGATCATAGAGCGACAAAATAAACATTTGCTGTTATTTAGTGTTTAAAAATCTAATTAATTTGAGTTTGAAAATGAAGCTTTAATTATAAATTTTTAATTACAATTATTTATTTCATACTAGATAGAAATAAAATTCAAACAATTATTCTTTACTGGTAAACAATACAAATTTGTTTCAATTTCAAAGAAAAGCTATATTTTATGATTAACTAATTCAGTTTGATGCTATTAATTAAGATGTCGTCAAAAATATCCAATTTTTGGTAATAAATTCCATAAATTCCAGGTTAAATATTCCAACTTTTCAGTAAAAGAATTTTCCATTCTTCAATTTGATGAAAATATCGGTAAAATAAAAGTACGACAATGACAAAGTAAAGTTAAATAATTTTAAATCAGAAGCAGTATTCCTGTATTTTAATGAACTCTGTATTGTTATCAGCATCAAAGCACGAAATATAGATTTCCTTTAGCGAAACAAAGTATTGAATTCAGTTAAAAGGGATTTGGCCTTTTCAATGCGATACGTAAAAAAAAAATATTATCTTTCACAGTTGATATTTGAAATTGGTTGTTATCATTTTTCTATACATTTTACAAGGAAGAAAATATGAGCAAAATCAAATATTCTAGCAAATTGAATATACCAGCAGGTTGGTATCTCGAAGTAATGGATCTAGTCAGACCAAACCATATAAAACAACAATAGATAACTCTGTTTTCTATTCTGGTGTTCCTTTATTTACTTTTTTTATTCTTTTAGTTTTTTACGAAGAACAGGAATTTATGTTTTTTTTTTTTGTTTTGATAAAAATTCTAGGAAATTCTCTAAATTGTAGACGACACTTTTTGTATCTCTCTAAGCAGTCTATTAGAATTTGAAAAAATCCAGTCCAGAATTATTTCATGTTCTTATTCATTAGTCATATAACATTGTAAAGATAAGTTTGCAAAGTAAAAGCTGCAAGCATTTTTTGTAAATGTTCCGATTTTATTTGGACAGAAAACAAAAAAGAAATAAAATGCATATAAAAGTAAAATAGCGAAAAATTCGTAAGTTAATTAGAAATTTCGTAAACTGACGTTTCGTTCGTTTTATGACTGATTCTTTAATGATTAGATATGCTAAAAAATGTTGTGGGTGTCTAATTCTCAGTGTCCTGTAGTGCTGGACGGACATCCCAGAGGATGGAGGGAAAGGGGCAGTTTCTATTGTAATGAAGCACCTGTAGATAGAAATCTGATTTGGCTCCAAGTCGCTGAAGAAGGAGGGCAGCGCCTTTCTAGAAGACTTTTAGAGGGAACTCGTGTATCGTATAGGAAAAACACGAAAGTCCGATCCTCATTAGTCGGAACCTATCAGGTAGTCCGAATAACAAGGCAAGATGATGAACATCACAAACTGCATCAAATCTCCTCGTTACTTGAGCGCTCTGATGGCCAATTGGCTATTGCTTCGGCCTTTGGTACCACAGGGTTGAGGTTCGAATCCTGGCGGTGATATGGATGTTTGTGAGCGAATCGGAATCCACGTTAAACTGTAGGTACCAGTCTAATTAGCGTAAAGTGTGCACAAATGGATACCGTAGAGCGATAAACCAAACCTCGTTTCATGAAACAGTGTCTACAGCAAAGTCGCCAGCGGATTGAACCTCAGCCCCAATGCCCGCCGATGGCGCACGTCACTACGAGTCGGGCAAAAATGTTCTTTTTGCGACATTATTATAAGGGTATAAGTTAAAAAACGTTTCAGAATCAAGTTTATGCAACGAAATAGCAACTTCAAAAAAAAAAAAGCATGGAGTTAAAGAATATTTTTATCAGAAATATCTTATATCAGATTTAAACTGTAAAGATATAGTTTGTTTTTGCGATCCTATTATTAATGAATAGACAGTTCGGAACATCATCAGTAATAGTTAGGGCCGGATATGTATATGGTCTTGATTCAGTGTGGTTCGCAGATACAAACAAAATTCTTCCTCAAAAATAAAAAAAGGCGAAGTTTAGTACTAGGCACTCGACCGCCACGTCTCCTACATCATTCTAATATTTTAAAATCTTTGTCTTAATTTTTTTTTAATCTGTGAAATAAAATTGTTTATTTGTTGTTGTTTGTTGTTTCTTATCCCACTTGGCTGGCCAAGCCCACGAGCCCATACGTACTCATGATTGAAGGGGAAGGAAGCAGCTTCTGTTGTGATGGAACACCCGTAGGTAGAAGTCTGACTTTGGCTCCGTGACGCTCTTACAGTCATAGGAGACCGGGACCTACGGCTTAAAGTGGATTCCGAACCACTACAAACATCCATGGCACCGTCGGGATTCGAACCCGAAACCTGTGGCACCGAGCGCCAGAGCGCTAGACACTCGGCCATTCAGGCCCCAAATTTGCCAACGGCACGCGATGTTCCCAGGTTGTCACCCACCCAAGTACTGACCACGCCCAATGATGCTTGACTTCGGTGATCTAACGAGAACCGGTATATTCAGCATGGTACGGCCGTTGTTTAATTTGTAAGAAAAATAAAGCCGCATAATTTAAAAATTCGATACTTCTTTGGAATTGCAATTAATAATAAGCATTTTTTTGAAAATATAAAATACTGAAATAACATTTACATTGAAATTTTCCCCGTTATATGTCAAAAGGTCTAAGAAATCGATCCCACCTCCATCATTTTAATAATATTCTCATTTAATAAACTGCATACATTTCAATCCTTAGGTTAAGAAGGGTATTATTTAAAGGCCACGAGGTCGAACAAATATCGAAATATGATACAGATACTAAACCTCCTTTGTATATATTTAGTTTTTATAAATCGATTAATTCCAGCATAAAAATGAGGTTTTAACTATGAAATTTTAATTGCAATTATTTATTTTATACAAGACAAAAATAAAATTAAAACAATTAGTTTTTATTGATAAACAATACAAATTCGGTTCTATTTCAACGAAAAGGAAATTTATTAATGTATTATTTAGAGGCCATGAGGTCAAAAAATATTAAATAGGAAATAAATACTAAACCTCCTTTGCTTTAATTTTTATAAATCTAATTAATTTGAGTCTAAAAATGAAGCTTTAATTGTAAAATTTTAATTATAACTACTTATTTTATACTGGACAAAAATAAAATTCAAATAATTAGTTTTTATCGATAAACAATACAAATTTGATTCAGTTTCAAAGAAAAGCAAATTTTATTTTATGATTAGCTAATTCACTTTGATGCTATTAATTAAGATGCCATCAAAAATACCCAATATCATACTGTTTTCAGTAAAATAATTTTTCATTTATCAATTTCATGGAAATATTGGTAAAATAAAAGAACGACAATGACAAAGTAAAGTTAAATAATTTTAAATCAGAAACAATATTCCTGTATTTTAATGAACTCAGTATTGTTATCAGCATCAAAGCGCGAAGTATAGATTTCCTTTAGCGAAACAAAGTATTGAATTCAGTTAAATGGGATTTGCCTTTTCAGTGCGATACATGAAAAAAAAGGATTATCTTTCACAGTTGATATTCGAAATTAGTTATTATCTTTTTTCTATACATTTTACAAGGAAGAAATATGAGAAAAATGAAATATTCTAGCAAATTGAATATACCAGCAGATTGGTATCTCAAAGTAATGGATCGAGTCAGTCCAAACCATATAAAATAACAATAGATAACTCTGTTTTCTTTCTGGTATTCATTTATTTACCTTTTTTAACTTATTCTTTTAGCTTTGTAGGTAGAAAAAGAATCTGTGTTCGTGTTTTTTGGTTTTGATGAAAATTCTAGGGTATTCTCTAAATTGTAGACGACACTTTTTGTATTTCTCTAAGCAGTCTTTTAGAATTTGAAAAAATTCCAGTCCAGAATTATTTCATGTTCTTATTCATTAGTTATATAACATTGTAAAAATAAGTTTTTGAATTAAAACCTGCTAGCATTTTTTGTAAATGTTCCGATTTTATTTGGAAAGAAAAGTAAAAATGAACATAAAAGAAAAATAGCGAGACTTAAATTAGAAATTTCGTATATTACTAAAGAGCACATAAAATAATTTTATGATTGATTCTTTAATCATTAGATATGCTAAAAAATGTTGTGTGTGTCTAATCTTCAATGTCTTGCAGTGTTTTACGGACATCCCATGAGTATCTACTCATGGATGGAGGTAAAGGGGAAGCTTCTGTTGTGATGGAGCACCCGTAGGTAGAAATCTAACTTAGCTCTGTGTCTGTGAAAAAGGAGGAAAGTGCCTTCAAGGGGAACTACCCACATTTGAGAATCGTATTTGAGAAAACCCGGAAAACTCCGACCAGGTAGTTCGACTAACGAGGCAAGATTGAATATCACAAAAGCCATCGAGACTCCTCGTTTTTTTTGAAATAGTGTCTACAACAAAGCCGCCAGCGGATTGAGCCTCAGCCTTAATGCTCACCAGCTGCGTTCGGTGCCACTGAACCATGAGTCGGACATAAAATATTTTATTCGGTATTAATGATTTTTTTAAGCATATTACAAGAAAGAAATGTGAGAAAAATTAAATATTATATCAAATTGAATATACTAGCAGATTGGTATCTGAAGTAATGGATCTAGTCAGTCCAAACCATATAAAATAACAATAGATTCTTTTATAGAAAAATATATAGCAGATAAATAATGAGTATTTAATTATTTTCTTAATATAAAGATTATTCTTTCAAACTTTATTGGCCTAAAATGAAGTGAAGAATAATAAGGGATCAAATTATTAATTTTGAACTGAACGTTGACAAAAAGATATGACAAAAACGTTTTGTTTCTTTTCTAGTGTTCATTTATTCACTTTTTTTACTTATTCCATTAGTTTTGTAGGAAGAACAGGAATTTGTGTTCGTGTTTATTTTTTATTTTGATGAAAATTCTAGGGAATTCTCTAAATTGTAGATGACACTTTCTGTATGTCTCTGAGTAATCTTTCAGAATTAAAAAAAAATAGTTTTTAAGAGGGTAGATCCAGAATTATTTCATGTTCTTATTCATTAGTCATATAATATTGTAAAAATAAAATCTGTGAAGTAAACGCTTCACAATATTTTTCGTAAATGTTTTGGTTTTACTAGTAAAAAATAAATAAGATGCATATAAAAGGAAAATAGAGAGACATAAAAGTATAAAGTTTGTAAATAAAGAGCATATAAAGTAATTTTGTGAATGATTGTTGATGATGAATGATTAAATTTGTTTAAAAATTACAATTTCATAGCCAAAAACTAGCTGAAAAAAGAATCGGGGATGACTGGTAAAAATGTAGTGGAAAAATGTTGCCAATTTTAGATTAAGAACTTGACACGACTGCCTGGGCGAACATCTGGCCAAAATAGGGATTGCAAACTCTGATATATGCGCTTTATGTAAGACAGAGAAAATGAATAAGGCCCATCTACTTGTTTGCTTGGAACTAGACTCTTAACTTAAACAAAATGGTGATGTGCGTTCTCTTTACTGGAGTGCCAGAGAAAACATGTCCTGATCACAGGGGCTTTTATGAGGGTGCTTCTAGCTTTTAAAATTTTTATCCTTAGAACATGTAATTTGTTTTTAAGGCCTTTCGGTTGTTTTTGTTAAGAATGTCTGGTGGTTCTGTCTCCTGTAAACAAGACAACTGAATTCTCATCAAAGTGTAAAGGATTTTTAACTTTTTTGTTTTCTTCTTACCACAATATACACTTTTTATATTTTTACTCCTGAGCTATGGCTCATCATAAATTCTACACTCTATTTTACAACATTTCTTACACATTACATATCTCTCTTATGTTTTTTTTCTTAATGTTAATTTTAATTTCTCTTAATTATGCAAAGGAGGTAGGGGGATCCTGTCCCCAGGCACTCCATAATCACACTACCTTTGCTTTTGTCTGGTGTTTTTTCTTTGTAATTTTGATTTGTTTATAGGTTCTTTTTTTTTCTATGGTAAGTAGCCAAATTTGTATGGATTGAGATCCAATAAATCCATAAGTAACAACAACAACCAGCCGAAAAAGATTAAAAAAATTTCTTTTACTTAAAATTCTCACTTTATAAATTAAATTTTTTTCTTTTTTTATTGTTGTTTTGCAATGCGAAATAATCTTTGTAATTGCTAATTCCATGTGATGTCAGGAGAAATATGTGAAGTCAAATAAATAATAATTAAATAAATAATATGAAACGAAAATTAACTCTTATAAGTACATGATAGTTTTATTAAAGAAGATGTAGATTGAAATAAGGATGCATAAATGAAATTATCAATTGAATTATAGTGACATATATGATGTTGTGTAGAACGTATTTTAAAATAATTGTAATATTCAAGTTAATATCATATTGTAAATTATGAAAATATAGTTATGTAATAATATAATATATTCTATTTCTCCTAAACCTAAGAATTTTATGCAACTTATATGCATTATTATTATTATTGTGTATATTATTATTATTATTCTATATATTATTATGTATTTTATGAAACGAAAAATATTTATACATCTGCAATTTCAGTGTCGACTATCCTCAGGTCATATTTCCAGACATTTAAAAACAGCTCATTAATCATGAAAATATTTTTAAACTGGACAATATCAAAGTTAAATGTTTAAATTTTAATAACTAGTAAAAAGAAAATCTTCAAAACATATACATTTTTATTCTTGGTGGTTTTATAATTAAATTTAAAATATTAAATTTCAAAAAAAAGCACTCATTATTTCATCTATAAATTTGGTAATTTTAGAATCAGGATCATATTTAAATGTTTAATAGAATAGGAAAAGATGTTTAAGATGCTTCATTATTTTGTTATATATTATTGGTATTATATATATTATTATGTACCATATGAAACGATGAATATTTACATATCTGTAATTTCAGCGGCGTCTAACATCAAACATTTACAAAAAAACCTAATATATTTAACAATTAAAATATTTTAAATCTGATCAATATCAAAATTAAATGTTTAAATTTTAATAACCAGTAATAGGTATGTCTTAAAAACATAAATTTTTATTCTTAGTGGTTTTAGTATTCAAAAACTGATATTAAATTTAAAAAAAAAGGCACATGCTATTTCTTCTATAAATTTGATAATTTTAGAATCAGTATCATATTTAAATGTTTAATAGAATGGGAAAAGATGTTTAAGAAACGCTGAATATTAAATGAACCCTACCGCTTTTCAATTTACCATCGATTGGTGAAAATCGCCTTTAATGCTTTTTTAATCGTTGTTCTGGCGTTATTCTGTCTAGACCTCTGGACCCCTCTCATACACATCCATCTTTTAAATGTTTGATTTATTGCATTTTTATTCGCAGAACTTTTAACATGACGATTAAATGCCACTTATCATTTTTCTTGAATGGTGCTGCTCGTTCAACTGCAATAGGACGTCGGGAAATTGGAAAATTGAAAATGTCGAAAAATTGGAAAAAAAAAATGAAAAAAAAAAACCATAGATACATATGCTGAAGTTAATTTATTGCGAAAAATTTGTGAAATGATTTCCTTCGAGATTTATGTAATATATTGATTCAAATTTTTTAAGAAGTAATATTTTTTTTCAATAAAAATAGTTTCTATATATAGAGTGTGCTGAAAAAGATGGAAAGTTTTCAAAAAGGAAAACAGAAAAATTATTAAAGTTGAAGGAAAATTTCTCGTAGAAAAATGTAACAGTTTGTTATTTTTATAATTGCAATAAATATAAATTATTAATTAGAATTTAATCAGGTAACACGCGATTTTCCCTTGAGAAGAACCCCCCTGGCTCAAATCATCCTAAAATCTTGTTTTACAATAACTCTACATAATAGCTCATTGATTTCTCCATCTCATCAGAATGGTTTTAGTTTCAGTCTGAACTTTGGCTTCCTGCAAGATTCTTGTCACTCTGAGTATGTCGAAACGTAAAGGTGTTTCCCCAAAAATGTATTGCGGCAAATTGCTAATAGCTGCGAATTATATTAGAATTGCATGTTGTGTTCCTGTGGTTGTGTGTAAATAAATATTATGTTTAATTTCAGTCTCCTTTTTACAAGAGAACACTTTTTTTTGAAAAGAACTGCTTCAACATGTAGTATCCCGAGTTCCTAGTGAAATAATTGAATATTTTAATCTTCTGTTGACGTAAAAAGAAATTTGAGTTAGTAGAAGGACGGTGGCTGCTGTAATTATTAACTATAATTTTTATTAAATAATTTAATGTATAATTTACCACATGAAAATTTTGGGCCAATCTCTTTAATCTCCACCGTTTTCCTGTTTACCATTTTAAAAAAAAATCTTTTTTAAGACACTCTACATATACCGCTGATCGTCAAATTGGTTCAACACAAAGGCAGCATGCAACAAATGAAGCAGTTGAAATATGCAAGTGTTGGTCATAAACAGGTAGCATTTCAACGGTAGCTTATAAAGCATTTATGAGGAACTCATTCTACAATCTGATTAAAGTAGATTTGTCATGCGGAAATGACATTTGAGATTTAGTTGATTGAGTAAAGGTCTTCCTATGCTTCATGTAAGAAGGAGGAATGTGTACCAGCTCGTGTTGGAGTTTGATCGTGGCAGAATCATGAGCTATATGGGCTGTGATTTATTATTCAGTGGTATTGCTACTCGAGGACAGAGGACGAAACAGGACAGAGACATGGAAGCATAAGTCTGAGGTTGGTTGAGGTTTTATGGTACATGGGCCAGATTTGGCCATGCAGCACTAAACAATGGTACTTTTTTAAATTCTGGTAAAATTGAAAAACTAAAAAGTCAGTTGAAGGAATTGATAAAACCAAGTAAAATCAATTAATTAGGGAATTAAAATGTTGATAAAATATCGGATAGAATTGGTGCTTTTAAAACATTGTCAATTAAAAAGTAAGTAAAAGACCCAGATGAAAACAAAATAAAAAATAACCAAAAGAATATATTAAAGTTTGAAAATTCTAGACATAAATGAAGAATGAAGTATTCAAAATACAATAGGAAGCACTATACAGTTCAATAGGCACCGGAAAATGCTAAAAGTGATAAATATGAAACTTCAAGAAGAAGGAATTGATCAACACACTACGAGTACTTATAGCCATTGGAAAAAAAATGCTTATGAAATGAAATGCTTAAAATCCCAACCCAAAACATGAAAAGTGATTCAAAACCATACTACAAAACATTTCAAACAAAAGCCAAACTCTCCAAAAAATTCCTTAAGACTAACGTTGCTCATGAATCATTTCAAGAGTTAAGGGGCCCAAAGTATCATTTTTTTCAAAGTATCAGAGTACACCAAAATTTGCAATGGAGTTTTATTTGCTTGACCCTCATTTTCGGATTACGTCGCGGAACCCTAACCAGGACAACATCATGTTCACACATGATAAAAAAATGATGAAATAAACAAATTTCATATATAAAGCATAAAACTAATTTGCAGAACAAATAAAAAAAGATTAACATGGGGAGTGTTTCCCAGTAAGTCAGATAAGTCTGAATGCTCATGACCGAATAGGATGAGGGGGATTTTATTGTATCTTGGGCATTCAACTAGTACATGTTCAATGGACGAAACAGTATCGCATGTGGGACAAGTAGGAGCAGGCTCCGAGCGAAGTAGATACGGATGTGCGAAATAAGTATGGCCTATACGAAATCGTGTCAACATGACGCTTTGTCTTCGATTTAAATCAATTTGATGAAAATCTTTGCCGGATGGTTGAATACAGAACCACTTATTATGGATTCGTGTACTCCACGTGTATTGCCAAACAGAAAAGAAGGTGAATTGTAAAACAGTGTCCAATGGAAACATATTCTAGCCAATTCCCATTCCTACAGTCGATAATTTGTGAATTTGTCGATATATTTCTGATGCTTTAAAGTTCACGCTTTTGGTTTAGGTTTGAGATCTCCATCGCGCTATTTTTTCAACAAAATTATGCACTATCTCGTGTTAGACGTGTTGTTTCTTCGATACAGATGAAGTTCGACATATGTCTTAGATATATTTGTTTCTAATTAATAACATCTTCCCAATGAGTATTGTGAGAATGGCACGCAACCATCACCAGCCATTATGATTGAGAAGCTTTAATATAAAATAATACTTGCATGAAATACTGTTTTTGCCTATTTCTACTTATTTGCGTATTTGTCCTCCAAGTCTTGTTCGACATCATGTCCAGCCGGATTATATTTGTTATTGATTTTAGTTTGGTTTGCCGCTCTACGGTCATCTTGGGCACACGAGGGCTAAACAGACCGGGACCTACAGTTTAATGTGGATTTCGGACCACGCACAAACATCCATGCCACCGCGAGGATACGAACCTGGAGCACTAAAGGCCAGAGCACTAACCAATTGGCCATCCGGCCGCTACTGTTTTGTATGCTCTTTAACCTTTTCTTCTAATGCAGCTGGCAAATACTTCTGGTGATCTTTTATGCCATAATGTTTGCACCGACGTTACTCACTTAGCACTACTCAGGGGGCGCGTGTAACTTGAAGATAAGTCACGGATGCGGATTAACAATGCCCATGAAACTCTATGTTCATATTAGAACGGGACCTACGATTTAACGTGGATTCCGAACCACTTCAAACATCCGTGGTACCACTGGGACTCGAACCGGAAACCCGTGGTACAGAGTGCTAGCCACTCGGAAATCAGGCTCCTTATCTTTAACTCAAAATTACTTATAATTTATAATTAATTTTTTTTTATTATAATTTTTTTTTTGTCTTCCCAATAAATAGAATCTATTTGCATGATCTATTGCATCTATTTAACATGTCTTTCCTATAAATATGACCTATTTGCATGATTCATTGCATTTATTTAACATGTCTTCTCTATGATCTATTGATCTATATTCATCTATTTGCTTTTCTTTCTGGTGTAGCAATGTTTAAATAGCAGGGATAGCAGCATTTAAAATATGAGAATATGTAAAACAAATTTTAAAAATAAATGAATTTGCGATTTTATCAAAGAAATAGTATTTTTAAAAACTAAAATATATTTTTCTAGTAAATTTCATATTTTAAACATTTACAAATTTTTTTAAATGCAAATGAACATTTTTTTCCCATTTCCGTTGACTTTTCAGAATGAGCTCTATACTACTGGAAAAAAAAATAAAATTAATTATTATGATTTAAAAAATTAAATATTTATATTTCTATGAATTTGAATTTATTAAAATTAGCTGTCGCTGCAGTACATAAATTTGTATCAAGCTTTTTTATTTTTAACTTACAGTTTTTCTTTTATTCCTTTTAAAAAAATCGGCAGTTTTTTTCTTCATACTCTGTATCTCTCATACATAAAACAATAGAATATAATATGTCTCATGTATAAGACATACAGATAAAAATAATTTTTATTTGACATTGGAGGATGGTGACAAAAATGTGTTACATAGGTTTCTCGATTAAATTTATAAAATTCCCAGAAAACGAGATCCAACACCATTGTGAGTATTTCTGTTTGTAACAGATATAGTAGTTAAATTCTGTTTGAAATTCAAGGTTTGTCAGTTCAAATTCAACTTTTTGCAAACTAAATAAGTCTTTTTTAAAATAAAATTCTTCTATTTGCATTTCAGATTCACTTTTTTGCAAATAAAGTTCACCCTTTTCAAAATTAAAATTCTATTTATATGTTAGTACTTATACATACGTACTTTTATAAAGACATATATTCATACATAAGTCTAAATATGTATCTCTATTTAAGTAATGATATATATGTAAGAAAGTATGCTTAAATATGAATATTGTTTTAGTAAGAATGACTGTACTTTGCGTGTACTAGTGCATATTTACTTGCGTATGTATGCAAATACATTTGAAATACATACAATACAATGCAATACATTTGTATGAGTGTATTAGTATGCTCGTTTAAAGGTGTGTGAATATTAATGTATGCGCATATGTTTGTTATATGTTTATGAATGCGTGTAGTGTTTGTGCGCACATCTATGTATGTTTATTTGCTTGTATGTATGCTTGTAAGGTTTGTGCTTCGAGATGTATATATTTATGCATATGCACATTTCTCTGCTTATGTATTTGTGTGTTATATATATGTATGTTTTGTTATGCATATGAATGTTTTATGTATGTGCATGTTTTATGTATATGTATGTTTTATGTATATGTATGTGAATTTGCATCTATGTTTGTACACATGTTTACGTGTAAATTTCAAAGCGGATATTTGTGCTTGTATGCTTGTGCGCGTGTATGTATGTACTTGAGCGTATATATATCTGTGTTAATGTGTGCATATGAATTTGTGTCTGTGCATGCGTGTGTATCTGAGTTCTTGTGTAAGTTTATCTAGTGCAAATTCATGTATTTATGTATGTGTGTGTATATATTTGCATATGTATGTATATTGTGCATGTGCATGTGCGTTTATATAAATAGTATATGAGAGTATATATATACGCACATTCATGCACACTGTTTCATGAATATTCATACACACATACTATATATACACACACACATACACACTAACATACACATATGCACACACACATGCGCATGTACATACATACGCACGAATACACAAATACGAACACATACATAGCACAAACTTACATTAGCGTAAAGCATATATGCGTACGAACGTACAAGCGTACAAAAATACATATATACAAGCGTAAAAACATTTAATCACACGAAAAAACCCACATGCACACTTATCAACATACAATCTCAAGGACTAAGCTACAAGCATACGTATCCAGAAACAATTTCACACACTAACCTACTCACCTATGTATCCACATACAAACATACGCACAAACTTATATGCATATATACATACGCACAAACTTATATGCATATATACATACGCACGCACCCACACACGTACATAGATACGTGCATACTCAAGTACATACGTGCAAGCGCACGAACACACATACATTATACAAATATACATACGCGCGCACAAATATACACACTCATATACACAAATACCCATTGAAACACATGCACAATCCTACTAGATATACACACTCACGAACATACATAAAAGAAAAAAGTATTTTAATTATAATATCAAATGCTATTTTTAACTGGAAAATTGAAAAATGGTTTGCATTATTTACGAATTGTTATATTTAAGTTTGCAATAACATAAATTTAATATATTAAAAAAAATTTCAATACGTTTCATTGAAATGCAGAAATTTACATGCAGTTTTATTAAAAAAAAATATGCTGATAGATTATCAACTATTAATTAATATTAATTTATTTACACAAAATAATTTTTAACAGTTTTAAAATATTCTAAAAAGGAAGTGGATTATATTCAAAGTTTTTTTATTAACATTATAATCATGATCGTATTTAGAAAATATACATTTTTTTTAAATTTCATTCTGCATATTTAAAATATTTTTCTTTTAAAAATAAATTTCCATTTTAATAAAATATAATTTTATTTTAAAAATGAAATAATTGCATTTAACTTTAATAGCTTAATATTTTTAATTTATTTTTTTGTAATTTGGAAAACTATGAATTCTTAATAATATGACTTATATGTTTATTCGATTTAATTTAGCTAAATGAAATCAAAATTTTTTTTTGTATTAACCAGATATTCTTCAATGACATCAGCAAAATTAAAATTAAAACCAAAATTAAGTACAAGAAATAACGTATTCCTTTTATTTACTTATTTTTAAAATAAACTTCATAATGATAAAATTCCTTTTTAAATGACCGTATAAGTAATTAATATTTAAACTGAGAATGAAATTAGAAAAAAAATTCTGTAAAAATTCTAATTTACTCAAACATTAAACTTAACAAATAATTAAAAAATATACTTATTTGATGCCAACTATTTTTTACACCTTTTAAAAATATAAATATTTCAAAAAATTTGAAATCATTTTATTCCACTTTTAATACAGCAAACGATTTTTATTCGCATTGTTCCCGCTCCTGTCCCCTTCCCCTCCTCCCAAATTACTAAAACTTGGAACTACCTCCACCTACAATCAGACGATTCGGGAGAAGCCCCCACGTGCCTTCTCCCGTTTTCTCTTGTCGTTCTCCAGTTTTCCAACGGCGCTCCTGAGGACAAGTTTTATAGGAAAACCTCCGGAGGTAAGTATTTCTTTATTCGTATTGGCAACGTGCATGAAGTCGTCTGAGGACAATACTTTAGAATATTTGAATTCGCTTTCATCTGAAGTATGGAATGAGATTCTTTTATGCAAACATATGTTTCTGAAGTTTCTTTAAAAGGTCGATTTTGATACCAGATTCTGGACTGAATTAACTTTTTATCCAATTTCAATGTACTCTAATAAAGGTAAAGATCTCTTAAAATACATCTCCTTTTTTAAATTTATTATTATTTATGTTCTACTATTATATTTGTTATTAATTTTTTTTGTTATTATTCTTTTCATATATTGAAATTTACAGATAAAACAAAAACATTATATTTCATGAAAATTCTTTAAATGTTTTACCGTATAAAAACTACATTGGAGACATTTTTGTATAAAATTTACAAGAATGTTTTTTATTATAATTATCGATTATCTCATTAAATATATAGAGGAAACCAAAATAAACTTTTAATATTGTTGTTATTAAACTTTAAATTTTGTTCACTTTAAAATATTCTTTAAAAAAGAGAAAAGTTGTTTAAAATGGAGATTTCGATACTAGATTTTGGAGTGAATTTACTTTTAATCCAATTTCAATGAGCTCTGATAAAGGTTCGATTTCGATTTTTAAATTATTATTTATGCTTTACAATTATATTTTACGTCACTAAATTTTTTTTGTTCTTATTGTTTTCATATTTTAGAAAAGAAAACAAAGATATTATATTTTATGAAAATTTTTCTAAATGTTTTATCATATAAAAATTACGTTGAAGACTTTTTGTACACAAATTACTAGAATGTTTTTTTATAATAATTATCGACTATCTCATTAAAATATCAAGGAAACCAAAATAAACTTTTAGTAAAAGCAAGTTTGAATATTTTTCACTATGGAATGTGCTTTAATAAAAGTAAAAATTCTCGTACTGCAATATAATTAAAAATTATATTATTTTTGCAACATATTTAAAAATTAGAATAAATATATGTATTTATTAATAATAAATCATTCTTAATGAAGTTAAATTTTAATTACTTATTATTAATTGAATTCATATTTATTATCTAAAAAATAACATTTAACATTTTTAACTTCTTAACTTTCTTAAACATTTTTAAGAGCAAATGTTATATAACTTATTGCCCATTATATGATATATATTGTTATAAATTTAAAATTTTATTAAGAAGAAATATCAAAAGTTAATCTGATGTTTCTGTAATAATTTATTAAAATATATTTCTGAATTTTTATTTAAATTATAAGAATAAATGATATACATAGAATATTAAAAAATATAATATTCATAGTTCTATACAAATTTGGTGACAGTTAATGTTGCTGTTTGAAAAAAAAAATTGTTGAAAAGTATATATTTTAGTAAAATAAAATAAGTAAATTGAATTCAAATTAATGAAACTTATGATTTTACTTTGAATGTATAAAAATTTTATAACAATTAATATAAATTAGAGGGTGTTAACGATTTCAAATGTAACGAAATAAGTAATATAAATGTATTTAAAATATAATAACATTAAAAACTTAGTTAAATTTTAAAAAAAAATTTTAATGCTTTTTATTTTCATTAAAATATGTAATTAAAAAAAATAAAATAAAATAAACGATAGAAATTTAATTGTAAGTTATTACATATAATTATTAAATAAAAATGAATATTTATATTCATAATTTTTATTTCTTATGTTGACAATGAATCTTTTGTATTATCAATGTTTAATAACGAAATGTAATATTTTCATGTAACAATAATAAATGTAATATTTTCATGTATTTGAATAATAATAATTTTCATATTAAATTTGAACATTTCAAATTCTATTTAATATTTTACGATTTTTTTAAAATTACATTGTTTTGAAATAGAATTTTAATCTCTGTAAAGAATTAATTTTTGATAAATAAGAAAAATGATTTAATTATTTGTTTCAATAGTCAGTTTGTTCAATAGATAATTATAATAGTTCAATGATTTATTTATTATTCTTAACAGTAATTAAACGACACTAAAATAAAATAGAAAAACTATAAGGATAAAAAACTATTCTTATACGTGTCTTAGTGTTTTTGGTTAACAGCAAATGCCTAGAGTTCATACATTCTAAGTGTATTGATTATTTGCAACTTTTACTGACGTATTGAGCTCTTTCTTATTAAATTTCAGTCTTGCCAACTGGGAAGAACTTTTTGTTGTATTTTCAGAATATCTTTATATTATTTTCATTTCATGTATCGTTATAAAATAACAATTTTAAGTTGTTGTTCTACTTCGAATGACGAGATTAAACAATAAAATAAGCAAAGCAGTAAACAACATTTACATACAGACATAGATTAATATAATAAATATTTGATACATGTAAAAAAAAAAAGACATTAGACAGACAGATTAATACAGTACAAATTAGATACAGATAAATACAATACAAATTAAACAAGTTAGATTCCTCATCTCCGTGTGACTAGCGCTCTGACGCTCGGTGCCACAGGTTTCCGGGTTCGAGTAATGGTGGTGCCATGGATGTTTGTAGTGGTTTGGAATCCACTTTAAGCTGTAGGTGCCGATCTAGTAGGACCATTAGGCGTAGGAATACAACCCTACCCCGTAAAAAGGAAACATCTCCTGTCTTGAAATCTACCTTTAGGCAGATGGCCCTGGCCCACCAGCGGGCTGTTGAGCTAATTATATGAGGAGGAGGATGCTGCTTATAGTTAGTTCCCTGAAAACAAAACAAAACAAAAACAAGTAATGTACAAAAAAATTTTTAAGTCAATTCCTACTTTTTTTCACTCTATTGCAGAAAAGTCCTTTACAAATAAAGTTGAAGTTTTCTTCTTACATCTCATGCCATCTATTATTAGATACATGCAACTCTAAATCTAAAAAAATTAAATTTAATTACTGAATTAATATTTGAAAAAACTGTATTAACAACAAGTGTCATCCACTACAAGTTAAAAAAATGTATTTGAACTTGAGTGGATGAATAAAATGTATTTTATGAATGATTGAAAATTTGAACAAGATATATATATAGGGAGAACGCGAACTAATAGTAGGAATTGAAAAAGGTGAAAGTGAATTTCAACTCAAAATGCAACGACAAATTGGAAACTCTCTCTCTCTAATCCCTGCCTTATTTCTGCTCGTTGAACAACTAGATCCACATCAAAACAAATCTAACGATGTATTCCGATAAATAGCATAAAGAAACAAAAAATCCTTTTATTTAGGAACATTTTTTTTTCATTCTAATGCAGATGGCAAACACTTAGACAGCTTGATCTTGGATGCCTTAAGGCCAACGCTGCACAGACATTACTCACTTTGCATTACCCAGGTGGCCTGTGTAACCTGAAGATAAGCCACGGCCGCGGAGTAACAATGCCCCCGCAACGTTCTACGATCCTATTAGGACTGGAACCTACGGTTTAAAGTGGATTCCGAACCACTACAAACATCCATGGCACCACCGAGACTCGAACCCGAAACCTGTGGTACCGAGCGCCAGAGCGCTAGCCACTCGGTCATTCAGGCACCAATTAAAATATTTTAATTTACGAATTTCTTTGATTTTATTTTATTTGGAAGACTAATATAAATAGGTAGAAGGACAATTCAGGCCCTTATTTATTTTGGAACATTGTAAGGAATAAAACTAGCAAATGACAATTGAGCAGTATAGTTAGTTTTACAAGACAATTTGTATCTGACTGTTATATACATATACTGAAGAGGGAGGGAGAAAGAATGACAGATAGATAATTATTACAAGATTACAAGTAACTAAAAGTGCTTATAATTTAAAGAGAGAAAGAATCCTATGGCTACGAAATTCAAGTGCTTGGAACAGCATAACAGGATTAAATGACATTTCCGTTAACCGAACGACATAGTCGAAGCATGTCTAGCTTTCTGACTCGCTATATTCGATTAAAAAGTGAACAGGGCAATTTAAATTTGTTGAAATCACGAGAAAATGATGAATCCCTGACATTAAGCAATCTTCAAAGCAATTATTAACAGAAGAGGAAACACCCTGATAAGATTAAATAGATGCTATAAAAGATATGATAAGTGTGGAGAGAAATCACTAAAATAAATCAGGACGCAGCAGCATTTTGGAAAATTATGTGTTTTGAATTTTCATGAAGTTCTCCAATTTATTGAGCTAATTTTAATGTAGTGCTAATTTTGATATGCACATAATTATATTATATATATATAATACATATATGGTATAATTACATTATATGAATATCAGAATTATAAACCATGTGAACATTTCAGAATTTCCCTGCTTTATTCAATTCCTACTATTAGTTCCCACTCTCCCTATATATATCTTGTTAAAAGTTTCAATCGTTCATAAAACACTTTTTATTCATCCACTCAAGCTCAAATACATTTTTTTTAACTTGCAGTGGATGACACTGGAGGTTAATACAGTTTTTTTCAAATATTAATTCCTTAATTAAATTTAATTAATTAATTTTAGTTTTTTTTAATTTAAGTTGCATGTATCTAATAATAGATGGCACCAGATGTAAAAGGAAAATTTCAACTTTATTTGTAAATGACTTTTCTGCAATATAGTGAAAAAAAAAGTAGGAATTGACTTAAGAAATTTTTTTTATATTACTTGTTATAACTAATTACGGATTAATTTTTCATCAAATTGTAATTATTATTTGCGCATAAAATTCACAATGTAAGAATTATTAAAAACTAATAAAATTAACTAGTTTTATTTGTATATGCTTGGAGACGTCTTCAGGATAGGGCATTAGGAATTCGAACTAATGAAACTTGTTTAAAACCCAACAACCTTAACCCCCTTGTCAAACCTCCAACAATTCAATGTTCATCATGGGGATTTCTTTTCTTTTTCTTTCTTTTTTTTTGATCATCGGTGGACCTTGTCCTCCAGTTATGTATGCACGAACGAAACATCGTTAACAATGAAGGGAGGACATTTAATTAACATTTAAAAGGATGTAACACGTGAAAGGATGTAACATGTGAAAGGATATAACATGTGAAAGGATATAACATGTGGAAGGATATAACATGTGGAAGGATATAACATGTAATCATGCAACACAACATGTAACATGCAAAAGAATATAACGTGTAAACGTGTAACATAACGTGTAAAGGATAAGAATGACAGTTAAGGACATGTCATTCCCCTAACACTTCAGTGCCCTTAACGGAGATTTCGTTTTTTGTTGATCGCTGGACCTTGTACTCCACTTACGTATGCGACGAATGAAATATCAATAAGCAATAAAGGGAGGACATTTAATTAACATGTAAAAGGATATAACATGTAAAAATAAAGGATGACATTTAAGGACATGTCAAACCCCTAACACTTCAATGTCCTTAACGGAGATTTCGTTTTTTGTTGATCGCTGGACCTTGTACTCCACTTACGTATGCGACGAATGAAATATCAATAAGCAATAAAGGGAGGACATTTAATTAACATGTAAAAGGATATAACATGTAAAAATAAAGGATGACATTTAAGGACATGTCAAACCCCTAACACTTCAATGCCCTTAACGGAGATTTTGTTTTTGTTGATCGCTGGACCTTGTACTCCACTTACGTATGCGACGAATGAAATATCAATAAGCAATAAAGGGAGGACATTTAATTAACATGTAAAAGGATATAACATGTAAAAAATAAAGGATGACATTTAAGGACATGTCAAACCCCTAACACTTCAATGCCCTTAACGGAGATTTTGTTTTTTGTTGATCGCTGGACCTTGTACTCCACTTACGTATGCGACGAATGAAATATCAATAAGCAATAAAGGGAGGACATTTAATTAACATGTAAAAGGATATAACATGTAAAAAAAAAGGATGACATTTAAGGACATGTCAAACCCCTAACACTTCAATGCCCTTAACGGAGATTTTGTTTTTTGTTGATCGCTGGACCTTGTACTCCACTTACGTATGCGACGAATGAAATATCAATAAGCAATAAAGGGAGGACATTTAATTAACATGTAAAAGGATATAACATGTAAAAAATAAAGGATGACATTTAAGGACATGTCAAACCCCTAACACTTCAATGCCCTTAACGGAGATTTTGTTTTTTGTTGATCGCTGGACCTTGTACTCCACTTACGTATGCGACGAATGAAATATCAATTAGCAATAAAGGGAGGACATTTAATTAACATGTAAAAGGATATAACATGTAAAAAATAAAGGATGACATTTAAGGACATGTCAAACCCCTAACACTTCAATGCCCTTAACGGAGATTTTGTTTTTTGTTGATCGCTGGACCTTGTACTCCACTTACGTATGCGACGAATGAAATATCAATAAGCAATAAAGGGAGGACATTTAATTAACATGTAAAAGGATATAACATGTAAAAAATAAAGGATGACATTTAAGGACATGTCAAACCCCTAACACTTCAATGCCCTTAACGGAGATTTCGTTTTTTGTTGATCGCTGGACCTTGTACTCCACTTACGTATGCGACGAATGAAATATCAATAAGCAATAAAGGGAGGACATTTAATTAACATGTAAAAGGATATAACATGTAAAAATAAAGGATGACATTTAAGGACATGTCAAACCCCTAACACTTCAATGCCCTTAACGGAGATTTCGTTTTTTGTTGATCGCTGGACCTTGTACTCCACTTACGTATGCGACGAATGAAATATCAATTAGCAATAAAGGGAGGACATTTAATTAACATGTAAAAGGATATAACATGTAAAAAATAAAGGATGACATTTAAGGACATGTCAAACCCTAACACTTCAATGCCCTTAACGGAGATTTCGTTTTTTGTTGATCGCTGGACCTTGTACTCCACTTACGTATGCGACGAATGAAATATCAATTAGCAATAAAGGGAGGACATTTAATTAACATGTAAAAGGATATAACATGTAAAAAATAAAGGATGACATTTAAGGACATGTCAAACCCCTAACACTTCAATGCCCTTAACGGAGATTTCGTTTTTTGTTGATCGCTGGACCTTGTACTCCACTTACGTATGCGACGAATGAAATATCAATAAGCAATAAAGGGAGGACATTTAATTAACATGTAAAAGGATATAACATGTAAAAAATAAAGGATGACATTTAAGGACATGTCAAACCCCCTAACACTTCAATGCCCTTAACGGAGATTTCGTTTTTGTTGATCGCTGGACCTTGTACTCCACTTACGTATGCGACGAATGAAATATCAATTAGCAATAAAGGGAGGACATTTAATTAACATGTAAAAGGATATAACATGTAAAAAATAAAGGATGACATTTAAGGACATGTCAAACCCCTAACACTTCAATGCCCTTAACGGAGATTTCGTTTTTTGTTCATCGCTGGACCTTGTACTCCACTTACGTATGCGACGAATGAAATATCAATAAGCAATAAAGGGAGGACATTTAATTAACATGTAAAAGGATATAACATGTAAAAAATAAAGGATGACATTTAAGGACATGTCAAACCCCTAACACTTCAATGCCCTTAACGGAGATTTCGTTTTTTGTTGATCGCTGGACCTTGTACTCCACTTACGTATGCGACGAATGAAATATCAATTAGCAATAAAGGGAGGACATTTAATTAACATGTAAAAGGATATAACATGTAAAAAATAAAGGATGACATTTAAGGACATGTCAAACCCCTAACACTTCAATGCCCTTAACGGAGATTTCGTTTTTTGTTGATCGCTGGACCTTGTACTCCACTTACGTATGCGACGAATGAAATATCAATTAGCAATAAAGGGAGGACATTTAATTAACATGTAAAAGGATATAACATGTAAAAAAAAGGATGACATTTAAGGACATGTCAAACCCCTAACACTTCAATGCCCTTAACGGAGATTTCGTTTTTTGTTGATCGCTGGACCTTGTACTCCACTTACATATGCGACGAATGAAATATCAATAAGCAATAAAGGGAGGACATTTAATTAACATGTAAAAGGATATAACATGTAAAAAATAAAGGATGACATTTAAGGACATGTCAAACCCCTAACACTTCAATGCCCTTAACGGAGATTTCGTTTTTTGTTGATCGCTGGACCTTGTACTCCACTTACGTATGCGACGAATGAAATATCAATTAGCAATAAAGGGAGGACATTTAATTAACATGTAAAAGGATATAACATGTAAAAAATAAAGGATGACATTTAAGGACATGTCAAACCCCTAACACTTCAATGCCCTTAACGGAGATTTCGTTTTTTGTTGATCGCTGGACCTTGTACTCCACTTACGTATGCGACGAATGAAATATCAATTAGCAATAAAGGGAGGACATTTAATTAACATGTAAAAGGATATAACATGTAAAAAATAAAGGATGACATTTAAGGACATGTCAAACCCCTAACACGTCAGTGTCCGTAACTAGGTTTCCTAGTTACGGACACTAAATTCTTTTCTTTTTTTCAATTCTTTTTTTATTATCGGTGGTACTTGTACACCATTTACGTATATAACAAATAAAACATAGATAAGCAATGAAGGGAGGACATTTAAGTAACACGTAAAAGGATATAACATGCAATGGACAAATGATGCCGTTTAAGACATATCAAAGTCCTACCAATTCAGTATCCATAACGGGAATTTCTTTTTCATTTTTGATCATTGGTGGGCCTTGTACGTCACTTATGTATGCCAAAACATCGATAAGCAATGAAGGGAGGACATTTTAGGGAACATTTTAGTGGTATGCTGGGGATTGGATGAAAAATCCATAAGCAAGAAAATTATTGCGTTGGATTCAGATGCCACTTAAGATGTTCGTTCCAAACTTCCGTGCCGAAAATAGGGGTGCATTGGTTTGGTTTGTCGCTTTTTGGTCTTTTTTTACACACTTTGTGCTAATTAGACCGAGACCTACAGCTTAACGTAGATTCCGTTAGCTTTTTCTCCCTAGCGCGCATGCTCATAGGAAACATTATTACAGATACGCATGCGCAATTTCCCATGAGCATGCGCGCTAGGGAGAAAAAGCTCTAACGGAGGTCCAAAATACGGTATGCAAAAACTCTCTATTAACAAACATCCATGCCCTCGCCAAGATTCGAACCTGAAGCCTGCGGTACCAAAGGCGAGAACGCTAGCCAATTGGCCATTAGACCGAAAAATATGGGTTGTAAGAAACAATCATTCTATAGTGCATCCTAGGTGACAATGAATTTGCTAAATAACATGCTATTTAATATTGGTAATATTAAATTCAACTAGCTAGCAACGATTTCAGGAAAATATTTTTTGGTATTTGAACAAAGTCTTGCAGAATTTAAATATTAGTGTAGAAATATATTATTACCATGCTATTATAATGTTATTTAAGGGTTATTTTTTTGATTATTTTTTAAAGAGAATTTTCTTTTATCCCTCTAGTCTAGAAATTAAAAAAAAAAAAATCTTTCCGAATTTAATTTTGAGAATTTTTCTTAAGCACAAAGTATTTCTTTAGTATTTGCCTTTTTTCGCTATGTTTAGCTTACAAATTCAATTTTCTGAAAGAGACAGACACTCTCTCGAAAACATAAGTCAAGAATCTAGACAGCCTTGTTATCTCGTTCTTTCTTTTCTTTTTTTTTGTTTATACAGATCAAATTACGCCTTTTTTTTTTTTTGGCAGATGCGTCTGAAAAATGGCTTCTGTTGTTTAGTAAGCCTTATAAAATGTATCATTTATTTATTTATGGTTTTAGCTAACGCACTTCAAATAATTATATGTCATTAATAAAAGTTTTTTAGCATAGCTAAAAGTTTTTTTTAGCATAGTTACGCTGAATATTTCATTGCCTGAGTTATTGAACCTTAGTTAATAAGTACATTTAAGTTTTTGCAGTTCATCCAGCTGTTGAGTGGTTTAAAAATTGCAATTTTTGGTGTAAGAATAAAGTATAAAATTTAAAAAGCATTTGCAATGGTTAAACTTAATAAACAACTTTCTTCAAAAATTTCTATTGATAAATAGCACTGGTTAACATTTCTTTGTAAATATACATTTCTCGAGTTTTTCTCGTCACGGTTTCTAAATTGTAATCTTTTTGAGCATTGAACTTAATAATTTGCAAGATGTTTATTCATTCAGAATTTATGTTTTTAATATTGAAGTTTATTTAAAAGTTGATGACTTAATTTATTTTTAGAGAAAGCACTTTATCCATATTTTTTCAAATTATTTAGTAGAGTAATTTTTTTGGTGGAATTTTTGGGAAATTACGCTTCCTAACAATTAATTTAAACTTACGGCTATTTTTTTACTATACGGAGTAAGTATTTTGGGGTCTGACGGCCGAGTGACTGCCGCTGTATGCCACAAGTTTCGGGTTCAAGTTCCGGCGGTACCATGGATGTTTGTAGTGGTTCGGAATCCATTTTAAACCACAGGTCCCGAAAAAAAATCTCATGTCTAGAAATCTGCCACTAGGCAGACGGCCTTCCCACTATGGGGCTGTTGCGCCACTGATGTTGATGGAGGATGTATTTTGGATATTTTTAGACATTACAGAGCCCGATTCGTGACTCAGAGGCAACGCGCGCCGCTTGTGAACATTAGGGCGAAGGTTTAAACAGCTGGATGTTTTGCTGCAGACGCTGTTTCAAAAAACGAAAAAATTCGATGGCGTTTATGATGTTCAGCATCTTGCTACATGAGTCGGTGAGGAATGGTGAGTACTACTACCTGGTGAGAGTTTTCCGGGTTTTCTCCCAGACGATATGCAAAGGCGAGATAATTCCCTCTAAAAATTCTCCCAGAAGGCACTGCTCTCCTTTTTCAACGTCACGGAGCCAAATCAAACTTCTACCTACTAATGCTCCCTCACAACAGAATCTGCCCCCTCCTCCCGCCGTCGGTCTTATCTTCCATGAGACCATACGACTTTCTGGTGTAGATATTGCTGTCTACCAAGTGGGATAAGAAGCAAACAACGGATTTATTGAAATATCATAAGGGTTTGAAGGAAAAACTTTTGATTTATATAGGCTTTTGATCAATCTAAATATTCGTATTCTTCATTAATTTAAAAATGGTTTAATTTCATGTCTGACTTGTGAACTAGAAATCTCACCATGTTTTCTTTTTGTTTTATATTTTTTAAATTTTATTTTAAATATTTTGATGACGTATATATAATATGACGTATTGACTGAGACAATATGACGTATGATTTATTTTATATAATATGACATATCGATATCTTGAAAATATAAGACTATGTAAGAACTGATTTCGTTAAAAAATTTAATAAATGTTTTGCATGTAATACTATCTTTGCCAGATAAAGCAGCTTTAAATTCAATTAATTAATTTAATTATTAATTAATGAATTTTTTAGTAATATATATTATTGTTGTATATCTGATATTTGTGAATAAGCACTTCTCAGTTTGTTAAAATTTAATATGAAATATTTGTTTATAAATAAAAAAGGCAAGTTAAAATTTTTAATAATCAAACGTCTTTAAAATGTTGTTATAATAATTCAATCAATTTGTTTGCTGTGAAAAGAGTTTAACAAGAAATAAATAAAGTCACTTTTTCTGATTTGAAAATAATTATACAAATTTAATGAGATAATGTATTGTATTACAATTTTAAATATTTAATTCTGAAAATTCTAATCGGGATAAAAATCTAGGCAGTTGTTTTGCTGACATGCTTAGACCAGAAGGTTTGAAATAATTATATAGTCGATAACGCTGGTTTTATATTTATATGTCTAACTCTTTTGTATGTGTGTTTGTCACTGAACTCCTCCTAAACGGCTTGATCGATTTCGATGAAATTTTTTGTGTGTGTTTGACAAAACATGGAAAATGTTTTTATGCTATATCTCTTTTGTTGTAAGTCGCCACCAGATGCTGCTACAGTATATCAGTTTCTATACCGTTCAAACAATTGTTATGACAATTGGTAAGAATATGTATTTCAGTATTTAAAATATGATCGCGCTATCCATTTTATTGTTACTTGCCACCAGATGGTGCTGCAGCATTTCATCTTATATGCCGTTCAAACGATATCCATGAAAATTAATATGCACATATATTGGAACATGGAGAATATATTCGCAATATGCAATTTTCTACAATGCTTTTTTTTTTAAGAACAACGCATGTCGGATTTTGCTAGTTTTATATAAAATTTGTAGAAATGTTTTTGGAAAGCTTAGTTGTGGCAAATTTTAGAAAATTTTGGTAAAATTTAATGAAAAACTAGATTTAAAGAATTACTTGATGAAAAGTAATATTAAGTGACCATCGAAATTTCAACAACAGTATATATTAGTTATTAATTAGCATGCATGAAAGCGAATATATTAAATTTTTAAGTTGGTTAGCTTTACAATTATTGCTTAGAAAACCCAGCTGGCTTTGATTGATATTGTGTTTCGTATTGACAGTCACAAAAATTGGTTGGAATATTTGGGGATTTTTTCCAATATAATATACAAATACGAAACAATTATCGCTGTAAGATGCGCTTTGGACAAAATTAATCACACATTTTGCCATAAAGATTATAGTTCAGGGACATTGTTTACCATATCAGTAAACACGAAAATTGCAATTAGTAAGTAACGACATGTTACAATGCTCGGCGTTAAAAAAGATACCATAATATGAACCTATCCTATTATGCTTGGGGAAAAAAAACCCAAAGAGGATATCACTTCTTATAATCATATTCTGTTTCTGATAAATGCTCTGGTAGAATTTAGGTCAAGGAAGATCGATAGTGTTTGAAGATAAATAGTTTAACTTGGTCAGAAGGCAAATACGAGAAAGATAGTTTTGTCGGAACTTTCATTAATATTGGACACCAAGAACAAAAAATCGAATAAGCAGAGGCTGTTAAAATGTTTATTCTGTATCTAAAAGCAGTGATTTGATACGACTTTTTAAAGTGTAGAAAAGAAATCGAATACGGCACTTGTCGAATATTATTGCTGGGTAAATAATTCTGGTTCTTTTTTCTTCACAGAACTAGATGAAATAAATAATTTCGATACACTTCTAGATTTTTTTAGGTGCAATCGAAGATGAGTGTCAGCAAATATTGAAAATTAGCTTATAGTAGAGAACATCGCTTATACTATACTTATAGTGTAGTTGACAAATCGCTTAAAATATAGTTGAAAAATCGTTTATAATATATAGTTGAAAAATCGTTTATAATATATAGTTGAAAAATCGTTTATAATATATAGTTGAAAAATCGTTTATAATATATAGTTGAAAAATCGTTTATAATATATAGTTGAAAAACGTTTATAATATATAGTTGAAAAATCGTTTATAATATATAGTTGAAAAATCGTTTATAATATATAGTTGAAAAATCGTTTATAATGTATAGTTGAAAAATCGTTTATAATGTATAGTTGAAAAATCGTTTATAATGTATAGTTGAAAAATCGTTTATAATTTATAGTTGAAAAATCGCTTATAATGTATAGTTGAAAAATCGCTTATATTACATAAATAGTTGAAAAATCGCTTATATTACATATATAGTTGAAAAACCGCTTATGGTTTAAATATCGCTTATATAGCTATATATATGATATAAGCCAACTATAGCTATATATATATAATATAAGTGATTTTTCAACTATATAGTTGAAAAATCACTTATATTATATAGTTGAAAAATCGCTTTTTGAAGAGGCAAAATAAAAATTTTAAAACAGTTTTTAAAATACATTTTACTTATATTAAAATATACTTCTGATAATCTGAATACACTCAGCACAAAGCACTATCCAGAACCAGAGTAATCAAAATTGATATGTTTTCACCTTGTTTTTTAATTGCTGATAAAAACTGTAATTTAGAAAAAAATACTCTATAATTTTTATACTCTATAATATTCTGCTATAAAAATCTTTTATGCAAAAATAATGTCTTTTTAAAAACATACATTTAAGCCTTTAGATGTAATATTTCTTGCATTTAGATAACAATATTGATAGTATAATAAATTCAATAATGCAATAATCTGATCATTCTGATGTTTTGTCTGCTTTTAGAATATCCATTTGTAATTAACAACTTCCTAAGTTTATCCTTTCATGTCAATTAAATTATATCGATTTATTCAGTCTGTCTTTTACCAAATTGGAAGATATTTTTTTCATCAAATAAAATGCTTTATAGGTGCATAAAAAGTATTAAAATAGATTTATTACTTATTTCATTTTAAAACAGTGACTCCCAAGCTTATTTGTCCGATTTCCTTTCCATCCTCATCAGAAAAATAATTACTCAGCTCCCCCTTGGAGAACAAATCGAAAGATAAAGTGAACAATTTATTTATATAACTATACACCTGCTCACATCTTTAACTTTTGTAAATAAAGATTTTGTAAATGATGCACCTATTTTGCGACTAATTCTCAGTGTCCGGCAGTGCGGAACGGACACCCCATGAGTAGTCTACTCAGATGGTTCGATGGAAGGAAAAGGGGCAGCTTCTGTTGTGATGGAGCTCCAGTAGATAAAAGTCTGACTTAGATCCAAGGCGCTGAAAAAGGATTGAAGTTGCCTAACTGTAGAGGGAACTACCCCGCATTTGCGTATCATTTGTGAGAAAACTCGAAAAACACCCACCAGGTAGTCTGACTCACGAGGTAAGATGTTGAACATCACAAACGCCTACGAGTCTCCTCGTATTTGAAACATTTTCTACAACAATGCCACCATGGGATTGAATCTCAGCTCTAATGCTCACCAATGGCGCATTTTACCACTGAGCCACGAGTTGGACAATGAGGCACCTTGAAATCATAAAAATGTCTGCTGAGAGCCTTAGATTAATACAATTTGTATATTATACGTAAATAAAATTTGTGAGGGCAATATACATCATTTCTACATCATCATTATTTGCGCAATCATATCATCATTTGGATATCATGATTTGGAGATATCATGATTTTGGATATCATGATTATCATCGCAGTATCGTATTCTCAACATGTTATTAAAAGCACACATTTTCGCCGATATTCGCTATACTGTTGTTGTCTGTTGTACTTGTTTGTGAAGACACTTCGGTGGGTTTGACTTACCCATCAGTTATAACTTGCATTTTGTGTGTTTACTTGGAATATAATATTATACATTACGCAAAAAGTGAAATAGTTTTTAAACTGTCTGGCTTTCAGCGTTTCCTTATTTTTATTAAACATCACCCCCTCCAAGTTATTGATATTACTATCATCCCCCTGATCCGTCCATTGTAACTTAGGAAACAGTACCCCTCACTTTGGAATTCAATGTTTTAAATATTTAAGTAAATACGAATATTTTTCATTTTGTTCAATGCTCTTACATGGTACGATAAAATATGATAAGGATCTAATTTGTGAATTTGTCAATATCTTTTGCTACTTAAAAAAAAACAACAACCTATTATTGATCTTGACATTTCATAGTATCTCCTATTCTACTATTCCTTACTTATTTATATAAAATAATATGCATGCAAATTATTCCGACAATAAATCAAATAGATGACAAATAGAAAGATATGAGTATAATATTGGAATGTGTAAATTGTGATGTGATACAATTAAATATAAATTTTCAGTTAATTCGGCGTAGATTTAAACGGATTACATTTTGATTTGTTTTTAAAGTACATAGGTATTTAATATATGCATTGAAAAATTTGCATAAGTGCAGGTCACGAAAACGAAAAGGAATGCGAAACGTTGCATTTAATTACATCTTGATATGAAATATATATATTTGTATGCCCGACTCGTGGTTCAGTGGTAGTAGCTGGGTAGCATTAGGGCGGAGGTTCAATCCGCTGGCGCTTTGCAGTAGACACTGTTCAGAAAACTCGATGGCAATTGAGATGTTCAGAGAGTCAAACTACCTGGTGGGCCATTTCCTGTTTTTATCCTATAAGATACTCGAATGCGGGGTAGTTCCCCCAAAAGTTCTCACGGAAGGTACAGCATTCTTTCTTAAGCGTCACGGAGTCAAGTCAGGCTTCTATCTTCTGGTGCACAATCACAACAGAAGCTATCCTCTTCCATGAGACCACAGGGGCCTGAATGGCCGAGTGGCTAGCGCTCTGGCGCTCGGTATCACAGGTTTCGGGTTCGAGTCCCGGCGGTGCCATGGATGTGTGCAGTGGTTCGGAATCCACTTTAAACTGTAGGTCCCGGTCTATTTAGCCCAAAGTGTGCACAAGATGACCGTAGAGCGACAAACCAAACCAATCCATGAGACCACACGGGTTCTTCGACTTGGTCTAGATGCTGCTGTTTACTAAGGGGGATAAGAAAAAAAATATTTTTGTATTTTAATATAAAATGCGTTACGGTGGATCTCATAATTTAAAAAACAGCTTGAAAATAAAAGTTGAAATGTATAGTGTAGACGACATTAATATTTCTTAATATTGTGTTGTAAATTACACCTCCATCTCCTCTAAGCAGATATGAAACGTAAACTAATTTCGCAAAGTTTCCTCTTTTGAAATATTTTATATGATGCAGTTATCAACAGGTTTAGGCATGTGTTGGTGAACAAGAGATTTTTCAGACAATGGTTATGGTAAATTTTTATTTGTATTGGAATCATCATTATCTAGATTACTTTAACATGTATTTGCGTTTAAAAGCTGGGAAGGTTTTTTTTCCTCTTTATGTTCCATTTAAATTTTTCTTTTTTATGTAACAAAATTCAGGGGACGATGCTGTAGCATTTTTTTCTCACGAGAAGAGTTTTGGCATTTCAATCCCGGGAGAGATAAATGTATATTATTTGAAAAATATATAATAAACCCATCACTGAAATTTGACAGCTGGCGAGCTTTATTGTGGGTATTTGTACTAAATGTACTAATGAGACCAACCTGTCACTCAAATCTGATAGCAGATATTCGGTATCATGCATAATGAGACTCAGAAAAATAGCGAAGGTCTGTGCGACCTTCACAAGTCCCAACAATTACAGATTAAATATCAACCAATTGTGATATGCCATGAATTTTTCCATTGTGATTGGTGTTAGACCACGAGCTGAGAAGTGGGGAAAGCTGATCCCTTCTCTTGAAGGATTGTCTTAAAAGGAGATTTTTGGTGAAGAAGAGAGAGAGACTTCTACGACGAGTCGATCAGAAGTGTTTATTTTTCTTTTCTTCGTGTATCACGCCGTATGATAGTTAAAAGTCTGCCGCAGACCAGGTGCTTCTATATTTGTCGTAGACTCGAGAACTCTGAAAATCTCCGAACTTGCAGTTAATAGCACTTGTGTTTCTAATTTATATCCTTAATTTTAATATTTTGTAAATAGAGTTCTGCATATATATATATATATATAATGTTTGTAAATAAAATTTAAAGTGTTCCCAGGAACCTGAAAGTAGCCCGCTTTTGAAGCTGTTATAGGTCCAGTATAGGCCGAGGCGTTAAAATGCAATTAAGAATTGTATTACTTGAACTTAATATATAACTTGTAGACATTTATAGCAACTCATTTTATTTAAAGCGTGTCATAAAATGATACATTGGTAAAAATATATTCACTGCTAAATTGCAGATTATATAAACGTGTAAATAACTATACATCTGATGATCAATATATTAGCATAATGTTCTTACGAGAACTTCAAAATGGAACATTATGTAATCATCTCCTATTATTATAATAAATATATTAGAGATTATAATAATAATATAATAGAGAATAGTTTCGTTTATTAATAGTTTTGCAGAATTTTCCCATCTATAGGTTACAATAGGAGCGTTAGTTCAGTATATAACAGCTCAAATAGATTTAGCATTTACATCATCTTTAATGTTAGAATCTTTTTAATGACATTCTTCAATTTTTATGATACTGAATGATCATTATATAAGATTTATTATAGCGTTATAACAAATGTGCATAGTATTATATAAATTTATCGATTACTGGAACGATAGTATATTAGCTGAATTTTTCCAGAACATAAATTAACAAATTTAAAGACAGTAAAAATATTTTTTTGTTATGTGTTTTTAACAACTTCAGTACAAATTAGTTTTTAATATTTTTTTGTAAAGAACACCTTTTCATATAAGTATAATTTCCTATTATAGATTTTTTTGGAAATAAATCTTTAAAAAAATCGTAAATTAATCGTAAATTCCATTAATCGTAAATTCCATTAAAATCGTAAATTCCATTAAAATCGTAAATTCCATTAAAATAATGATTATTAACATAAAAAGTTTTCACTAAAAAATATCTTTTATATTTTTAAAGCATTTGATTATGTCATGTAATACTTTTTTTCATCCTAACTGTATTATTAGAGTTCTTTATCTTGTATAATACAATTACAGAGTTTTCGTATGAAAATAATTTATAGATATGTATTTTCTCAAAAAAATTACTTTCCTGAAATGCGGCATCAAGTCGAGCAAGAACTAGTCAGTCAGCCGCGCGAAGCAATTATAAATCAAGGTGTGGACAAACTCCTTGGATAACGTCATCTTTTCTATACCCTTACGTCGGGGCAGAGGTCATATGGGTGATGAACCCTCTGGCAGCCCAATAATAACCAGCCTTGTTATAAAAGTTGTCTCGAGAACAGTTCAAGCAAGTAATATAAAAAAAAATTGTAAGTTAATTATTACTTTTTTTTCACTCTATTGTAGAATGTCCTTTATAAATAATTTTCACATACATTTTTTAAGTTTATCTGGCGCCATCTATTGGTAGATATATGCAATTTAAATCTAAAAAAAAACTAAAATTAATTAAATTTAACACCAGGTCTTTTGAGTCACAGTTTAACTATAACAAGTAATATAGAAAAAAAAATTTAAGTCAATTCCTACTTTATTTTCATTATATTGCAGAAAGTCCTTTATAAATAATTTTCATTCATTTTTTTAAGTTTATCTGGCGCCATCTAGTGGTAGATATATGCAACTTAAATCTAAAAAAAACCTAAAATTAATTAATTAAATTTAATTACTGAATTAATATTTGAAAAAACTGTATTAACATCCAGTGTCATCTACTACAAGTTCAAAAAAAAAGGAATTTGAACTTGAGTGGAAGAATAAAAAGTATTTCATGAACGATTGAAAATTTGAACAAGACATATATAGGGAGAGTGTGAACTAATAGAATGAATTGAAAAAGAGAGCGCAGGGCAGCTTGTCAAATGTGTCTTCTCAATTACTCACGGTCAGACAGAGACCGTGAGCAATTTTCGCCTTTCTCACACTCTCGTCTGGACTCCACTAAAAGGATTAAGGCTCGTTCCCACTGAGGCGTGAGGCATTTAAGCGTGAAGGGTTGACCAATCACTAGCCTCACCGCGTTCGCCTGAAACCGGCTTGAAATCTACCGCTTCTAGTTGACCAACTTTCAACACGAAGCTTAAAGGCTCGTGCTCACCAAGGCGACAAGATGCAAGCGACCAAAATTTGACCTCACCGCGGTCGCCTGAAACCGGTTTGCAGTTCGCCGCGTGGAGTAGCCCAACTTTCAACTCGAAGCGGTTTTTCACTATGCGTAATGCTATTTCTGACGTTTCGCTGTGGAGGGGTCGAAAAAATTTGGTCGCTTGCCTCTTGCATCTTCACGTCTCTCGCCTCGGTGGGAACGAGCCTTAACTTCGCTAGGTGTAATGTGATTTTTGACGTTTCGCTGTGGACGGGTCGAAACAATTTTCTACGTTGCCGCATATCGCGTCGCCGCCTCTCGCCTCAGTGGGAAAGAGCCTTTACAAATGAACTAGTTCATATTCTAGTTTGTAATGGATATCGGTTTGTTTGTGCAGCTGGACGTGTGTGGTTGGGTTGAGATATACGTTTAAGAACACACAAATTTATTTTCACCGCAGGTAAACAACAACATCAAGAGCACAATTAAAAATAGTCAATATTTAACTCATTTAAAACATTTAATTATACATTCGCGGAAGGACTCCAATTCTATCTTTCGGGATGAGAAATTGTAACTAACGGCAGCGACTGTTTTGCCGTATGTCCTCTCTGGTGAAAATCTCAATGGCTACTGATGATTTCTTCTGAAGGCCGCAAGGGGCGCTCTTGCAATACGCAGGAGGAAACATGGTGGCGTAGGTGGAACTAACAGTTTACAGTTTTTCCAACCAACAGTTACAGTTTACCCCCAACAGTGGTTACAGTTTTTATAAATCGTAGCTGACTTTTGAGTGACAATTATCAAGTTTAACATACCTTAAAATTTTTTTATGCAGTTATATCTCCCAATACTAATAAAAATAAGGAAAGAATTATATTAAAAAAAAAAAAATGAAAATTATTCCACTTATAACTGATAGGAAAAACTCCCCGATTAATTGATGATGATTTGAGTGTCTTCAATATGTAGAAATCGTAATCGTCTATGATGAATAATAGCGAACCATAGCCAACATACTAATCAATCATGGCGTTCTAAAATGCCTGATGATTTACGGTATTTAACAAATTATCATTCTCACAAGAATACCCTTTTTAACTTTAATATCATCCCGATGTCAAAGGCGAGTTCTGACATAATTTTTCAATTCCTTCTATTAGTTCACACTCTCCCTATATATACCTTGTTCAAATTTTCAATCGTTCATAAAATACTTTGTATTCATCCACTCAAGTTCAAATACATTTTTTTTTAACTTGTAGTGGAGGACACTGGATGTTAATACAATTTTTTCAAATATTAATTCAGTAATTAAATCTAATTAATTAATTTTAGTTTTTTTTCGGATTTAAGTAGTATATATCAGTCAATAGATGGCGCCAGATAAACTTAAAAAAATGAATGAAAATTATTTATAAAGGACATTCTGCAATAGAGTGAAAAAAAAGTAGGAATTGACTTTAAATTTTTTTTTTATATATATTACTTGTTATAGTTAAACTTCATGGTGTCAATCTCTAAGCCATGCACTCAAATCTCCCTTATAGCTTTAGGTTTTCCTGTCAGCTTCCACACAGGCATGCCTTCATGTTTTTTTCAAATACTTATTAAAATAATTTTTAATAAGCAGTTGAAATCTAACTGTTGTTGAAGCATATTAAATTTTTATATTAAAAAAGCTTTTAAGCAAATAAAAGAATTTAAATGTTTTAGACCATATTTGTAGTAACGATACTGGCATACCATTAGCTATTTAATATCTCCAGTCATTTTCATTTCAGTCTGATAACTCTTTCACGATATTGAAATTTTCTCGAATATGACTGAACTTTATGTCTGTCAAAAATCGATTTTGCTAATAACGCTTTAAAAAAAACAAAAATTATTTTCAAAATCCTATGATTTATTAAATACAAAATCTTATGATTAATAAGCACTACTATTTGTATGAAATTAATAATTGCTTTTTTTGGAGGAGATTATTAAAAAAAAAAGATAATTTTAAAATATTTTTAATGTAAATAATACCACTATTTATTTTGTATGAAATTCACTATAAAAATTGTAAAATAAGGAAGTGAGTTAAAAAAATGGGAATATTAGTTTTTATATTAAAAAAACATTTAAACAAATGAAATAATTCAATTGGTTTGGTTTGTTTTTGTGGCTCTACGATCATTTTGTGCACATTTTAGGTTAATTAGACCGGGACCTACAGAACGTGGATTCCAAACCACTCACAAACTTCCATGCCAGGACCAGGATTCGAACCTGAAATCTGTGATACCAAGGCCAGAGAAAAGAATTTGAATGTGTAGAATATGTAGTAATGATATTGGCATGTAAATTAATTCATTAGTATTTCTGATAATGCTGAATGCCATTATCTATTTTATATCTCCATTCATTTTCATTGTCTTATAATTCCTGCACATTCATTTCCATGAATATGACTGAATTTCCTGTCTGTCAAAAATCAATTTTGCTAATAACGTTTTTTTTTTTTTTTAAAAAAAACAGGTTTTATTAAGTAGAAAAACCTATGATAAATAAGCTTTAGAATTTATATGGAAATTATAATTACTTTTTTGCAGTGGAATATTTAAAAAAAATATAACTTTAAAATATTTTTAATGTATACAATACCAATATTTACATTGTACGAAATTTAGTATACAAATTGTTGAATCCATAAGTAAGTTAAAAAAAAAAATCAGAGTAGTAACTTTTATATTAGAAAGTCATTTAAACATATAAAAGAGTATGAATGTTTTAAAAAATCAAATTAAAAAACTATTTTGTGAAGAAGGAGTTTCAAAAAATATAATGAATGGAAAAGAAATTTGAAGATGTTATTTTACTGTTGAATGAAAGGTTTTTTCCCGTTATAAAATTTTTATTTCATCTTTCTATAAAAAGTAAAAATAATATTTTGATATTCAATTTAATATTAAAACTAAAGATAGTTGGAAGTAAGATAATGCAATCCAAAAAGAAAACATTATTTGCATAAATTATTTTTATTCTAATCGACAAAAAACCTCCCAATCTTTTAAAATTTTTAGTTTTTATAATATAAATTTGAATTAAAAAGCATAACAGATTTTTTTTAAATGAAACATGTTTCTTAGAATAATAAAAATCGTACGTTATTCACACCACTCCGTATAATGTTTTCAGAATTTTATATTTTTGATAGTATACTATAAAAAATTCTGTATTTAACTTGTCAATGTAGGAATTCAAGTGAATTTCAATGCATAAATCATTTAAATTGTGCTATTTACGAATTGGAGGCAAATTTTTCTATACACGCATTTTTTTTGAACACACAGCGTAAATTAATCAAACCTTCAAGCTATTTACTTTGTAACATTAAATTGGTAAAAACATTTTTTCTCTTCCTATTTAACAATCAAATGACCTCGCATTTAAAACAAATTTCATTGGCTCGTTGTTTTTGAAAAAAATAAATAATAATAATAATAAGAATTTCAAAGAATTCTGAATTCCTCTTTTATTTTAATATCCGTGGAGGTATTCACAGAAAGGGTTTGCAGATAGTTAAATTATCCTCATTTTTCTTAAGTTCTAATGTAAATAATTCGAAAATACGGTGAGTTGTATTCTGTTGCTATCATTCTAATAGAAAAAAAACACCAAGAAATATTGTAACTATAATAAAGAAGAATAAGAAATATTCTAATTATTTGACAATGAATTTTTTTAAAATGATAAATATTAAAAATATATTGCAAATTAATTTATATAAATAAGCAAACACGCTAAATTTTGTTCCACTTCATTTAAACTTGTGAGGCATAGAAATAACCTATTTTTATACTCTTACAATGTTCAAATATTGTTCAAGGTTTTCTGTTTTTTCCCTACACAAACGGTTTCATCCTTAAATACATAACTTCCTTAATATAATATCCATTTTTGGGTTTTTTCCTGTAATAAAGAAATCCCCAGAAAATTCAACCTTGAAAACCAAGTGTCGATGCCCAACACTGTGTCATTATCTCCCCTGAATCCACTGATTTTTCCAAATCAAAAACTTTAGAGTATCCACCTATTAAGTACCACGGGCTTCAGGTGTGAATATTGGTGGTGTAATGGATGCTTGTTAATGGTACCAAATCCACTTTAAATTGGTATCTAGCTTCTATTGTATATATTAGTATCTAATTAGTCTAATCCACTTAAAAGTATATTAGTCTAAAGTGTGTAGAGCGACAAACCAAAACGTACCACACTTTCCGGAAGCAGTGTTGCTTTTCCACTGCTTTGTTTTAAAATATTTTTTTTCTCTAATGCAGCTGGCAAGCAGACACGTACGTCTTGGATGGCTTAAGGCAACTCACTTTGCATTACCCAGGGGGCGCGTGTAACTTGATAGTAAGCCACGGACGCGGAGTGACAATGCCCCCGCAACGCTCTACGATCCTATTAGGACCGGGACCTACGGTTTAAAATGGATTCCGAACCACTACAACACACATGGGCAAAGCCGGGATTTGAACCCGATACCTGTGATACCGAACGCCAGAGCGCTAGCCACTCGGCCATCAGCCGGCCCCGCTTGTTTTGAAATATAAAGCATATAAAAAAATAAAAAAATCAGAAATTCAAAAAGAATATTCTCTTTCAAAATGGCTTCCTTTCCAAGAAATACATCCCAACTCAATCACACCATCTTGAGTTTGGACCAGTAAAATGAAAGATTTACGGTTACATGGTCGTCTGCTGCCGGAGGAATTCGATACAGGTTTTTTTTTTCTTTTTACGGGGTAGGGGTGTCAGCCTTACGCCCAACACTCTGCAGTCATATTAGACCGGGACCTACGGTTTAAAGTGGATTCCAGAACTCTACAAATAACCGAGGCACCGCCAGGACTCGAACCCGAAACCTGTGGCCCAGAGCAACAGAGCGCTAGCCACTCGGCCATCAGGCCCCCAAAATTTTTTATTATTATTAATAATAATAATAATAATAATAATAATAATAATAATAATAATAATAATAATAATAATAATAATAATAATAATAATAATAATAATAATAATAATAATAATAATAATAATAATATTTTTTAAATATTTGATTCTTAATTTGATATAATTTATCCCTAAACGTCAGCTCCTGATGGCCAATTGGCTTGC
>BPLQ01000051.1:0-10360 GCA_021605075.1 Caerostris darwini | reverse complement strand
GTTTACGCATTGCTTTAATAATAGGTAATTAGCAATAAAATGGAGTTATTTTGTAGGTCGAGAAATGGTGAAAGCAGAGGAAAAATTGAAATCTGATACTCAGAGAAGAAGAATATTTCTTTCCCTCCAGAAAGATATTCGAACAAAATAGAATTTTCTATTATTGTTTTTTAAATTCATCATCAAAATTTCATGAGAGGAAATACTATATATTTTTGAATATACATACTATTACCTCCAAAATCACATGCTGCTTTTAGCACAAAAGAAAAGTGAATTGGTCACGTGAGTTATTCCGCTCCTTGAATATTGCGATAAATCGTCTGAATAATTCATGTGACATAAAATGCTTCAGAAAGAGGTAAAATTATAGTAGATGATTGTTGTTTTAACGTAATATTAAAATGCTTTTTGCAACACGTATTCTTTTATGTATCGTATTTAAGGTGTTTAAACCAATTCAGTACCGAATTTAATATTTGTAAGTCAGAGGTCAAACAGAGTAAAATAGGTGCCTTTGAACACTCACCCACACACTTGAGATTTAAACTAATTATTAGAAGTCTATAAATTTGCCAACGGCCGTAACATGCTGAATATACCGGTTCTTGTTAGATCACCGAAGTTAAGCATCATTGGGCGCGGTCAGTACTTGGGTGGGGTGACCACCTGGAACACTGCGTGCCGTTGGCAAATTTGGGACCTGAATGGCCGGAGTGTCTAGCGCTCTGGCGCGCTCGGTGCCACAGGTTTCGGGTTCGAATCCCGGCGGTGCCATGGATGTTTGTAGTGGTTCGAATCCACTTTTAAGCCGTAGGTCCCGGTCTCCCATGACTGTAAGAGCGTCACGGAGCAAAAGTCAGGTTTCTACCTACGGGTGCTCCATCACAACAGAAGCTGCTTCCTTCCCCTTCAATCATGAGTCCATATGGGCTCGTGGGATTGGCCAGCCAAGTGGGATAAGAAACAACAAACAACATAAATTTGCAAATATTTTAAAATCAGAAAAAATTTCGTTAATTCTCAAATTTAATATTTTTAAAAATTTGTTTGGTACTAAATTGATTTAAACTCCTTAAATACGACGCATAAAAGGAAATGTGTCGCAAAAGTATTTAATATTATTTAAAACAACAATCATCTAATAAATTTTTATCTCTTTCGAAACATTTTTATGTCACATTCATTATTCAGACGACTTATAGCAATATTCACCAACGGAATAACTAACGTGACCAATTATTTTTTTCTTCGAAACGGGACATTTAGTAATTTTAAGTAATAACATATGTATTAAAAAATGCATACTCTTCATAGATTTTATTTATGAATGAAAAAAACAATAATAGAAAATTAATTTGTTCCTATATTTTTAGGAAGAACAAATTTGATTCTCTGATATTGTTTTCAAAGAAAAGTGAAATTCTTGACAGAATTTTTTAAAACATTTGTTTTGACTGCAGAAATTTTACCTATAATTGCGACCTCAGCCAGTTTTTTTTTCATAAAAAACAACTCACGCAGTAGTGCCTGGTGTCTTGCAGTGCCTAGTGGACATTATATGAAAGTTCATATGATTCCTATTACTGGTGTGAAAGTGTTTGAACAATTCCATCTAAAGATCTTTGGGTGAGATATTTTAGTATTCCATTGAGTCATTTTGAAGTGTAAAGGAATATCCCCCTTTGTTTTTTGTTGTTTTTGGATTCTTTTTTTACTTTTTTTTTTAAACTAATTTTTGAAATTTTTTTCCTCATTGTTCAGTCTCTATGAAACCAAAAGTGAATTTTGTGAAAATTTTCCCGCCTTCATCGTATGTCAATTAAATTTCAACCACATCATTTCAAACAGTATAAGGGCCTCTCAGTTCTAAACACAGTATGGTTTTGTAGTAGTAGTAGTATTAATAGTTTGCATACCAGTTAAATTCTTTTCTATTATAAATCCTAATAAGATAACATGGAAAGAAAATAATAATTTCTTTTGACGAAACAAAATGTTGAAAGTAAATTTATGCATAAATAAACTTAATAAAAGTAATATTTAATAAAGTAATAAAATGCGAGAACAGATGAATGTTTTACAAATAACTATTGCAAAATATTTTTTTAATTTAAAATTTTGATAGCGATATGGAAATGTAATTACATTTTTTTTGTTGTTGTTGCTGTAAAAGAAAAAGTATTTAAGTTTTTCATAAATATGCACGTATATTAAAAAAATCGTTTTTGCATTGATATGTTGGAATTGATTTATTTATTGTTTGTAAAATTAACATAATATTCTGTAAAAAAATCTGAAAATTAAAATTATAAATCAATAAATTATTATTTGTTTTTAATTTTCGGTTTTTTTTAAATATCTTTCCTAGGATGTTTTATAAAACAAATATATTAAAATTTCTATTTGATATTATTTTAAATGAACGATGGTAAAAATATAATTTTATTTAAGTTAAATACAATAAAATATTTTTGGGGAAATTGTTTTACATATTGTACTGCAATAGAAATACAAAAATGCTCTCTACAAAAGGAAATTGCAGATGTTTTTCTTACAATGACCTTGTTTGCAATAGGAAACTTTACATAATGACATGGGTGAAATGGACACCGAGGACAAATGTTATCTCTCACAAGTTTTGTCTTTATAATTTAGTTTGTATTTATAGTTTAGTTTTTATACATTTTGCAAAGCAAAGTTCAAGGACAATTACTTAATACAATTCCTTATATCTTATTTAAGAGCAATACCTACACTATTTTATTGTAATAGATAATTTATAAAAAAATATAAGAATTTATTGCTAATATACTGCAAAAGTTATATTTAACATCCATTGTTTTTAAGGCACAGAGATATAAATTTTGGATTTTATATTGATTTTTAAATTATCTTTCTAATTTTGAGAGCATAATTCATTGACAAAAATGTGTTAAATGAAATGATTTCAAAATATATTTTTTTTTAATTCAATTTTTTGTGTATAATTCAAATAAGATTGAAAAATAAATGAGATTTGTTTTTTAGGCTTGTAATATAATAAAAATTAAAAAAAAAAAAGTCATGTCTCATTTATAAACATTTATATTAAGAATGCTGTGTTTAAACAAACAAAATGGGCTATAAGCATACATCTAAATTTAGCAAAATAATTCTATACAGATAAGCATTAGTATTTACTATTTATTTTAAATATATATTTTGTTGTTAAATTTAGCGAAAATGTTAAATTTAATTTGAATTTCTTTAAATAATATTTTCCTCACCTATGGTAAATTAAAAAAGGTATAGATAATGCCGTTAATTTTTTGAGTAAAATTAAGTAGTAGTAATATTTAAGCAATAAATTATTAAATAATTTATTTAGAAAAAATAGAAAAAAAAAAAAAGATTTCTAAATACTCAAAAGAGTTATTTTATTATAACTTTCTTTTTAATAGTTGTCTTAAATTCATAGTTTACTATTAATATCCGTTATATATAAGTGTTTGGGTAAATATTATCTATAAAAATTCGATCAATAGATAATTATTAATAAATTTTATTAATGTAATGAAATAGCAGGAAACATTGCATTAATATTCACAAAAATTTAAAATCTAATTTAACATAAAATTTTAATATGCAAAGCCTATAACGAAATATTTACATTTTAAATTGAGACATTTCATAGACTAATACAGGAAACAAAAATAAATTATTAAATAAAGTTTATATACTAGTTATAAACAATACATTTTTTAATACAAGTTACCCTTCCTTTAGATGACATTTAAATCTTTGAATATACTATATTAACAGAGAGATTTAATTATTTCAGAAGTAAGAAATCTATTGTAACCTAATATTATTGATATTTTTGTTCTAAGTAAGAAAGAAAATTGATGTTTATAAATATAAACTAAATAAAACATTCAGTTTATTACATCATTTATTGGTGTAAAAGAGCTTAGGAGTGCGAAGCTATTTTATTTCTTTAAGGAGGAAGGCACAAATGTTAAAAAGTTAGGGGACAATTGGCATATGTTATTTCTTTATTATAATAAATAATAATTACTTTTCTTCTTTTGTTAGATAGTTATCAGTATTTCTTCACCAAAACAAATATTGAATTTGTTTTACTACGAAATAAATTGTTGTTATCTAATATTAAATAAACAATCATATCACTTTTAATAAAAAATCATACTTTTTTTTTTAAAGTAGCCTGTTTGGTATGTTGTTTTAGAAATTTAGTAAAATTAAAAAAAAAAATTGGGATTAAAAAAATTAAATAATGATAATTGACACAAATTATTAATCAACAAACCAACAGAAACAATTATTGCACAAATGAGAGATAATCATGAAACAACGAATGCTATTTTTACTATTTATTTATCAATAGTACTTTTTAAATGTTTTATTACTGTATTTCATTTACATTATAGCATCTGGATGGTATTTCAGATTGGAATTTCTCGAGATCCAAACTGATTTCCATTGGCACATTGACAATAAATTCATGGGCTGAATATACCTCATAGATTTAGGGTTAGTCAACTAAACAAGGGATCCAATGTTCATAAATTGAACTGTTGCCAATTCGGTTTTTACTTTATCGTTCTTTATTATTACATTTCTAGATTATTTCTCGAATTCAAAATTTGTGATATATTAAAAGAATAGATTATTGAAGGGGTACATATTTAAAGTAAAACTAACTTGAAATATCTTTTTTATTTTGTCAATCAATATTTACATTAAAAAATTTTTAGGCACTAAACTACTTTTTCGTTACAAGATCAGGAAACCTTAATATTTAATGATATGTAGGAAATTTAGATTTTTAACTTTTTTTTTCTATTTTGTGCTGATATCTAAAGAATTATTTATTGTTTATGATAAACTGATACTTTCAAATAATTGAAATATAAAATAAGCGAATTCAGATTTTTGGCAATGCATAATGTATAAAAATTTTTTAATTAAGTTTATAGAAGAAATTTGCATGAAAAGTTTTTTAATTAAATTTTAGTGATCACAGTATTTTTTTTTTTTTTTTTTTTTTTTTTTTTGCAAAGCATATTTATTTATTGATTGGCAGAAATTGTAAAACATATATAACTAGCCTTTATATCTGTAACAAAGAAAATGAGTGAAGAATTTCTTATTTGTGCTATCTAATTTAAGTAATAGTTCTATTGTATTAAAAGTTTTTTTTTTCTCAGTTTTCGTACAGATGTAATAAAAATGTTATATTCACAAACTTTTTTTAAAAGAATTAAATGCATTATACCATTTCATGTAATATACTGTAAAATATAAAATAAATAGCACATATTATTTATTAGAAATATATTAAGAAATGAAAAACGTATAGCCAAATAAAGAAAAAAAAAATAGAGTTTATCAATTTCTTAAATTACAAGCATATAATTAACACACGTTACATCTACTTGTGCTGCCATCTGTTGACACGTAATAATACTAATTATGTATTTAAGTTCATTTTGTCAATCATAGATGGCAGCACGAAATCTCCTATACAATAGAAATTATTTACGAAGTAAAGAAATTTTTAAATACACTTTTACAAATAGAATTTCACTACTTGTATAAGTTTCATAAAAAAATTACTTTACCCAGAGTTTAAGAATATAGTTATTTCATTTAAAACCTCCACATTTGATAAATGATTAATTGTTTTCATAAGGCGCAAATAATAAATTAGAATGAAAGACCATTTCCCTCATCTTATAATTTATCTATCAGATTACTGTATTAAGATATAGTAATGAATTATTTGCAATTTTTTTTATTAGTTTTATGATTTTTATATCATTAAATAAGAAGAAAATTAAATATTTCTGTTAAATCTGTGACATATCAATGATCAGATATAATGTACACTAATACAAACAAAAGTATGTATTAAAAAAGTCCTGCTTACTAAAATGCTTTTCGAAAGAATATTTTTTTATGAATTCAGAAATTTTAGTTTGATATCTGTACCATATTTATACTCATTTTGTATTGTATTTCGACTATTGAGTAACTAAATATTGGTATCTAATATATCTTCCTACAAGAACAAAACATTTTTCTTCGGATTTATTGGTAGTAGTCATAACCAAAAATTTAGAAGGCGTCTTGCTGTAGTTAATATAAATATGTGTTCATTTTGTATGAAATTTTACTGAGAGAATATTATTTCTCTAGTTACTTCAAAAATTAAAATTTTATTACTAATTTTTTTTATTTCCAATGGCAGGCTACAATAAGCAATAAAATAAAAAAAGAAAAATAACACAATAAACATGAAAACAACAACGAGAATCGAAGGAAATCACATAGTGACATGTTTAGTCCATAAGGGCCTTAGCCTCCCAGTAACGACCATTCACAGTAGAGGAAACAAGTGCAGGGCAGACAGGAAGGCGTAATGAATCCATGTCCTCTCCAAGACTGCATTTTGGGCCTACAAATATTTTCATTCGAAAAGGATGATTGGCCATACAATCCTGGCCGGATAGGAGTCTGAAAAGGGCAACAGCTTTTAACCTGGGCTGATCAGGGATGTTTAGAATAAAGTTAAACCAGGTTTTAGATGAGTTGCCTTCAAGTAGATTATCAGATAGAGTGTTCCGAAAGAAGTCTCGGGTCATCAGTTTCATCGAGTGAAAAGAGATGTCTTTACAAAAGGTTTAGGTGATGGTTATTCCTTTTTTGGCAAGAGAATCCACCTTCTCATTACCCAAGATCCCACAATGGCCTGGGATCCACGGCTAAACGATATCCTTGCCTTTTGAGTCTAATGTCTATTTAAATTTTATTACTAATTTAAATAGACATTTTGACTGTTAAATTTTAATACTTTTATCTATTGCCATGAAAGTTTCTCGTAATTATATAAATAAGACATTCATTTTTTATCTTTTCATAGTTATTTAGGATTCGTTTTCTAATTTAAATTTTCTTTTAACTATTTTACATTCTATTAAACAAAATACTAAAATATTTTCAAATTTTCAGCAATTTTTCAATGTTTATGAGGGGTTTAAGGACATTTAAGCATTAACTTTAATCCTGGCTTAATATCCTCAAAGATTTTAATTAATATATATAATATATACTGGGTGTTCACACATTTTTGTAACTATTTTGAAAGAACATAAAAAAAGATAATTTTATTTCCTAATAGTTTACTCTAATAGTCCTTTTAATAATTTATCATATTGCAAATTGAATTTTAAAATAAAAAGGCTTTTCTTAAAATATCAAAGTTTATTTTGTTGCTCTTCACGATCACAATCATTCAGTGTATATGCGAAGTCTTTGGATGTCATTAATAAAAAGTTTGTTTTAAGTACAAATGGACAATAGTCCATAGCACACACGTCAGGGGACTTGTGGGGATAAGAAATAGCCTCAATTTCACTTTTTTTCTAATATATAGTTATAGACTTAGAGGTATGACTGATAATCTTTTTAATTTTTAATAAATAATAATAATCTTATCCATTTTGGGGAAGCATTTAAATGGAATAGAATCAAATTCATTTTATTATTAATATAGAACTATACATTTAGAGGTATGACTGGTAATTTTATCCATTTTTAATAAATAATACTAATCTTATCCATTTTGGGGAAGCATTTAGATGGAATAGAATCAAATTCATTTTATTATTAATATAGAACTATACATTTAGAGGTATGACTGATAATCTTTTCATTTTTAATAAAATAATACTAATCTTATCCATTTTGGGGAAGCATTTAGATGGAATAGAATCAAATTCATTTTATTATTAATATAGAACTATACATTTAGAGGTATGACTGGTAATTTTATCCATTTTTAATAAATAATAATAATAATCTTATCCATTTTGGGGGAGCATTTAGATGGAATAGAATCTAATTCATTTTATTATTAATATAGAACTATACATTTAGAGGTATGACTGATAATCTTTTTCATTTTTAATAAATAATACTAATCTTATCCATTTTGGGGAAGCATTTAGATGGAATAGAATCAAATTCATTTTATTATTAATATAGAACTATACATTTAGAGGTATGACTAGTAATCTTATCCATTTTTAATAAATAATAATAATCTTATCCATTTTGGGGGAGCATTTAGATGGAATAGAATCAAATTCATTTTATTATTAATATAGAACTATACATTTAGAGGTATGACTGATAATCTTTTCATTTTTAATAAATAATAATAAATCTTATCCATTTTGGGGGAAGCATTTAGATGGAATAGAATCAAATTCATTTTATTATTAATATAGAACTATACATTTAGAGGTATGACTGATAATCTTTTTCATTTTTAATAAATAATAATAATCTTATCCATTTTGGGGGGGGCATTTAGATGGAATAGAATCAAATTCATTTTATTATTAATATAGAACTATACATTTAGAGGTATGACTGATAATCTTTTTCATTTTTAATAAATAATAATAATCTTATCCATTTTGGGGAAGCATTTAGATGGAATAGAATCAAATTCATTTTATTATTAATATAGAACTATACATTTAGAGGTATGACTGATAATCTTTTCATTTTTAATAAATAATAATAAATCTTATCCATTTTGGGGAAGCATTTAGATGGAATAGAATCAAATTCATTTTATTATTAATATAGAACTATACATTTAGAGGTATGACTGATAATCTTTTTTTTATTTTTAATAAATAATAATAATCTTATCCATTTTGGGGAAGCATTTAGATGGAATAGAATCAAATTCATTTTATTATTAATATAGAACTATACATTTAGAGGTATGACTAGTAATCTTATCCATTTTTAATAAATAATAATACTAATCTTATCCATTTTGGGGAAGCATTTAGATGGAATAGAATCAAATTCATTTTATTATTAATATAGAACTATACATTTAGAGGTATGACTGATAATCTTTTTCATTTTTAATAAATAATACTAATCTTATCCATTTTGGGAAGCATTTAGATGGAATAGAATCAAATTCATTTTATTATTAATATAGAACTATACATTTAGAGGTATGACTGATAATCTTATCCATTTTTAATAAATAATAGTAATAATCTTATCCATTTTGGGGAAGCATTTAGATGGAATAGAATCAAATTCATTTTATTATTAATATAGAACTATACATTTAGAGGTATGACTGATAATCTTTTTCATTTTTAATAAATAATAATAATCTTATCCATTTTGGGGAAGCATTTAGATGGAATAGAATCAAATTCATTTTATTATTAATATAGAACTATACATTTAGAGGTATGACTGATAATCTTATCCATTTTTAATAAATAATAATAAATCTTATCCATTTTGGGGAAGCATTTAGATGGAATAGAATCAAATTCATTTTATTATTAATATAGAACTATACATTTAGAGGTATGACTGATAATCTTTTTCATTTTTAATAAATAATAATAATCTTATCCATTTTGGGGAAGCATTTAGATGGAATAGAATCAAATTCATTTTATTATTAATATAGAACTATACATTTAGAGGTATGACTGATAATCTTTTCCATTTTTAATAAATAATAATAATCTTATCCATTTTGGGGAAGCATTTAGATGGAATAGAATCAAATTCATTTTATTATTAATATAGAACTATACATTTAGAGGTATGACTGATAATCTTTTTCATTTTTAATAAATAATAATAATCTTATCCATTTTGGGGAAGCATTTAGATGGAATAGAATCAAATTCATTTTATTATTAATATAGAACTATACATTTAGAGGTATGACTGATAATCTTTTTCATTTTTAATAAATAATAATAATCTTATCCATTTTGGGGAAGCATTTAGATGGAATAGAATCAAATTCATTTATTATTAATATAGAACTATACATTTAGAGGTATGACTGATAATCTTTTTCATTTTTAATAAATAATAATAATCTTATCCATTTTGGGGAAGCATTTAGATGGAATAGAATCAAATTCATTTATTATTAATATAGAACTACATTTTATAGTATGACTAATAATCTTATCCATTTTTAATAAATTTAATCTTATCCATTTTGGGAGCATTTAAATGGAATAGAATCAATTCATTTTATTATTAATATAGAACTATACATTTAAGGTAATATAATCTTTTCATTTTTAATAATAATAATCTTATCCATTTTGGGGAAGCATTTAAATGGAATAGAATCAAATTCATTTTATTATTAATATAGAGCTATACATTTAGAGGTATAACTGGTAATCTTATCCATTTTTAATAAATAATAGTAATAATCTTATCCATTTTGGGGAAGCATTTAAATGGAATAGAATCAAATTCATTTTATTATTAATAT
>BPLQ01000049.1:0-15578 GCA_021605075.1 Caerostris darwini | reverse complement strand
ATGACCCTTACAGTTTATGCAGAATAAATTATAAAATTTTGCTATGTAAACTGAATCATACGGCAATTCTTACTGGAATTTAATTTGTTTAGAATGTATTATTATGTATAATGAATATCAGAAATAAAAGAAAATTACGATAGGATGTATTTCAAGTTACTGCAGCATCTAACATATACATACCCCTTACTATAACTCCACCATCATTATGTTTAACAATTTAACGTGAATTCGATATTTTTGTGTTCCTTTGATTTAGAATAAACACACATATTTCTTTTTTTGTATGTGATGGATTAATAAAAACATTTAATTAAAAAATATAAATGTCTTATGGATGCTCATTAGGTAAGATTAAAGGTTCAAACAAATTGGTCATTGATTTGGTACAATTTGTAAGATAAAAAAATGCCATTTTGTGTCCTCCAATTTTTACCATTGAGATGCAGGAAAAAAAGAAATATTGCCCACTGAAATATCGAAAACTGGCTTATTGTAAATAATATCAAATTCAAAATACTTTTTTTTTCTCGGAGAGTTCATTCCATGAATATGTGATCAAGTAGTCACATTTTGCATTGCAATTTTTTTTTTAATCTTTACCTGATCATTGTTGCATTAACTTAATATTTAAAACATATAACAGTGGTTGATATAGAAATCCACTAACTATAAACGTCATCTGCTATTTTTATTTTTTGTGATATTGAAATTATTTAAACGTTTTATAGAGCAGAGCACTCTTCATCTGGTGATTTAACTTTTACAGCACTTAATAAGCGTAAGCACTTAAGCGTACTGATGGAAAAAGTGCTTTATACATAAGCAAAGTAGAACAATTTACTACAGTTTGCATTAATTTACAAATAAAAAATTTGTGATATTTTTTTATTTAAATTATATTAAGCAATATAATTGTGACACTTTTTATTTATTTATTTATTTATTTTTGCAAGATTCTATATTTTATTAGAGTAAAAGTAAATGCCCGAGATTTTTTTTTTCAATTAAAATAAATTTTGTAGGAAGTAGTAATGAAAGTTAATTGATAAGACAGTTTGCAATTTTTAGAGAATGCAATAAATTCTGTATTTATGATATTCATCTTTTAAACAATTAAATCAGATTTGTCAAAAAAAATATAGTGTTTTCAATTAACACAAACCTACGAATGTATGAATACTATAAATAAAAATTGCAATATACACATACAGATAAGGGCTGTTTTGCTATATAATTTCCACCAGCACAAAGGAAGCATTCAAAAGGCTGAAAATTTGTATCATGCTTATACCACGGCAGAATACAAATTATCCCTTTTTTATATCTTAAAACATATTTCCGAACAGAATCATAATGTCTAATTTAATATAATGTCTAATTTAAAAAAAAAGAAAAACACGAAACTATCCTTGGCAAATTTTAAGAGCCGGTGATCTTATAAAATGACTGAGTTGACAAAAATCTTAAAAGGAATAAAGCTGTAATGATAATGATTGAATTTGTCGAAAACTGGAAAATGAATGATTCTCTGGAGTACAATGCGCTCAAAGATTTTGCTTAAAACTTATATTTTATTGGTCGTTGAGAGGTAATGGATTTGATATCTTTTTTTTTTGTTCCAATGCAGCTGGCTAACACTTAGACAGCTTGGTCTTGGACGTCTCGGACGCGGAGTAACAATGCCCCCGTAACACTCTACGATCTTATTAGGACCGGGACCTACGGTTTTAAGTGGATTCCGAACCACTACAAACATCCATGGCTCCGCCGGGAGTCGAACCCGAGACCTGTGGTACCGAGCTCCAGAGCGCTAGCACTCTGCTATTCAGGCCCTATTTGATATCTTTGATTATTGGAAATTTTTGTACCATTTTGGGATACTGCCGGCCAATTAAATGTAATCAAAAAATTATTATATAGAGAATGTGACGGTAAAGGAATAAAATTAATTTAGTGGAATATCGTCACTGCCTGGGGAAGTATTGGGAGCAGTGCGTATAGCAAATTGTAATTCATCGAATATAAAGGGCCCACAATAGCGATGAAAGAAAACGTCTCAAAGATCAAGGTTAACAAATTGTTTGTCGGGGTGTTTATTGAAGTCGGATGCCGAAGGTTTCACATGTTGAGCTTTAGCTCAAATGATCTTGTCTCTGACGAAATGATAATTTCTGTTTTGAAGAGTTTTGATAATTTTTCCGTTATAGACATCAGAAATTCAAATAGAAATTCAGTTTTAACTTTTAAGTTGTGATATTAAAAGACAATGTTTGACAAAAATTTTCTTGTATGGTATCCAAAGTTCGCGGGAGTTTGGGCTTGTCTCAGTGCGACCATTTTGTGCACACTACGGCTAAGCAAACCGGGACCTACAGCTTAATATGGATTCCGAATCATTAACAAACATCCATGCCACCGCCACATTTCGAACCTGAAGCCTGTGGTACTGAGCTCCAGCGCGTGGATGTGGAGAAGAAAGTTGGATAAGAACTGACCGGATTTGCCCTTTGGGAGGTTCTCGTTCAAAATTTCGGTAAAAATAGGGGTGTGATGCGAAGACGCTGGTTTTTCCCTGATATTCTCGAGATTTCAGGATGCAATTATATATGTTACTGTTACTTAATCGCGCTCATAGCGACAATCAACAATTTTCAACTTTGATAACAGGATAATAACCTTTTGTAGACTTTGAGTGAACTGAGCTTTCTAAAACGGCTATAGTTGTTCAACTCTTTGATACTGGTGGTGTATTAATCATGCTCAGCGATTTGGCGTGATTCTTTATTTGCCAAGTAAGAAAGTGAAAAATATATATAATACGAAAACTCTCTTTAACTGCATTTGTGCTTTACGCCAACAATTTCTTTACTTTGCCGCACATTTTCCGATTAACTTCTTAACACGTGGATGTTGAAACCATGCAGTGGTGAGTGTATTAAATAACTGACAAGTTTTTACAGTCATAACTTTGACAAAGCAACTTTGCAGCTTTTCGAGTAGGGCATTGACTGCATTTTATAAAACAGGTAAATAATTTACATTCATAAAAATATTCTCAAAAGTGTAATTAACTAAAATTAACTAAAGTGTAACTTTAGTTTCTATTTTAGATAGCTGGTTAACAATTTTTGTGAAAGTGTTCAAAATGTGACATGTATGCAACTCGATAATAGCAAAGCATTGAATTAGAATTTTTTATAATTTTTAAAAAAATTATGCACTAATTTGTATGAATTGAAGTTTAAATAGTAAAAAGCATTAGTATGAATTGAAGTTTAAATAGTAAAAGGCATTAGTATGAATTCGAGTTTTATTATTTTGTAATTACTTTTTAGTCTGAGGAGGAAAATTGATGTTCTGTATTTCGAAAACAAAACTTTTTCAAAAACTGTTGGTATATTCCTGTTTTCTAGAAATAAAAACATAGAAAATCCTAAAAACATAAATGAGACGTAATAGTTTATGGTATAAAGATGCCTTTCCTCTGTCATGTATATTTAAAATTAACATAAATATTGTTGATTCTCTAATAAGAAAGATGTGTGATCAAGGAGTTAACTAAACACTTTAACAGTATAGGTGAGGAATTAAAGAAGAACAATAAACTATTTACAATACAGGATATTGCAATCATGTCAATTGTTTTCTCCTTCAGATAATTTCTCAATTTATTTATAAATGTTCATTTTCTTTATATAGAACGATGAATTCCTTAAAATATATCAGACTCAGAGAAGAAGGCTCTCTAAATGAACGGCCATTTAAAAGAGTGATAGTGCAGAAAGGTGATTGGGCCTATGCAGATTTTCAGACGGCAGAAATGGTACAAGATTCTACGATGCGCATGCTGCAAAGACGATTCCGCAAGGAAGATGATAAAAACGCCTGCTTACGGAAGACCATAGATACTCTTAGGACTGTTGGTAGAATTGTTCGCCGTTTACGTGAAATACACAAACTGTATTATGAACAGTTGCCTGAGCACTTTGAGGAAACAGCCTGTTCAGTCATTGCCAAAGTAGTAGATAAAGTTGTCGAAAAATATCTTCAATCTATGGGTTTAAGTAATAGTTTGAAATTTTGGCGACATTTAGATGATTGGTTTGATCATTCTCGAGAAAATGTTGATCGTACTCGCAAACCTTATCCTCTTTCACAAATTCTGGAATATATCAGATTTGTCTTCAATTATTTGAGTATATTTCAGTAAATGAAATACCATTGTATTTTAAATCTTAAATAAAGGATTTATGTTTAGTTACTTATTTCGTCGATTACTTCGTTCACAGTATAAACTTTTTCAAAAATTGTTGGTATGTTCTTGTTTTCTTGAAATAAAAATGTAAATGAGACGTAATTTTTTATGGTTTAAAGATACATTTCCTTTGTCGTGAACGTTTAAAGTTAACATAAATATTGTCGATTCTGAAATAAGAGAAATGCGTGATCTAACAGTTAAACTAAAACCTTTAACAGAATGGGTTAGGGATTAAAGTAGAACTATAAACTATTTACAATACAGGATTTTGCAATCATGCCATTTGTTTTCTTTTTCAGATACATTTGCTTATTTCGAATATTCCTCCAAAATCAGTAAATTTTATAAATACTGTAACTTACTATTTTTCTTAAACCTGTCCGGTCATAATTTGATTATTTTCTAATTAATTGATTCCATTAATTGGTTGATTAAATTAAACGAAACCAAAATGAGTTCAGCCGTTATTTTCATCATCGAAAGATAACTAGCCTATAACGGTACGTACGATAGACTTAGCATAGATGAAAATAGGAATATTGTTTCAATTGGATAAGAAACATTGAAAAAACATTGTTGTCCGAGACATTAAGGAGAAGTTATATGAACAAAAAGTAGTTCGACAAAGTTATTTTATCTGGTATTAATTAATTATTTTTCACGACGGAAATATTTTCTTTTATTCCAATCCTTTTATACTCAATTTTTATTTAAGTGCAATTTGCTGTAGTCTATTTTGAAAATGAATTGTTCTAAATTTACTACGATTTTTCTTTTATTAATATCTAAAAAATGATTTTTCAGGAAATCAAACATAAAATTAATTTCACTGAATATACTACTGAATGTTTTCTTTAAATTTTGATATTTTCCCAATGATTAAAAATAACTTTAATCTAATCAATAATTCACCATAAAAAAGTCTTTTGAACAAGGATTAATATATTAATCATTGATCTTCATATTATATTTAACGTATACATCTTGTGTAAAACATCTGAAATATCTTCGAAATACATGAATATGTTTACGTTCTATGAAATTAACTATACTAGAAGTATTCAAATATTTATCTTACAAAAAGAAGATTAATATACCAAAACCCTTATTTGTACTAATTTATAGCGATTTCTCTTTCATTTACAGCACTTTCAGTATTCAGGATATTGACTTTTGGCCAAATCATCTTTAATTTCAATCCACTGTTTTAAGAAACATTTAAAAATGTTTAGAAACTTAAACTATTAAATTAACTATTAATTAAATATTACCTATTAAATTAATTATTAAACTAAAACGTAAAAAGTGTTCAAACCATTTAAATTTGTTACAGGGGTAATATGCTTACATTTTATGTCTAGTATACTTAAAAATTAAAAAAAAATTTACTTCAGTATGTGAAAGTTCTGCAGCAGAACTTCTAATACACATGTATATCTTTTTATTATTAATAAGTAAACCAATCAGTAATATTGCAGATAAATTCAAGAGTTTCTATACAAGAATACATTTCAATATCTGTAATTAGCGCTCTATGTAAAGAGTATTTACCATATTTATGCTTAATTTCTTTAGGAATTTTCGTTTTCTTCATATAGAACAATGACTACCTTAAAGTATGTCAGACTGAGAGAGGATGGCTCTCTGAATGAACGGACATTTAAAAGAGCGACAGTGCAGAAATGTGATTGGGCCTATGCAGATTTTCAGATGGCAGAAATGGTGCCAGATTCTACGATGCGCATGTTGCAAGGACGATTCCGCAAGGAAGATGATGAAGACACCTGCTTACAGAAGTCCGTAGATACTCTTATCACTGTTGGTAGAATTGTTCGGCGTACACTTGAAATGCACAAGCCGTGTTATGCAAAGTTGTTGGAAGAATCTGAGGAAACAATTTGTTCACTCATTGACAAAATAATAAACTAAGTTGTCGATAAGAATGTTCAATCTATAAATTTAAGAGATACTTTGAAATTTAGGCAATATTTAGATAATCCTCCTCGCGAGATTAGTTTTTGTGTCCATAATACTTATGTTTCTCAAATCCTCGATTTTTACACCATTGTCTTTCTATTGTAGTTTAAATCTTAAATAAAGGCATTTATATTTAGTTACTTGCCTCGTCATAAAAAATTATTTGAGTTACTCAGAGATTAGATGGTAAATTTAGGATAGATGGCCCTTGTCGTTAATGCAGAATAAATGATAAAATGTCGTTAAGTAAAAAAAATTAGCTTAATATCATACGGAAAATTCGTATTCAAATTTAATTTGTTATAGAAGGAAGTTCCCAAGATTCTTCACATCCAGCTTTTTTCTAAAATATTTTCCATTATGTGTAATGAATTTTAGAAATAAAAGAGAATTACAAAAAATTGTATTGCAAGTTACTGCAGCATCTGATATACCCCCTACTATAGCTCCTAACAAATGAACGTGGTATTTTTTAGTTCTTTTGATTTAGATAACTACATATCTTTTTTTATTTTGTGTATTAAGAGATTTATAAAAATTTTAATTAAAAAAGAAAGAAATTTCTTATAAATCAAGGTAAAAGGTTAGTAAATCTAATTCGGTAAAATCAAACATTAATTGTTGAGACCAATAATCAGTGGTATTATTTAAATCAATTGATCAGTGGTACAGTTTATGAGAAAGAAAAAATAGCATTTCGTCTCTGTTTCCCTTATTTAACACTAGAATATTTTTTAAAAAACCCGAAAATATTACACATGAAATATTGGAAACTGACTTATTGTAAATGGTACCAAATTCAAAACATATTTTTGTTTTCTCGGAGAGTTCATTCCAAGAATATGTGATCAAGTATTTAAGTACTAAAATATAAAGCAGTGATTAGAATGGAAATGCCCTTTTATAAAGGTGGCTTGCCATTTTTATTTTGTGATATTGAAATAATTTAGGCGTTTTATAGGGCACGGCACTCTTCAACTTATGATTAGACATCTACATTAAGATGTTAAAAAATAATGTAAAATTAGTATGTTTGATAATGTATGTATAAGCAAAGCAGAACAATTTACTATAATTCGAATAAAAAAAAAGATAAATTAAAAATATACAAATTTAATTCACACACAGTAAGCCATATAAATGTGACATTTTGAAGAAATGTTTTTTTTTTTTTTTTTTTGCAAGATTCTATTTTTCATTATTTTCAAAGTCTATGCCCGAGATTTTCGTTTTCAATTAAAGTAAAATTTGTAAGAAGTAGTTATGCAAGTTTGCAATTAATAAGTTAAGACAGTTTTCAATTATTAGAGAATGCAATAAACTCTGTGTTTATACTAATCACCTTTTAAACAATTAAAACTGATTTCTCATAAAAAAAATACAAGGCTTTCAAATAACACAGACTTATGAATGAACTTATTATGGATACTATAAATACAGATGCAATATACAAATACAAATGAATGCTGTTTACTATCCAAATTGCATCACCATGTAGGAAGCATTCAAAAGGCTGGAATCATGTGTATACCTTGACAGTATACAAATGACTACATTTTTATATCTTCAATCGTCTCTTCGAATAGAATCACTAGTCGTTGAAATATCTAATTAAAAAAATTACGAAACAATTCTTAGCAATTTTAAAAGCCGGGAATCTTATGAAATTACAAAGTGACACATTTCCTAAGAGGAATAAAGCTGGAGTGATAATGATTGACTTTGCCGAGAATTGGAAAATGAATGATTCTCTGGAGTACAATGCGTTCGAAGATTTTGCTTAATGCGTCGGATTTGCGATTTGCTTTAGTCAAATGATCTTGACTCTGACGAGATGATTATTTCTGTTTTGAATAGCTTATAATTTTTCCATTATAGGCAGTACAAAATTAAATTCAATCTCAACTTTATCTGTTAAGTTGTGATATTAAATGATAATGTCTGACAAAAATCTTTTTTGCTATCCAAAGGTCGTAGGAAATTTGGTTTGTCGCAGTACGTTCATTTTGTGCACACTACGGATAAGCAAACCGGAACCAACAGTTTAAAGTTGATTCCGAACCATTCACAAATATCCATGTCACTGTAAGGATACGATCCTGAAGCCTGTGGTTCCGGAGGCCAGAATGCTAGCCACTTTGCCATTAAGCCGCTCACACGGTAAATTTGAGTGTACGATTGATACGAAGGTTTATATTATCTTGTAAACATCTATTGCCTTGTGTGTTCCACCAACGAAGTGTTGGTGGATGAGAGATTCTGTTATTTTTCCTATTATATTTTAAAGTGTTGGACAACAAAGAATGTAGACACAAATGTGCTTCTGACATTCGGTTGTTCATGAGGAAAACTTAATCTAGGACAGAAAAAAATCTGTCTGCATTTTTTATTTGATTAATATTTAGTTGTAAGTATACCAGGATCGGTAAGTGTTCACTGTCGAAAGAGACTGAGGGAATGAAGAAAAAAAATATTCGGGTATATATCTGCACTGGCAAAAAAGAGATCAATAAAAATGAAGAAGGAATGATATGTGTTTGTGTCCTGGTATTTTGAATATCTAAATTATCATTACGAATCCAATTTATCTAAGTGTCAAAACTGTTATTTAAAGAGTGTGAACCAAAAAAGGGATAAAGGATTTTCTTTTTCTTCATATAGAACGATGACTACCTTAAAGTATGTCAGACTCAGAGAAGAAGGCTCTCTGAATGAACGGACATTTAAAAGAGCAATAGTACAGAATTGCAATTGGGCCTTTGAAGATTTTCAGACGACAGAGATGGTGCAGTATTCTACGATGCGCATGTTGCAAGGACGATTCCGCAAGGAAGATGATAAAAACACCTGCTTACGGAAGTCAGTAGATACTCTTATGACTGTGGGTAGAATTGTTCGTCGTACACTTGACATGCACAAGCCGTATTATGCAAAGTTGTTGGAAGAATCTGGGGAAACAGTCTCTTCAATCATTGCCAAAATAGTAAACAAAATTGTCGAAAAGAATCTTCAATCTATGAGTTTAAGTGATACTTTGAAATTTTGGCAATATTTAGATGACCAGTCTCGCGAGATTTTTTTTTTTGTGTCCATAATACTTATTCTTCCCAAATCCTCGATTATTACACTATTATTTTTCCAATTATTTAAGTCTATTTCAGTAAATGAAATATCATTGTATTTTAAATCTTGAATAAAGAAGTGATATTTAGTTACTTGCCACATCATTAAAAATAATTTGAGTTACTCAGAGATTCGATGGTAAATTTAGGACAGATCAACCTTATCGTTAATGCAGAATAAATTAAAAAATTTTGTTATGTAAACTGAATTATCTTAATATCATTCGGGCAATTCTTATTGGAATTTAGTTTGTTTAGTAGGAAGTTTCACAAGATTCAACAGATACAGCTTTTTGTCTACATATTTTCCATGGTCTATAATGAATTTTAGAAATACAAAATTACAAAAAAATTGTGTGCAAGTTCCTGCAGCATATTACATACCCCTACTATAGCTCCTAACAAATGAACGTGGTATTGTTTAGTTCTTTTGATTTAGATAAGTAAACATGCTTCTTATTTTGTATATTAAGAAATTTATAAAAACTTTTAATTAATTAAGAAAGAAATTTCTTATGAATAAAGGTAAAAGGTTAGTAAATGTAATTAGGTTAAATGAAACATTAATTGTTGAAATCAAATGATCAGTGGTATTATTTAAATAAGTTGATCAGTGGTACAGTTTATGAGAAAGAAAAAATAGCATTTCGTCTCTGTTTCCCTTATTTAACATTAAAATATTTTTTAAAAAAACCAGAAAATATTACACATGAAATATAGAAACTGACTTATTTTAAATGGTACCAAATTCAAAACATATTTTTGTTATCTCGGAGAGGTCATTCCAAGAATATGTGATCAAGTATTAAAATATAAAGCAGTGATTAGAATGGAAATGCCCTATTATAAACGTGATTGCAATTTTTATTTTTGTGATAAATAATTTAAGCTTTTTATAGGCCACGGTACTCTTCAACTTATGATTAAACATCTACAGCACTTTTAAATTAAGATGTTAAAAAATAAAGTAAAATTAGTATGTTTGATAAAGTATTTATAAGCAAAGCAGAACAATTTACTATAATTCGCAATAAAAAAAAAGATAAATTAAAAATATATGAATTTAATTTATTCACATACACTAAGCCATATAAATGATACATTTTTAAGAAATGTTTATTTTTGCAAGATTTTATTTTTCATTATTTTCAAAGTTTATGCCCGAGATTTTTGTTTTCAATTATAGTTAAGTTTGTATGACGTAGTAATGAAGTTAATTGATAAGATAGTGTGTAATTATTAGAGAATGCAGTAAACTCTGCATTTATAATATTCACCTTTTAACGAATTAAAATGGATTTGTCATAAAAAATACAATGCTTTTAAACTTAGAAATTTATGTATGAAGACTACAAATACAGATGTAATATACAGATACAAGTAAGTGCTGCTTCCCATCCAAATTGCACCACCATGAAGAAAGCAAAACGCTGGAAATTTGTACCATGCGTGTACGTTGACATCAAATACAAATGATTATATTTTTATATCTTAAATCATCTCTCCGAACAGAATAGCAAGACGTGGAAATGTCGAATTAAAAAAATACTAAGCAATTCTTTCGGCAATTTTAAGAGCCGGTGATCTTATGGAGTGACAAAGTGACACATTTCTTAAAAATAATAAAGCTGGAATCATAATGATCGAATCTGCCTAGAATTGCAAAATAAAGGATTCTCTTGAGTAAAATGCTTTCAAAGATTTTGCTTCAAACTGAATTTAAGACAATTGGACGGTGAGAGGTAATGGAAGGGATATCTTTGCTTGATTTGAATATTGGAACTATTTGTACCATTTTGGGACACTGCCGGTCAGTCAAATGCTATCATGAGTATTATATAGTTGAAGATAGTGACGGTGAAGGATTTAAATTAATTTAACAAGAATATCGTCACTGGCCGGGGAAGTATTGGGAGCAGCGCGTATAGCAGCTTGTAATTCACCCAATATGAAGGGCCTTCTATAGAGAGGAGAGAAATGTCTGAATTATCAAGGTTATTAAATTGCTGGTCGAAGGGTTTATTCAAGCGGGAGACGAAAGGATTTGCATGTTGAGCCGGATTTGTGATTAGTTTTAGTAAAAATGATCTTATCTTTGACAAGAAGATAATTTCTATTTTAATAATTATTCCATTATAGACATTAGAAGCACAAATTGCTTCTCAAAATTATCTTTGAAGCTGTAATATTAAGCGATGATGCCTGACAAAAAAGGTTTCTGTTTGCGGAAGTTGTAGTCCAAAGATCGCGGGGCAGTCGATTTGTCACTGTACATTTATTTATTACATTTTAGGGCAACAAAAATGAGGACCTTCAGGTTAAAGTGGATTCCGAACCATTAACAAACATTCACGCCACTAACAGGATTGGATCCTGAAGCCTCTGGAACCATAAGTCACAATTCTAGGAACTTGGCCATTATACCGCTGACACTGAATAGCTGAGTGCACGATTTCTACGAATGTTTATATTAGCTTGTAAAAGTCTTTTGCATTTTGTGTTCCTCCAAGGAAGTGTTGGTTGATGAGAGATTCTGTTATTTTTCTTATTATAATTTAAAGTGTTGGACAGCAAAGATTGTAGACACAAATGTGTATCAGACTTTCTGTTGTTCATGAAGAAAATAAAGTTCAGACCCTACAATTGCCTGTCTACACTGTTTTTTGTTTATTATTTAGTTGAAAGTATAATTGGATCGGTAAGTGATTACTGTCGAAAGAATGTGAATGAATGAAGAAAGAAAAACATTCGAGTTTATATCTGCTTTGACAATGAAGAGATCAATAACATATGAAGAAGGAATAATATGTGTTTGTCTGCTGGTGTTTAGGATAACAAAAGTATTATTGAGAATTCAATTGATTTAAGTGTCAAAACTGATATTTGAGGAGTTTGAACCAAAAATGGAATAATGAGAATGCAGGGGAAGGGATTTTAGGATATATTACTTATAGCTAAATATAAAATGGTAAATTGGATGATGGAATATTGGTAGAATTCTAATGATATACAAGTGATAATATTAAGAAAGGAAAATTGTGGATTTTTCCTCGTAAAGGGATGCTGTAACCGAAATGCTCACGATAACGTTGATATTTTCCAGTTACCTGGATGTATCAAAATGGCCGATAGATATAATTAATTTACCTTATCGGGTGATTTAAATATATTCGATGTAGTTTTAGTAGGGACTTCAGACGATATGTTATCTTTCAGAACATTATGATGCACTGGGAAGGTCATTCCATTGAGAAATTCGATTACGATAGTGACAGATTTGAAAATGATGGTAAATGTTAGAATGTCGTCTTGATAGAATATTTCAATGAGCTTTGAAAGGAAAATTATGATTAGAGCTGTACTTCATTAAATGAAGTTTAATGTAATGTTTGCCATATTGAGCTCTAACTACACCTTTTATTCAAAATGTAGTATCTCCTTGTGTTTTTTGAATAATAAACAAAAACTAAACAACTAGTGAAAAATTAGTGGGTGAAATTATGTATATATATATATATATATATATTACTGTTACTTAATCGCAGTCGTGGCGCCACTCAACAATTTTCAACTTTGATCACAGGATGATATTATTTGATAGACTTGGTTGCAACTTACCTTTCTGAAAAGGCCATAGTAGTTCAACTCTTTGATACTGGCGGCGTATTGCGCATGCTCACCGATTTGCCATGATTTTTTTTATTTGCCAAGTAAGTAAGAAAAAAATATATAATACTTGAGACGCAGGTTTAACTGATTTCTGATTTTCGCCAGCAATTTTTTTACTTTACGCCAAATTTCCCAATTACCTTTTCTAACACGGGGAGGGTGAAACTTTGCAGTAATCAGAGTATAAATAGCTTATTAGTTAACAAATTTTTAGAGTAGACAAAGTAGGATAAAGCAGGTTTTTGGATTAGGATATTGACCACATTTAACAAATCCAGGTAAAAAATTTGCAGACATAAAAATATTCTTAAACATGTAAATAACTCTGCAATTTAGTTTCAATTTTAAACAATTAGTTAAAAAAATTTGTGCGAGTGTTCAAAATGCAATGTGTAGGAAATTTTGTTATAGCAAAGCATTTAATATGAATTATTTAATTATTTCTCAATAATGTACATACATTAAATTTGTGCATTGATTTGTATGAATTGAAGTAGTAAAAAAACTGTATAGATTCGAGTTCAAGATTTTTTTCATTATTATTTCCGGAAGAAAACCGACGGTCAGAATTATAAATAACAATTTTTTCAAAAATTGTTTGTAATTTCCTATTTTCCTGCAATAACAATATTAAAAATCCATAAAATTGTAAATGAGATGAGATTCTTTTTGGTATAAAGATGCATTCCCTCTGCCGTGAATGCCTTACAGTTAACATAAATATTGACCATTCACTAATTAGAAAAATATATCTGAAGACATTAACAGAAATGACTGAGTATTGAAGTAGAGAAATAAACTATTTGCAATACAGGATTCTACAATCATGTCAATTGTTTTCACTTAAATTGTTTTAAATTTCCTACTAAATCAGTAATTTTAAATGCATTATAACTTACCTTTCTTCTCAAACATACTTTGTATTAATTTGAATTCCTACTGAATTCCGTTAATTGAGCTGTGTTGAATATTTTCATCTTCGGAAGATATCCTAGAATATCTACTTAGAAACCAGCTTGTTAAGATTCGTGCGATAGTTTTAGCATAGATAAAACTGGAATTTTTGTCTATTGAATAAGAGAAGTTAAAAACAAATACTTTTAGTGTTGTCTAAGGGAGTAATAAGAAGTTGCATGAAAAAGTTTACGAAGTTTAATTATATGGTATTCTATTATTTTTCATATCGGGAATTTCCATTATTTCAATCATATAATTAAATCAAAGTTTAATATCAAAGTTTTTGTAAATTGGCCATGAATTTCCTATTATTAATATCTAAAAAAAAGGATTTGTCAGGAAATAGAAACAAAACCATTTAATTGGATGTAATATAATTGAATCAGTGTTTTAAATTTTGCAATTTTTTCAAATGTAATAACGTAATTCTAATCAATAATTCACCATTGCACAATCTTTTGAATAATTATTTACAAGTAAATTGTATGTGGATATTATATTTAATACATACATCCTGTATAATATATCTAAAATTTGAAAAAAATAAAAAAGCGTGTAAAGGCGACTGAAATAGTTTTTATAATAGAATGTATGTTTAGAAATAATACGTGGAAGTAAGATATAAACAACAGATACGTCAGAAAGACGGATATTGTAGAAAGTAATAGACCTCTTACAGAATTATTTTCAGAATAGGCGCTTGAAACAGCGACCACCGTTAATAGCATCTGAAAATCTAACTACTAAATCTCCATTTGTCTCATTAGGACTTACTTAGGCTATTTCTTATGTGTCAAAAGAAAAATAATCAAGTATGAAAAATGCGGAGTTTAAGGAACAGGTCCACTATATCCGATCCAATGTGGGCCACAAGTAGGGTGGAGGGCTTTTCTGACTTTCCTATTAAAGTGATCTGGGACTCTGTAGCTCTAGAATCGCGTTCCTTTGTGTACAGCTGGAAAAAACGTGGAAAGAAGTTCCGTCAAGGTATCTTGTATAACGATCCTGTGAGTGTGCATATAAAGGAAATGAGCGTGTCAGGCCTACCATTTCCATTTATTTAAGAGATTCCTTCAGCGGCCTCTGGCAATCTCGCTTTATATGAATGCTCTGTGTACATTTGTAAAAATGGCAGTAATGTCAAGCCCATTTTCAGCAGTAACTGAAAGTCAAATTACCAAGTCTACATTTGACTCATTAGAACTTCCTTAGACCATTTTTAATGTGCAAACAGAAAGAAAAAACGTATGTATACATAATGTGAAGATGAAGGAAGAGGTCAAATTTATTCGATCCAATGTCGGTCACAAGTAGCGTTGAGGAACGTTTCAGACGTTCCTACTGAAGTGAGCTGGGACTCGGTAGCGCTAGAACCGCGTTCCTATGTGAACAGCTGGAAAAACTGTGTTCCGTCAAGGTATCTTGTATGAAGTTCCTTTAAGAGTGCATCTAAAAGAAATGTGCGTGTTAAATGTTACCATTTTCCTTAATTTAATGAGAATCCTTCAGAGGCCTCTGGGAATCTTGCGTTAGTGTTGGGCATAACTCTTTCTAACCTATTGTAAACATAGGTCAGAAACTTATTGTAAAAA
>BPLQ01000045.1:0-257678 GCA_021605075.1 Caerostris darwini | reverse complement strand
TCACTTTTTTTAGTAATTGCAGCAATTTTAACGTAATTTTTTAATATACATTTCATAGCTATTTTTAAAAGCACTACTTTTGAAACAATGAATATGAGGGAATATATAATACGATCAGAAAGATTTTTAAATTAACGCAGGAAAAGTAACTTTTTAAAAGTTTGTTAACATTAAGTCATAATAACATAACAAGTTTCCTTTTTATTATCTTCTAATTGTTTTAATAAACCTTCTTTGAAAAATAACACTTGTAATTATTTGTCATTTATTAACTTTAGATCTAAAACAAAGAGATTAAAAATATTATAGAAAGAATCTGGGAATATAATTTAAAAGCTGAAAAACAAATAAAAATATAAAATATGTAAATAAATGAAAGTTAAGAATTAGTATAATTAAAAGAGTATATTAATATAATTTCAATTATATTAATATGCTTATAATTATAGCAATTAATATACTTGAAAGTTTACAATTAATATACCGTATATCAATTATTAATACATTAACAGTAACATAACGTTCAATTAAAAATGAACTTTTAATGTTTATTTATTAAAATCAAGATAATACAACTTTGATTGAAATCCTAATCAAATGATTCTAATAAAAAGAAAAGAAAATGTATTTTTGGTTATTGCAACTTTTCCTGCTGTCAGAATTATAAGGAATGTTAATAAAATTTTAGAACAAAGCAATTAAAAACGAAAGAAAAAAATGAGTAGTTAGATTAAAATGAAAATAATAAGTATATTTTCCAAACCTCAACGAAGGTTTAAATATATTTTTTGTCGTTAATTCCTTTATATTCTTTGCATTTTACGAAATAGTGGTAATATAACTAAAATTTACTTCAATTCAAATACGGTTCCAGTTTCTCTAATCAGAAATAAGAAAAATCAAACCTTTTTTTTACCCATTAGATGTTTAAAAAAAATTTAATTCAAATAAATTGGAAATTGAATCAAAATATAATATTGATAAAACCAAAGATATTTTAATTCAATCTGTGTTAAGATTTAATTCATTTCAACTAAATTGTTTAAAGATCTACAAATTAAAGTATAATGACTTGTTATACTTGTTCAAATAAAATACGATTTAAAAAAGAGCATTTTAAGATAGTAAATGTAATGCGTTTACTTTTAAATAAAGTTCAGTCCTTTTTAATGTACGAGAAACAACATAATAATACTTGACTGTAAATTATTTAGTTTAACGAAACTAGACGTCAAAAAATTTTCATTTTCATCAGCAGTATTTTAATAAGTGCATTGATATAATATAAATTAGAAAAGAAATTAGTAAATAACAACCTTAAACTTTCAAAATTTTAATAACATTATTAAAGACTAAATTAAAAATTATTGTAACTCTCCTTTACAAAAGATGTATTTTAGCATCAGTTTCACGAATCATATTACAAGCATTACTCAACATGAAAATGCAAAATAAGTGCAAAATTATTAATCAAAGTGTATTTCCATAAGTATGTTATTAAAACTGTAAAAGTATTGTTTTTATGCCAAATAGCTTCAAAAGCCTACACACGCTAATGCTCATAACATTGGTAATGCAAAAGAATGATGTGCTAAATTAACATTGAAAATAACTACCATTGAAAACAGTAGAACTAACATTGAAAACATTATAACTAACATTGAAAGTTTCAATTTACACAAAATTCCTACGCGAATTATAGAAAAAAATCAAAAAATCCTCAAACAATATCATTATTTGTAAAGAAGTTTATTAAACTGATAAAAAAAGTTTTCTCTTTCGACTAAAATTGACTTTTTATCTAAATCCAGAAAAATTGAGAGAATAATTGAACTACTATTCGTTGTATATTTTAGTTAAATCTATATTTTTAATTGAACTATTTAAAATCACATAAAACATTCATTATCCAACATAAGTAACAACCTTTACTACAATTTCATCATGTTCTTTAAATTACGATTGCACTGTTTTGGTTATTTGTCGTTTCACTTAAACCGATGTATAATTTTCTTATATATGTGAAATATAAATATTTCAAGTTCATAATGTTGCTTAATATTTTCATTACATCGTGGTTATCTTATAAGCGTATTCTCAAAATATTAAATTCGAATTTGTTATTGTTTATAAAAGAAATAATATTCACTAAATTAGAAAGGATTTTGTGTAGTATCGTTTTAGATCTAAATGATGCTATTAAATAGGTGAATCAAACATCAGTTTTGATAATTTCTAATCCATTAGAGATCTATGTATAGGTTTCAAATATTTCATTAAACCTTATTATCTCAATGCAAAATAATCAACATTTAAAAAAAAAATAGCAACAAATAATTTATTAGAAACTAATTAACAAAAAAAATTATATCTGAAAAAAAAATTCATTTTCTTTTATTTAATAAGCAATATGAAAGTTTTTACAATGAATTTAATACCATTTATAATTGACATGTAAACCTATAGTACTTAATAAAATTGAAATATGAAAAAGTTAATAACATTTAATTACTGGCAATTTGAAAACAAAAATTTAATTTATTAAACTATAAATTAGTGCTTCGCAAAAGGAAAAATTATGATCAACTACAAACTTTTCTATTACTCCTGATAGTATGAAAGGATCTATTTATAAATTTAAAATAAGCGTTAAACTTTTTCCCATTTCTTTTAGAAATAAAAATGTCAAATTGCTAAACTTTTGAGCGATGGTCTTCAATACAATGCGTTATCCATTAACTTTGAAAACTAGTTTTTGATGATAAATAGCACTCAAAATGAAGTCCAAAAAGTGACTTGACATGATTTCATATGTTTGGCATAACGGATACAGCATCATTTGACAAATTTCAGTTGGTATTACCATAAATCACGCAAAATGATGCAATTGCTTAGTTTATTATGATTTTGTTTCAGTTAAGCCATGTATCTATTTATTTCTATTACAAATAAATCAATTTTTAAAATGAAAAGCTATATTTCTCATTTTGTTCTAATGTGAATCTCTAAATCAACCATATGTGATGTTATTATGTGGATATAATAGTTCGATACAATAAAAATTGTAACTTAGTTATTAATAAGTATTATTTTTAATTAAATATCAAAATAACTTTTATGTCCGTACATAGTATATTTAAATTAAAAAATCTTAAACTTCTTTATAAAGTTATTTTATTGCATTTTGAGCATTAAATACCCACGGTATTAAGTTACAAAGTTTATATTACATTATGTTTGTCAGGGTAAATTAGATAAATCGTATTTGATATTCTTGATAATTTTAGATGAATAAAAAAATGATTTTAACCAAGAATTTTTCATCAAAGTTCATTAAAAAATACGCAAATATTCATGAATAAGTTCGTATAAAAACATAAAGGAACAAATTTAACAGTTACTAGTTTTTTAGTTTTATATACTATTTTTAAAAAAAATACCTGCATATAATAATTAAAAACTTTTTTGTAAAATTATTTTATTAAACTTTGAGCATTAAATACCCACAATATTAAGTTACAAAGTTTATATTAAAATATGTTTGCCAGAGTAAATCAGAGTAGTTGTATTTGATATTTTTAGACGAATAAAAAAAGTTTATAACCAAGAATTTCTCATCAAAATTTTCATTAAAAATACATAAATGTCCATGAATAAGCTTTTATGAAAACATGCATGAAAAAGTTGAGCACATAAATAAGCATGAATGATGTTATTTATTTTAATTAACATGAAAAAGTTTTATTATTTTCAAAATTTATTCAACTTATGCAATATTTTATTATTTTATAAAAAAAAATTATGTTTCGAAAACTAGTTTCAATTCTATTTACATTAAAATGCTTATTTTAATATAAATGTATTAAGCATATTCTTTATATTTCTCGACTTAAATCAGACAATTATAGTATATTGCTCCTTATATTAATCTGCAGAATTTTAACATCAGGAAAATAAATTACGCCTAATCATAAAATAAAGTACAAAATTTTAAATATATTGAATTCAAAAATTTAAATTATTCAATATGTATGTGATTTATTTAAATAACTCGTGAAATTAAAATATATTTACTTTAACAGAAATTAATTTTCAAGCTGAATTTAATCTGAATAAAATTATACGAAAAATATTTAAACACTGTTATCGTATGCATTCATGTACAGAGAGCTCTTTAGTAAATTACATTACTCGGATAATTCTTTGTGTAAATATAAATAAAGTTGTGCAGATTTTTATTATTAAATAAATAAAACAATGATCAACATTTAAAAAAACTTTTTAATAAAACTTGAATAATGTGTTTGAATCTTTATGTAATTACAAATTAAAAAACAAGAGTTTTCATTTTTGTTAAATTCCAATATTTTTTACATTTGAATATCAGACTGACAATTTTAATAGCTTTTTCCATATTTTAAAGAGTCTAAAACAACCTCTTTTAAAAACATCACAGTTACTATGCTCTTTTTAAATATAATATCGGGAAAATAAAATAAACGGTTCATATGCTACCTTATTCAATTTGGAACATGACAAATTTCAATGATACTTATTTCATTTTCGTAAAAAAGGATAAAGAAACACTGTAATTACTATATGCTTCATCATCTAATTTAATTTGAGTTTACATTATGAGATAATTAATTTTCGAATCGTTAATGTGATTTTTTAATCACATAGTTAATTCCAGTTTATGGCATTTATTTGTAATTTCAATTGTGATCATCACAGATTTCAATGACACTTATTTCACTTTTGTGGAAAAGGCTAACGAAACACGGCAATTACTATATAGTTCATATGTTTCCTTATTTGGAAATCACTAAGTAATAATCGAAAATGAAATTGTCATCATCAAATTAATTTTTGAGTTTACATTATTAGATAATTAATTTCCGAATTCTAAATGTGATTGCTTTGTCACACAGTTAACTCCAATTTATTACATTTATTTGTAATTTCAATGGTACTTATTTCACTTTTATAAAAAAGGATAATGAAACACGCCAATTACGATATAGTTCATATGTTGCCTTATTTGGAAATCATTAGGCAATAACCAAAAATAAAATTATCATAATCAAATTTAATTTCAAGATAATTAATTTCCGAATTGTAAATGTAATTGCTGTGTCACGTAGTTAACTCCATTTATTTGTATTTTCAATTTGGAACATCACAAATTTTAATGATATTTATTTCACTTTTATTAAAAAAAGGATAATAAACACGACAATTACTATATAGTTCATATGTTTCCTTATTTGGAAATCACTGAAAATAACCGAAAATGAAATTGTCATCATGAAATTTAATTTGAGTTTACATTATTAGATAATTAATTTCCGAATTGTAAATGTGATTGCTTTGTCACATAGTTAACTCCAATTTATTACATTTATTTGTAATTTCAATTTGGAGCATCATAAATTTCAATGATACTTATTTCACTTTTATAAAAAGGGATAAAGAAAGACGGCAAATATTAAATAATTCATATGTTTCCTTATTTGGAAATCATTAAGGAATAACCTAAAATGAAATTGCCATCATGAAATTTAATTTTGAGTTTACATTATCAGATAATTAATTTCCAAATTGTAAATGTGATTGTTTTGTCACACAGTATTACCTTATTTGATAATCACTAAACAATAATCGAAAATGAAATTATTATCATCAAATTTAATTTGAATTTACTTTATCAGATAATTAATTTCCAAGTTGTAAATGCTATTGCTTTGTCACACAGTTAACTCCAATTTATTACATTTATTTCTAATTTCAATTGGGAACATCACAAATTTCACTTTTATAAAAAAGGATAATGAAACAGAGTAATTACTAAATAGTTCATATGTTGCCTTATTTGGAAATCACTAAGCAATAATCGGAAAGGAAATTGTCCTCAACAAATTTTATTTGGGTTTACATTATCAGATAATTAATTTCCGAATTGTAAATGTGATTGCTTTGTCACATAGCTAACTCCAATTTCTTACATTTATTTGTAATTTCAGTTGAGAACATCACAAATTTCAATGATACTTATTTCAAATTTGTAAAAAGGATAATAAAACACCGCAATTTCCATATACTTAATATGTTTCCTTATTTGGAAATCTTTAAGCAATAACGGAAAATGAAATTGTCATCATCAAATTTAATTTGAGTTTACATTATCAAATAATTAATTTCTGAATTGTAAATGCGATTACTTTGTCACATAGTTGACTCCAATTTATTACATTTATTTGTAATTTCAATTGTGAACATCATAAATTTCAATGATACTTATTTCACTTTTATGAAAAAGGATAATGAAACACGACAAGTGCTGTATAGTTCATATGTTTCCTTATTTGGAGATCACTAACCAATAACCGAAAATAAATTATCATCATCAAGTTTAATTTGAGTTTACATTATCAGATATTTCTTTTCCGAATAGTAAATGTAATTACTTTGCCACACAGTTAACTCCTATGTATTGCATTTATTTGTAATTTCAAATGGGAACATCCCAAATTTCATTGATTCTTATTTCACTTTTATAAAAAAAGGATAATGAAACACGACAGTTACTATATTGTTCATGTGTTGGCTTATTTAGAAGTCACTAAACATTAACCGAAAATGAAATTGCCATCATCAAATTTAATTTTAGTTTTACATTATCAGATAATTAATTTCCGTATAGTAAATTTGATTACTTTGTCACGTAGTTAACTCCAATGTATTACATTTATTTATAATTTCAAATGGGAAAATCACAAATTTCAGTGATACTTATTTCACTTTTATAAAAAAGCATAATGAAACACGACAGTTACTATATAGTTTATATGTTTCCTTATTTGGAAATCACTAAGCAATAATCTAAAATGAAATTGCTATCATCAAATTTAATTAGAGCTTACATTATTAGATAATTAATTCCAAAATGTAAATCATAATTAATTCTAAATATAATTAATTCTTAATCACATGATTAATTCTAATTTATTACATTCATTTGTAAATGCAATTGGTAACATCACAAATTTCAATCATATTTTTTCACTTTTATAAAAAAAGTATAATGAAAGACGACAATTACTATATAGTTCATATGTTTCCTTATTTGGAAATCACTAAGGAATAACGGAAAATAAAATTGTCATCATCCAATAAAATACTTGTAATAAATGATTAATAGTAATATGTAAATAAGTTACGGAAACGCATCTTTACATATTAATGATGCACTTGAAGGTTATAGAGAAAACTAGATTTTAATTGTAAATATTAAGATCGCTTAACATTTAAGGTATCCTAATAGCAACAATAATAATAGGTTTAAAAGGGAAAATTAGGAAATGATGGATGGCATAATATTACAGGTTTGTTTTAAAGTGTAATAATACTTTTTAATTTGGCATAAATATATATAAGGGTTTCAGCAATCAAAACTATTTAAAAATTCTTTTAGTTAGATTTTAACGATTTAAATAAAATAAAATAAATTTAGTCTATGTTAAGAAATAATATATCCTTTTAAGTATTAAAATTAAACTGAAATAAATAACATATTTATCAATGTTCTGTTTTTATCAATAAAGATTTTTCATTTAAACATATTTGGCATTTAAATTTTTAAAAATTATGATAAAAAACATTATCATAAAATCTTTATTGTAAAAAAACTTTATTATAAAAAAAAAGGCAATTACCGTTTATCATAAAAATTGTATTATAAAAAAACTATTATCATAAAAAAAGCTTTATCAAAAAAAAAAAATATTAATAATGGTAATTTATTATAAAAAATAACGGCAATTCCCGTTTATCATAAAAATTATATTATGAAAAAAACCCTTTTATCATTAAAAAAAACTTTATCATATAAAAATTATTTTTAAAAAAAGTATTCTTATTTTGTTTTTAGAAAAATAAATGAAGTATTAAGCAAGATTAAGTAATCCTAGCAAGACTTTAAAATTCCTTTATAACTCAAATTAGAGATTGTTTAATAAACAAGAATTGTCAACAAAATATGTGAAACAAACATTATCATAATATGCGTATCCCTAATAGTACTTAGGGAATATTTATCTAATGTAGTTTTATTTCAATTAAATATGAGTTTATTTATTAAAAATTAAATAAGAAAAGAAATTAATTTTTCATTGCATTCAATATGTTATTCTAAAACTTTTTTTATTCATTTTTCTGAAATAGGAATAGAAGCGCACATACATATATATGTATATAAATATATAGATGTATATGTATGTGTGCGGGAAAATTACACTTCAAATTTAATTTAAAGAATATTATAATTAAATAGAGGGGGGATAATAAATAAATAAAATAATATGAAGTACTAAAATTGAGATTATTTTTCATTTCAATATTATATTAAAAATACTTATACATATAATAGTTATTTCTTAACTAAGGCTATAATTCTTGGAACAAATTGCGTATTGATAGCAAGAAATCTAGAAGTGGTTTTTAAAATCAACATTAGAATTGGTATTTATTTTAAGTGTGAAAAACCACCAGCGTGTTAAATCTAACAAAACAAAACAACCAAATTTGTAATTTTTTTTTTTTCTGATAAGATTTATTTTAAAAATACATTAATGAAAATATTTTCATGTTTAATATCGAGTAAAAATATAAAAAAATGAGATAAAAAAAAACCCCAATAAAATACACATTATACGAAAAGCATTCTTGGAACTCATAACCTTCAGAGCCACAGTTTAAATAACTCAGCTTTAAATTTAAAAAAAAAATTACAAATAGAAAAAAAGAAATTAACGATGTCTTAAAAAATAAAGAAAAGCAGCTCATTTTACAGACAAACAAGTTTAATGAATCCCTTTTTTTTTAAAAATTCAAACATCGCTAGCACTTCAAGGCAAATATTCGACTTGATGTTCTCTGTGTTTGCAAATGATCTTTACATAAAGAATAAAACACTTTACCATCACTCAGAAATTCAGGAACCTGTGGATTACGAAGCATGTGAAAATAAAATTCTACAACCGTGCGAAACACTCACTGTTTTTATTTAAATGTCATTTGCGAAATTTTTCCAAACTTCCATTACTTATCCACCAACTAAAAACTCATCGAAACGTAACCTTTAGGACTATTTTCAGATCTCACACATTTTGCACAAGGAAATAAAAATCTATCATGTAATTTGTACCAACGATGGCTTTATTTATTTTACCATTTATTTGGCTTTTTCTTCCTTTTTTTACAAAATTGCGACGTTATTTCTCACGTTGCTTCAATTTCCATCAACTTTGAACAAAAAAAAAAAAAAAAAAAAAGTAAAAGTGGCAATAACATTAAAATTCAGTAAGCAATATTGCCCAAGATTGGTGACTGTCGCGTTATCCAGTTTGTTATTTTAATTTTTTTACGTGGGTGCCACTGAAATCCGATACACCACTATGGGCGAAAAAAATTTCACGGAGGGTAAGTAATTACAGTATTTACCGCGTCTTGCTTCGTTGGTTTACATCTTAAGCTTGTTGCTGAACTTATAATCTAAAATTTAGATGTACATCTTCGTGTGGGAATTGTCAACATCTAAATCTCATTAGTGGATGTCTCTTCCTTATGTGGGTCCCACAATGTTTATGTCCTCGCCATATATATTTATTTTATTTTCTAACGCTTGTTATAATGTTAGTGTCCCCTATTTTAGATTACAGAACTAAAATTTTTAATATCCTTAAATTGAAATTTGTTTTTTGGAAAAGTGTAGTTCAAATTATGTATAAAAATCAAAAATCTGAAGCTTATTTTAGACAATGAGTTGGCTTACATCTAAAGCAAACTCGTTGCCTAAAATTTAGATGTACTTCTTTGTGCAGCTATTGTCAACATCTAAAACTCTATTCCTTATGTGGTTCCCACAATGTTTATGATCTCACAATATATACATTTATTTTCCCTTCTAATGCTTGTTATGTTTGGTTCCCTATTTTAGATCGGAGAACTTAAAATTTTCAATATTATAAGATTTAAATCTATTTTATGAAATATGTGTCTCAAATTATGTATGAAAGTCATATATCTCAAACTTATTACCCTTCTCATTGTCTAAAATTTAGATGTACATCTTCGTGTGGGAATTGTCAACATCTAAATCTCATTAGTAGATGTCTCTTTCTTATGTGGGTCCCACAATGTTTATGTCCTCGCCATATATATTTATTTTTCTTTCTAACGCTTTTTATTTGGGCTAGACAACGAAAACTTTAAAATTTTAAATATTTTTATATTTAAATATGTTTTATGAAACTCATAGTTCAAATTATGCATGGAGGACATACATCTCAAGCTTATTGTCTAAATTTTAGATGTACTTTTTCCCACTGCAGTTGTCAACATCTAAATCTCATTAGTGGATGTCTCTGTTTTATGTGGGTCCCATAAAGTTTATGACCTCGCCATCTATATATTTTTTTTTTCTAATACTTGTTATAATGTTATTGCTCCCTGTTTTGGATTTAAAAACATAAACATTTTAAATATTTTTAGATTTAAATCAGTTGTATGAAACGTATAGCTCAAATATATAAAATTCATACATCTCAAGATTCTTTTAGACAATGAGTTAGCTTACATCTCTAGCAAACTCGTTGTCTAAAATTTAGATGAGTACTAATTCGTAATTAGTTCGTCTAAATTTAGATCAGTACTAATTCGTAATTAGTTCGAAAGTTACAGTCTAAATTTAGATCAGTACTAATTCGTAATTAGTTCGAAAGTTACAGTCTAAATTTAGATCAGTACTAATTCGTAATTAGTTCGAAAGTTACAGTCTAAATTTAGATCAGTACTAATTCGTAATTAGTTCGAAAGTTACAGTCTAAATTTAGATGAATACCAAATTAGATGAGTACCGTACGAAGATGAGTACTTCTTCTTACGGCAGTTGTCAACATCTAAATCTCATTAGTGGAGGTCTCTTCCTTATGTGGGTCCCACAATGTTCATGCCCTCGCCATATATTGTGATTTTCCTTTCTAACGCTTGTTTTGTTTTGTTCCAAATTTTAGATTTAAGAACTTAAAAATTTTAAATATTTTTAGCTTTAAATCTATTTCATGAAAAGTGTAGCTCAAATTATGTATAAGAGTCATACATCTCAAGCTTATTACCTAACTCCTTCTAAAATTCAGATGCACTTTTTCGTGTGGCAATTGTCAACATCTAAATCTTATTAATGTATGTATCTTCCTTATGTGGGACCCACAATGTGTATGTCCTCGTCATATATATATGTATATTTCCTTTCTAACGCTTGTTGTATATTTTAGATTTAAGAACATAAATTTTTTAAATATTTTTAGATTTAAATCTATTTTATGAAATGTATTATGTATAAAAGTCATACATCTGAAGTTTATTGCCCAACTCATTGTCTAAAATTTCAATGCCCTTTTTCGTGTGGCAATTGTCAATATCTAAATCTCATTAATGGATGTCTCTTCCTTATGTGGGTCCCACAATGTTTATGCCGTAGAAAAATTTATTTATTTATCTTATTACCACTTGTAATATTACGCTGCGTATTTTTTACATTTAAGAACTTATATATTTTAAATGTATTTAAAATAGTATTTACTTAATAAAACAAATAAATCAAAACAAACATAAAAGAAAATCTTAATCTTATTGCCCAACTAATATTTCAAAGTTTGGATGTTACGGGAATTGCTAACATCCAAATCTTCTTGGTGGATGTCTTTAAATTATGTGATTCTCACAGTTAGTGTCTTCTCTACGTATATTTTTTAATTTATTTTCCACTAATTGTTTCGTCTTTTAGATTTCAGTATTTTTAAATTTGTAATAAAAAGTTTGGCTTTTATACTTCGTAAAAAAAACCAAGTACTAAAATAATATAAGTGAAACATACCCATATAAATGAAAATATAGGGAAGAAAATTATTAAATGGACTTTGTCTTTATACCTCCCAATTATTGCTACTACAACAATTATTACGCAATAAAAATAATTTGATTACCATTAGCTAAGTGTTATTGTTGGCTTGAAAATATGTAGATTTATAGATAATGATTCCCATAAATAGCAATTTAAAATCTGCTTTTCTTTAGTGATTATTATTTATAAAGTGATGTTAAATACAGTTTCGTGATAAATTTCATAATAAATATTATTTAACTAAATTAATGTTAAAAATTACGTGAATCTTATATTTTAAATAAATTAAAGAAAAGATGAAATATATTAATAAAGGTTTGCATAAAAAAGGAGGTATTTATTAAACAAATTATTAAATGTTTTATAGGTGTAGATGTTTTAACTTATTTTAATTCCTTTATAAACTTATTCCTTTATAAGAATTAAAATATAAGGATTAATTTATATATTATTATATTTATTAATTCCTTTTCTATTCCTTTTTCTATTTTATTTATATTTAAAATTTTGTTATGCAGTGAATTACCAAAAATTGACAAATTTGAATTGGTTTTATTATATTTGTTTTTCTTTTTTACCTTTTATTGAAATATCGATGTTAAAGAAACCTTGTAAACATTGTTTTAAATACTTTTAATTGTTAAAAATGAAACGCTTGCTGCAGAGATAGTATTTAATCAGGATTTTTAGTGTTAAAAGAAATCAGATTTTTCATTTTTTCCCAAATTAATCTTTAAAAATGAAACACTTGCTACAGAATACTATTTAATCATGACTTTTAGTGAAAAGTAATTTAATACTTCCTTTTTACCAGCAATAATCAGCATAAATAAAAAAAAGACAAGATGAATTAAAGATTTAATATTAATAATGATAATATTTAGCTATTTATAGATAACAAATAATTTTTCTACTCCGTGAAACAGTCAGTTGAGATGTTATTATTGTATAAATCATAAAAATGCCTTAAAATTGATGAAGTTTTATATATAAATTAGACACATAAAAAAGGAATAATTACTTTACGCAAAAAGATAAAACAAATTGTGAATGTTGAATTTTCTCAGTCAAATAAATAAATTCATGCTGTTGTAATGCTCTAGCACAATATTTTATATTTTATTCATGGAGTAGTATTTTTAGAGGTAGAATTGACTGATTAATTGATTATTGAAAAAAATTATGGATAATAAATAAGACCTTAATTGCTTAATAAACGTTTCATTAACCAAAATCGTATTTGAAATTTATTATGTTACAGTCAATTGATTATAATAATGAATAAAAGTGGTGTTCTGTATTGCATCTTTTATAAATATAAAAAACTTCTATTAAATTATATGCGCATAACTTATACGCCATGCTTTTGTGAAAATATAAATATTTGTATGAATAAATTAAAGACTTTTTCGGAATAGTATAATAATTTAGAAGTAAAGATTTGTTTCGTTTGTATATTTATGTTGAGTGTCTTAAGATATAAATATATAAATTAAAACGCATATACAAATAAATTTTTCAATTCCTACTTTTAGTTCACACTCTCCCTATATATATTTATATATCTTGTTCAAATTTTCAATCGTTCATAAAATACTTTTTATTCATCCACTCAAGTTCAAATACATTTTTTTAAACTTGTAGTGGATGACACTTGATGTTAATACAGTTTTTTTCAAATATTGATTCATTAATAAATTTAATTAATAAATTTTATTTTATATGGGAGAAAAAAATTAGTAACAAACAAAAATAATAGTCCAATACCATATATAGAAAGGAAAATGGAAAATTGCAAGGAAATTAGCTTTCTATTTTGCCACTTAATATTGTGATTCTGTCATATGTATATATATACATGTTTATATTAATAAAAAGTAACTAAAATAAAAATTTTCTTTGTTGACCTAAGTTGGAATTGACTTAATTTTTTTTTTTTATATTACTTGTTAGACACCAATTTACAGTAAATAATTTATAGATACTCATTATTTATAGATACTATTATTTATAGATTTATAGTTACTCATAATATTCAAACATCGCATCTCGATTAGATTCGAAAACTTTTACCTTTTCAAAAAGTTTAGATCTGTTTTCATTTATATGTAAGCAACTTTTTTTTTGTTTGTCATATTAACCTAAATAGATAATAATTTTTCATTTTCAATTAAGGATGAATAACTCTTTTATTACAAATCTTAGTAAAAAATTTATTTTAATAATTATTTGACCTTTCCTTTTCAAATTTTGGTGCACTTAACATCATTATGTAAACTAAACAAACTTTTGATAATTATTTTCTAAATTGATAATTATTTTTGCATTGCAATTTTTAAGCAAGCTTCTATTATAAAGTTAATTTAAATACTTATTGGTTGTTGACATGCTATTTATATTAGCTATAATACTTATGTTAATTATTTAAAAAGAAACTCATTAATTTAGATTAATATCTTTAATGAAGAAATAATATTAATATATTTATTTCTGATATTTGAAAAGAAATTTTAGTTACGGTATATATGGTAACCGTCTAATTACAATCTTGTTCGTAAACATGTAAATAAACAATAAGTTTTGAATATGTCAACAAAAAAGTGCATAATTGTATGCATTTATTTAGTAAACAATTGCTATTATTATAAAATTACTTTAATTTTTTTACATTTTAATTAAAATATACCTTAAAAAAAGTGAGAGAAACGCGAAAAATTAATTTTTAAATCTATTAATTTCTATAACTTTTAATGTTTTTTTTTCTTTTCTTTTCTTTTTTTTATACAGAACAGTATGTCTTTCTTTGAAAATTTTTATTTTTTTCATAATAGCATACAAGTTATTAATACTACCATACCAGAATATAATATCTTTTCACTGTAAATTATTGTTTTTATTACATTGTATTTTTTAATTAAATTCGTATAAAAATGTTATTAATAAAAAACAAAATAGAAATATAAAATAGACAGGCTTGCTTTATTAAAGGTTATGTTGAAAACTTGCGTTTTTTTAAATAAAGCCTATTTAATTCTACCCAATTTTAGGTTTTAATAGTCGTTTATAACATATTCAAAAAAGTTTATAATTTCTATATATCTATTTCTTTTCGTTTATAATTTTTATAATCGTTTTATAAATTTCTTCAAAATTAATATTTTTCAAGTTAATTATTAGTAACGAAATTTTATTATGAAATATTTTAGAAAAAGGTTTTATAATGAATTAAAATTAATTAATTTGCTATTGCTCCAACGTTTAATTTAATGTTAATCACAAAGTGCACTAAAATTCTACACATTGCTTCAACGTTTAATTCAATATTAATCACAAAGTGCACTAAAATTCTACAGATTGCTTCAATGTTTAATTTAATATTAATCACAAAGTGCGATAAAATTCTACAAATTGCTTCAACGTTTAATTTAATATTAATCACAAAGTGCACTAAAATTATACAGATTGCTTCAGAGTTTTTAGTTTTTAATAGTCGTTTATAATGTATTAAAAAAAATCGTATACCGATATATTCACAATTTTATTTTGTGGCAAATGCATTACTTCAAATAATTTATATTTAAAAGTGATTTTTTATGGTATTAGAATTGGTTGCATGTTTTTGTATTTTTATAAGTAAAGAATCATATATCTTTGACTATAAACAATATATATTTGCACATCTTACTCCATTTGACCATACAATAATTATATGACTGAGTTAATCTAAACTAATTATAATACTAAATTCCATGCTAAATAAATGCTTAATTGTTGTCTTAAGTTAAATAATTCATTAGTCGGTTTTAATACACATTTTTTTAATCAAAAATAATTAAAGAGTTATGAATATTAGTGCCATTTCTATACGATTCAATTTGAATTTGCAATCCGTGTGACGATTCTACTGTTAACTACACCTTAAAGCAGTTTAAATATACTTATTCGCGTGAGAATTTATCATAAAGGTCGAAATTATAATGTTAAATAATAGTAGTGGGATACGAAGGACATTAGACAGTAGCTGTAAATGACAGTGCGAGAGTTGGTGGGAAAAAAAAGACAGCATGCTTTTGACCTATTTCTAGAGATTATTATTACTTTCTGAATAATTGTTAAAAACAATTGGCATATATAAATGTGCTAAGAATGATAAATTCATGCAGAGAATATTAAGCACTAAAAATATATTTTATATTATTTCTTTAATCATGCTTTTAAAAGTTAAAATTAAGTTTTTTTAAAAAGCAGTCCTTGTATGATTTTTTAATCAGATTGATTATGAATGCTTATAAATGTTGCTTATTGAGTTGGATCATTTATTTTGTGAGTTATTTATTCGTGTGTAATGCTGAAAATAAAAGGCATTCATGTTTTTAAAAAACAAAAGTTTATAATTTTTACGTTTCCAATATGTTATTAATTATAGATTAAAGACTGATCAAAATTATGAAGTTGGTAGATTATTAATGTTTATTAATGGGGCGAGTCATTATTATTATTATTATTATTGCGACTAAGGATTATTGAATCAATCATTACGTGAGCTTTTTTATTGGTTTATAAATATCGAAAGTGGACTCATATTTATTATTTTAAATAATAAAAGTTTACAATTTTATTTACGTTTTCACTTTTTATTAATTAATTCCAATATGTTAATAATTCACGTTAATACATTAATTCGCACTTTTAAATCTCAAATTAAATAACAATTAAATAACAAAAAACGATTTCAATAACAAGTAACAGTTAAAACAATAAAACAATTTAAATTAAAATTTTAATAAAAATAAGTAACAATTAAAACAATTTAAATAACAGTTTCAATAACAATAAATAATAATTAAAACAATTTGAATAACAATTTAAATAACAAATTTTAATAGCACATAATTTGCTTCGATAGCAAATTTAGTTCACTAATATATCATTATTTTCATGAAAAAAAATTAGAAATTTTAATAATTATAGAAAAAGGAATATTAATATTTAAACCTTCCTTATAGAGAAAAGTTTGTTTTTAACCATATTTTTTCTGTATTACTTCAAGAAGTTATGGTCTAATAAGAAATTTTAAATTTAGTCTATTATTTATATTACCATGAAATTTTCCCATATCTATCTAATGGAAGTCATACAAGTTAATTATTCTTAACGAAATTTTATTAAGAAATATTTTAGAAAAAGGTTTTACAATGAATTAAAATTAATAAATGTGCTATTGCTTCAACGTTTAATTTAATATTAATCACAAAGTGCACTAAAATTCTACAGATTGCTTCAACATTTAATTTAATACTAACCACAAAGTGCACTGAAATAGATTAAAATAGATAAACTAAAACGCATGCACTAAAATAGACTAAGGTGCATTAAAATAGACTAAGATAGATTACTCTACAGATTTCTTCAACGTTTAATTTAATATTAATCGCAAAGTGCACTAAAATTCTACAGATTTCTAAAAATGTGTGGTATTGTTCACAGTACATAAAAAGCATTACTAAGAGTTGTTTTAAAAGTAAGTTTAACAAACCATAATTGTTTATTTTTTCATGCAATTTTGACGAGGAAAATTTTAAATAAAACACACAAAAAAAGTTATTTTTCGTTTATTATTCTTACAGATATTTTTGTATTTGTTATGCTTTATTTTTTTCATTTATTATTCTTATCTTTTAAATTTTTTTTCACGTATTTAAAGTGCATTCAAACCTAACCAAAAAAATAAACTACAGCTTTTCAAAAATGTATTTCGTTAAGAAGCATTTAAGATTCCTTTCAAAGGTGAATTTCCTTTAACGATTCATTTTCCAAGAACCAGAGTAATTGAAAGCAGGTATGCTCTTCAAAATAAAATAAAATTCTTTCAAGAAAGTAAATTCACACCTTACGAACATACCATCACATTTTTTTTTAAAAGTCTAAATACGCATCTGGACGTTGGAAAAACAAACACCTAAAAGGTAAACTTTTTATATTTCAGACACATAATTAGTGGTTTGAGAACAAACATTGTCAGTTCATCTACCTAAACATGAGTTATAATGATAACTTCTACGACGAAATATAAACTACCACATCTAATAGGGATAAACAAAAGAAATGGTTAAGACCTGTATTTTAAAACAGAAGCTTAACCACAACATGAAAAACAACAACACGTGAACTAATGGCATTCAACTTGCCATGGTAAAACTACATCCACGATGTTAAATAGCAGCAATTTGTGTCCTATAAGACAATCACAAAGTACCAATCAAAGATCTTTTTAGCATTGATGTTTCGCCCTTGTTAGCGTAAAAGACAAATAGATTTTCAAAGCAAATTATTTGCGCTTCCTTCATGGTTGGTCACTATAATGGAGGTTAGACAGACAATACAAGTGAAAAATGCGACGAAGTTTGCTTTGCTCACCAATAATAACATGGCTAACTTTTATAACACCCTCTATGATTGTTTTTGAGATCCCAAAATCATAACATAAAAGTCAAATTATTTAAAATCATTTTAAGTGCCATTAAAGCATTCGCATTTAAAATAGAAAGTGTTGTTTGCTTTTTATAATAGTGGTTCAAATTTAAATTTTATTGAATATGCTGAATATCAAAGACGTGCTTTGCAAAAGAAGGTGTGAAAATTTTAAAACTATTAAAATATATTTTACGTATTCGTGTAATATTTTTTTTTAAAAATTAAACATCACCGTCTTGGTTTACAGCAAGATCTGTATTTCATTTTCGCAACAGAAATTCGTTTTGAATATTTGCATTTATGTGCTTTATACCATAATTTTTTCTTTTGCTTTATATTTATCTATATATTACATCGATTTTCAATTGAAATTAAAAAATATTCTTAACAATTTGTATTCATTTACAGGTTATAATTTATTATTTAATGTTGTTGATTCAAATAAGTTCATTTTCAGTTCATATATGTTATAGTGTATAATATTACAATTACACTACTTAAAAAAAAAGGGAAATTCATGTTTGTTTCGTTTATGTTAAATATTTAACATATTTCTTTTTCTTTCTTAGTTCAAACAGTGTTCACATAAGAGACTAATGCTAAACATTTAACATATTTCTTTTTTTTTTTTTAGTTCAAACAGTGTTCACATAAGAAACTACTTTTGTTAAAGTTAAACGTTTGATGTACTCTTTGAAATATGTATTCTTGCGCTTTATTCTAACATTTATGTCAAATAACTTTTAAGGAAATTGATATATTGTGATGTAAGAGTAATATAATATTTGTGTAGTAAAAATATACAAATTGGTTCAAATCCCTGTTAAATTATAATAACTAACGACCAAGTTACATGTCTCATAGGAAACTGCATGAAACACAAATATCAATTAACTATTCCCCAGTGAGAAAAATGCAGTCAAATGGATACATATATTAAAAAAAAAGTTTTTTAATTGTATTTTTTATGTAAATTATGCACTGGAAATTAATTAAAAAGTTCTAAAGAAAGCACTTTAACTTCATAATAAAAACTCGTCTTCCAAATTCTAACATGCGTGGATACACGGGACAAAAAAAAAAGACCAAAAATTCTCCCAAGAGTCTCGCCGAAAGTAAACCACTCTGCTAAAACAAAATAAAACAAAACCATCCAAATAAGTCTCAGACAAAAGAGGAAAAAAAAAAAGAAATCTTTATATCCTAGTTGCGAAAACCAGTCACATCTTTCCACAAACGACACAAGGTAGTCTTTTAAAGCAAATGCCATGGACGTGGCCGGTGCCACCTCGAATAATAATACATTTGGTGCACAAAAAATAACAAAAGCAGTAAAAAAAACCAGCCAGAAACAAGCAAATCATAGTGAAAGAAAAGCGGATTCCATACACACACAACACACAGAGAAAATGAAACGACGGTAACAAATGACCACAGAGTGTCGAAGAAAGAAAGAAAAAAAAAGCGCCATAATCACAGCCAGATTGGCGCAGATCCATTAAAAAAACTATGCCATTCAAGCCAACACCTTGGAATCTTAGGTAACGATCGCTGCTTTCCTCACCAACACGAAAAAGACCCCGCTTTTTAATACAATAAAGGGTCCATGCTACTACTCAAAACTATGGTATACCCTCCCCTCTACCACGCATATTTGTTATATTTTGTTGGGGTCTGCTTCCAACTTTTTTTTTATTTGGCATTTTTTCTTTCTTTCTTTTCTTTTGAGTTTGGTCACGGCGGTTGATTTGGCGCGACTTCTTTCCCCTTTGTTCGCCACCTTCATTTCGCAAACAAATAAATAGACTTAGAAGTTTTCATACCACACACACAAAAAACATAGAGAAAAGATGGCCAGATAAGATCTGTGAGTGTCTCTGTTGTTGAGCTTTTATCCCCCTTTCTGGGGTGGTGGTATGTGAAAAGGTAAATGGCGATATGTGTGTCGACGCTTTTTGGCGTTCATCAACTCTCTGCATCCTTTTGTGGGGGATGAAAGAGAACTGGAGATATATTTCGGACTGCTTTGTGGGAGTTGCGGAAACTGTGCTATGGTGAAACCTGTCACTCTTTTGGCCAACACAGAAATGGGGAAGGCTGTACTTAATCTAGAGCAATCTTTACACATTTTAAATTACTCAAATTAGGATTACATTTATCTCAAATTTAGATTGCGTTCATCTCATAGATTACATTCATTTCAAATTTAGATATTATAAATTTAACAATAACAAATTGAAGATATATTTCGGACTGCTTGCGGAAACTGTGCTATGGTGAAATCTGTCACTCTTTTGGCCAACATTAAAATGCGATAGGCCATAACAATCCAAAACAAATAATCGAAATTCAAACAATTTATCTAAACAAAAATCGAAACATTCATCAATATAACAATCCGAACAATTCATCCAGTAGTCATTCATCCAAAACAATCTTTACACATTTTTATGTATAAATTACCTAACTTTGGATTACATTTATCTCAAATTTGGATTACGTTTATCTCAAATATAGATTACGTTCATCTCAAATATAGATTACGTTCATCTCAAATATGGATTACTTCGTGGATCATCTCAAATTTAAATATCCCCATTGTAAATTTAACAACAACCAATATTCTGGTTTGAAAAATAATAAAATATAGAAGAAATTCCTATATATATATATATATATATATATATTTAAATCTAGTTAAAGCTTGATGACATGAAATGATTAAATAATGTCGATATTCTTCTGATTTTATTTAAAATTAGAAAAGGATGTAAAACAACAGGACCATGACATTAAATTTAAGTATTCAATACTTATGTATTCAGTGAGTATTTTTGTGAATTTTAAATCAAATTTATGTAAATTAAAAGTTTCAAAACAAACAACATGGCGAGGAAAAAAAGCTACTTCCTACTTTTTGAAAATACATTTTTTTTTTTTTTTTTTTTTGCCCTCTAAATTAAAACTCTCTTTTCAGAAATTCAAAAGGAAAATAGGTGATAAATTTTTCTATCAAAAGAAAAGTTGATCATCAGAATCTGTTATTCCGCTATATAAATGAAATTATATTTATTTTCTAAATTCTTCATTAATACTTTTTAACGGAAAATTATTACTTTTTTTTTATTTATTACTTTAACTAACTATTTTTATGTGCGTAATCCAACGTCGATTTTAAATCCAGGGAAATTCAACTTATTAAATTGATACTAATAAAAATTTTGTTTATTTAAATACAGAGTGTCAATAAAACCCAGCAATAACTGATTTACATTTTAAATAGATCGTACATTTTAAAAAAAAAATGCGTGGGAAATATACCATTCCTTTTAAATATATATAAATCGAAAAAGTATATTCCATAACATTAGAAGAGTGCAATATTTCAATATCTTTGAAATAAAAATTCCGTTATTCTAATGTAGTATAAATCTGTCATTCTATTGAAATAGAATGGCATGAAATGGATTAAAAAAGCCTTTATAAAATGAGTGCGGGTTTTTTTTTTTTTTTTTTTTTTTTTTCAATTTTTTAATATAATGGGACCCGTCAATCATTTTGTATCTATGAAAATGAGCAGTTTTAATATTAATAATCAAAAGTAATGCGGAAAAAAATTTAAAATGAAATGAAAGTATGTCTGCAATACAAAAAAGGAAATGACATATATTTTTTTTATTTTATTTAAATAAAGAAAAGCTGAACATGATGGAAAGTCATTTCATAATTGATTTTAATACAATGATGTACCATTTATATTTTAGCTACATTTTTTAAATATTTTTCTTACATGAATTTTTCAAAAAATTTCTTTATCATTACGGAACACCTGAACTATTCAATGTACCTATTTTTTTATAACATGTTATAATGGAAGTTATAAAATCCCTTAAGCTTCATTTAAAAAGCAATTTTATAATTATGTGTGTTAAGAATCTTCAAATCGATACAATAAATCCTTAGAATTTATTTACCACAGTTTAAACAAATAAAAATAAACCTCTTCCAATTGAATATTAATTTTTATAAATAAAATACATGGGATATAATTTAACGACATGATTGAAAAAATTTTAATTAATATATGGCATATTAGGAATTTTTTTCATTTTATATGAAAAAGAAACGATAATTAAAGTTTTTAAGTGTAAACAAATTTTATTTATTGAAAAACAAGAAGAAATTTTGGTAAAATCGCAGAATGGGGGCCAAAATTAGAGATTTGGCGTCAAAAATTCTTTCGCCAATGTCCGCTAAGTAACGGGTTGCAATTGTAAAGGAAGTGAATTACAAACAATAAAAGAAATCCGGGTTATAACATTTCGCAAATTATCACTCAGTTGGTGCCACAAAAAAGTCGCCAAATCCCAACGGCTCCTATTTTGCGTTTTGGCCGAAATTTATTTCGCCATATATGTGCACGGCGAAATAACATATTTGATATTCCATGCATATCGGACATATTTTAGCTTTTTGAAATTTTAACTTTATAAATACAAATATTTCGACTTCATAAAAAAATTGCTTTACTATAATTCTTTGATTTTTAGAAAAGTTGGATATTACTGTTATGTTCAAAGGTTAAAGTTACTGTTAATAATAATACAAACAATACACGTGTAATATTAATTATATCAACACACGCGCAGTCTTTTATTTATGTGAAATTAAAATTAACAAAATGTTTCATTTTCAATGATGTTGGACTTTCATTCAGAAAATTTTGCATCACCAATATATATATATGCGAATAAATGATTCATGATCACGAGAACTTGAACAAAATTAATAAAACATTTATTATTCACTATAACCGAAACATCAACAAAAAAAAAAACATCTAAAAATGTACTTTTGATGAAAAAAAATTGATAGTGAATGAAAACTGACCAAAAAATTAATCCGAACTTATGATTGAAAATTTGGGATTTCTTATTGCTGTTTGTTTCATCCAATAAGTACATGCAGATTTAATTCTAGTAAACTAATTTTGAATTCAAAGAGATTTTTATTCTTTTGATATATTTGGTAAGTGATTTTGCCATTCATTTTTTTAATTTATCTTACGCTGTGATTCTTTTTTTTTTTTTTTTTTTTTTTTATCTATCAAACGCAATACAGATTATGAAATTAAAATTGTCTAAATAGAACGTTATCAGAATTGACTAAACTTGCTAATACAAAACTGTTGAAATGTCTTTGAATCTCCATGGCTGTATGAACTGGTGGCGTCAATATACTACTGAAAAAAGAGAAGAAATAAATACATGCTATTTTACTACTTGAAAAAGTAATAGAAAAAAATCCTTATCAGCTTGCAACCATTTTCAACTAAGAATATAGGTTCACGTTACGTTTTCAAAATACAAGTAAACAGAATTATTATCTCCTAGTGAAGTCCTAGTATCTCCTGAATTATTTATCTCCTAGTGCAAATAATTGATTCAATTAAAGTTTTATTAAAATATGATAGAATTATTGCTATAAAAAATGAGTTCTAAATATTAAAGCAGGGCGATATAGCACAGTAGGATGGAGAATTTTAACGCAACAAACCTGCTCAGTATAAAAGTCTGTTTAAATGTCTTTGAATGCCATTGACTATATGAATTGGTCGAGTAGATAGATATACTACTGGAAAAAGGAGTAGAAATAAATGCATGCTATTTTACTATTGGAAAAAGGAGAAGAAATAAATGACATCAGCTTGCAATCGTTTTCAATTAAGAATGCAGGTTCGCATTCCTTTTTCAAAATACAAGTGAACTGAGTTATTTAACTCCTGCTTAATATAAATAATTGATTTAATTAAAAGTTTTACTAAATTATGATACAATTATTACCATAAAAAATCGATTCTGTGTATTACATCAATATGACATAACACAATAGAATGAAGAATTTTAACAATATTTATCAATTTGTTGTTTTGCAATTTTTCATGACCCCCATATTATTTTATATTTTATCTTATTATTAGTATTGAGGATACAGTTATGTACATTTAAACCTCCTTTTATACGATTAATGGATTCCTAAATATAACGCGCAGGAAAAAATCATGATTTTTGGGTGAATTAAAATCCTGATTTAATGAAATGAATGTTTATATATGTTATCATTTATTATTATTTTTTTGGGCGAAATTATTATTTATTTCTTCATATTTCTCATGATTTTTATTTTTCTATCTTAGATTGGTTTGGTACCGTAAAATTGTATAATAATCAAGTGAAAAAAAAAACATTTTTTTTTTTTCATACTCTAAATTCGTTTTGAAAAAATTCACCACAAATAAAAAAAGACTTAGATAATTGTTATCCAAAAACTTTTATGTATTATCAATGTTATGACAGCCGTACTTCAAAAAAAAAAAGTCGCCAAGACTGTTATAATAAGTAACTACAACTTTTTAAATCAAAGTGGAAAGAAAAAAAATCGCCAAGTGTACTTCTAGAAACTCTCTGTCTAAGAGTCGTCGTCTAAGTATTGTTATCTCGTTATGGATGTAGTGATTTATGTCAGTATGTGTCCAAGTGTTTATTTATGTTATTTTGTTTTGCAGGGGACAGTAGGTACGAAGTAGAAGGTGGGGCCAAGACCCCTTTAGCCGATACGACGACCCCTCCTGCAGAGTCCAGCCCTGGTTGCGGTATGTGTGTCCGGTCGTCCGGGCAGGAGACATCCGAGCCAGCGCAGCAGCAGCAGACATCTCAACAGCAGCCCCCTAAAAGTTCGATTAGCCCTGCTAATTGCGTTCCTACCATCATGGATGTGGTGAGTGATTATTTTCCCTATCTTTGCGAAACGGAGATTTGCAAATTGATAGTTTTTCAGTGCAATAGAAGGTTAATTAATCAAAAAGGATTGCGATTGTATTAAAATGTGGATGTGGTTTCGGTTTCTCGTGACTTAGTCATTCAATTCAAACTCTCTCTCTCTCTTTTTTTTTTAATTGTAAAATTGCCGTGTAACTTGGGGATTTTGATTTTTCATTCCTATTTTGCTTTAAATAACTGAAATTGAACTATTATCTTACGCATTCGCTAGTTGCAAAATTTTATCAATAACTTTTAATTCATTTTTTACGTAGGCCTTTTTTTTATTTTACTTTTTTTTTAAAAAAATTACTAACGCATAATTAAATGAAATTAATTTATAAGTTTTCATTAATTTATTACAAGCAATTTTATATTGGCCAATAAGTAATTGTTGAGTTACTTATACAATTTTTTGATTAATTATTTTTATTTTAATAATTTAAGATAATTAAGTTGTAATTATTTTGGTGACTGGCATTATTCTTAGAAATGCAAAAGTTACATATATGAATGAAATATTCATAATTTAGTTTATTGAATTGATATCAATGTGTAAAAAACATGTAAATTTCGCTTTTTCTAATCTACTTAATTTTAAATTTAGTGCAAATTTAAGTTTGTTTTAAATGAATAAAAAACGAATTTAAATTTTAATTTCGTTTTTCATCTACTAAATTTTTAAATTGTCTAATCAAAAAAGATTTAATAAGAATTATATATACCCTCTATTTAATTTTCCAATGGAAAAATTATTGAGGAGTATCAGATAAATTTATAAGTAAATAGAAAATTAGAAAATAATTATTTGGACCTGTTTTTTTTTTGACTTGTAGAATATTTAATAATCCAAGAACTTGAAGTATTTATTGGCAAAATAAATTAATGCCATAAATTTTTTTTTAAAAAATATGTAAATAATACAATAAGTAGATATAAAACGAAATTATTCATATTCTTTTACACGTATCTTTTGATTGTTTTACACACATATTAGGTGGGTTTTTTTACACATGATATCTTTTGATGGGTTTTTTTACACATGATATCTTTTGATGTTTTTTTTACACGTGATATCGATGGTTTTTTTTTTACACATGATATATTTTGTTTTTTACACGATTAGTTTTGATATCGATTCGATAAACGAAATTATGTAAAATATGTATTTTAAAGTTTATTTCGATGAATTTGAAGAATTTGATACGATGCTACGAAAAGTTATTTATTTCATATTCCCATTATTTTTTCCTCATTTATCTCAGGAATTTGCGCCCTCATTTTGGCTCTAATTAGTGAAAGCTTATTTTCGCTTACTAATTAATTCATTAACGAAATCAAAACTCACACAGAAAAATAATAAACAACGACTGCTTCCCTTTTTCAAGCAGTCTCGTGCCAAAAATTGAAAAAGCACTCGTTTTATTATTTATTTTTACACTCGTTGTCCAAACAACCAGTTCCTGTGTCATTAAAAACCAAAAAATGAACCTGACATGATTCCAGTTTCAAAAAAAACGACTTTAATGTCTCTGAAATCGAATTTCATTTTTAGACAGGGAGAGTTATAAGAAGTATTTATTGGCAAAATAAATTAATGTATTAAAGTTTTAAAAAAGATGTAAATGTAGATACAAAAACGAAATTTCCATGTTTTTTTACACATGATATCTTTTGAAGGTTTTTTTACACATGATATCTTTTGATGGATATTTTTACACATGATATATTTTGGTGGGTTTTTTTACACATGATATTTTTTGATATTTTTGATATTTTTTTACACGTGATTACTTTTGATATCTATTCAATAAACGAAATAATGCAAAATATGTATTTTAAAGTTTATTTCGATTAATTTAAAGAATTTTAAATTAATCAAAATAAGCTTTAATAACCATTAAACTTTAGTTAACTACTAAAAGTTAATAATTTCAAAGTGAATCATTAGTGAAAGTGTATTTTCTCATTACTAATTAATTCATTAAGGAAGCTGAAACTCGGATAGAAAAATAAAAACAACGATTCAAATACATTCCTTTTTCTAACAATCCCGTGCCAAAAATTGAATAATTTTTACACTCATTGACTAGACAGCCAGTTCCTGTGTCATTAAAAACCTAAAAATGAACCTAACGTGATCCCAGCAGTTTCAAAAAACGACTTTAATGTCTCTGAAAATCGAATTTCATTTTTACACAGACAGACAGAGAGGAAACGTGCCATTTTGCACAGTCCCGAAGAAGAATTAAAATTCGAGGCACAAAAGTGTTTAGAAGTCTAATTGATATCGTTACTATTTATTTTTACGCTCGTTGTCTAAACAACCAGTTTCTGTGTCATTAAAAATCTAAAAATGAACCTAACATGATTCCAGTTTAAAAAAAAACGACTTTAATGTCTCTGAAAATTAAATTTCATTTTTAGACAGAGATTTTAAGAAGTATTTAATAGCAAAATAAATTAATGTATTAAAGTTTTAAAAAATATACAATAGTATATACAAAAAAAATTTCTATGCTTTTCTTCACATGATATCATTTGATGGTTTTTTTACACATGATTACTTTTGATATCGATTCTATAAACGAAATTATGCAAAATATGTATTTTAAAGTTTATTTCGATTAATTTAAAGAATATTCACTAAGTTCTGGCACAATGGCACTAAAAGTTAGTAATTTCAAAGTGAATCATTAGTGAAAGCATATTTTCTCATTACTCATTAATTCATTAAGGGAGCTGAAACTCGGACAAAAAAATAGCAACAACGATTCAAATACTTTGATTTTCCAAACAAACTCGTGTCAAAAATTGAAGAGTAAAAGCCTTTTTATATTATGCTCGTTGACCAAACAAGCTAGTTCCTGTGTCATTAAAAACCTAAAAATGAACCTAACGTGATCCCAGTTTCAAAAAAAACGACTTTAATGTCTTTGAAAATCGAATTTCATTTTTAGACAGACAGACAGAGAGGAAACGTGCCATTTTGCACAGTCCCGAAGACGAATTAACATTCGAGACACAAAGGTGTTTAGAAGTCAATTGATATCGGCAAACAGTCACGACTTGGACTGGACGAAACATGGCAAGAAAACAGAAGGCAGCAATAAAAAAAAAAAAGAAAGGAAATCCCAATCTTTTGCAGTCAAATGTCAGATCGTGTTATTTCGACCGAGAATTAATTTGACATGGCTACCGATTTAGCGATACGGCGAAAATGAAACTGTTAACTAGATGGCAAAGATAATTCCGCATCGCAGAATCAAATTAAATTGCTCTTTTTCGCGGCTATTGTTTTGTTTTGGAAGCCTGCTGTGCTGTGCATCTTGGACAAATTAAGTGGCCATCATAACAACGATTTTTAAACTTCGTGTTTTTTGTTAATCTAGGAAGCGGCAATTGAAAACATGGCGCTCGATTTTGTAAGTTTCCAAACATTTAAAGCATTTAAGGAATAATTTATTTTTAGAAGGAAAGAAATTAAGAAAATTTTTATTTTTGTAATTATCAACCAATTTGTTTTTAAGATTTTGAGAATCGATTTTAATTCAGATTTGCTTGTGTTAAATAACATTTACAGATTGAATACTTAGACTTGAAGCTTAGGTTTAAATCCATTGGAAGCCTGTATAGCAACCATTCAGAAATAGAGACTCCATAACAATTGTGCTTATCTTCAAACTATTTGAGGAAAGTTCCCCAAAATGTAATCAAATATGGGACAGTTGCTTCGTCTTAATATGGAAATTTTGCAAAATTTCACATATTTGTTTTTTTTTAATTGTAAAATATCCATGTTTTCAAAAATATGTAAATATTTAGACTTTACATAATTTTTAAAAAAATATTTTCTTAAATTCTAAATTGAATAACTATTTGGAATATTTCCCGATCTGAAAATAATCTTTTAATTAAATATAATTTAAACCGACATGGTAAGATATAATATCTTCTTTTCACTTGTATGATCCATACAATATATATATATATATATTTCGTTTAAAAATTGAGTAATTATTTCTCTGTTTTTAAAATAGTTTTCTTTTTTTTCTCATCAAAATAAATTATTGAAATTGTAACACATGTATTCAATATTCAATTGAATTCTCTATTTCTCTCTTTTTTTAAATAGTTTTCTTTTTCTGATCAAAATAAAATATTGAAGCACATGAATTCAATATACAATAATCATCCAAAACAACATTAAACAAGGAAATTTTAATTGAAATTATTATTTTTAACGTTAGAATTCATTAATTCATTCATTAATATTTTAACGCTATTTTATCTATTAAAAAAAAAAGTAATAATTTTTTACAAAAATTCTTTTTAAATGTAAAAGTTTATATAACCTCATACTTGATTGATATATTAATAGCAGCATTTAATATTGTTACCCAAATTAATGCCCGAAGTGTTTCATTATTAACAGTTATACAGTTTTATATTATGCGCTGCAATCTATATTCGCTTGATTATCCTTTCTAATATGCAATACAGCCATGCTCATAGATTTAACTATTACAATAGTATTACGATGAGTAGTTTCCATTGCATTCATAAATTCACATAGTATTTAAATTAGTCTACTATGGTATTCATGAAGGGGTGCATTTCATTCTATTGCCTAGCTAGTAAGGATGAATAGAGCTGTTTAAATTTCGAGGTTACATTATATTGGTATCACTATATATGTTTTAACAGATGAATTATAGTATATATATATATATATTATTACATATATATATATATGAATATAAAATTGTTGTATTTACATTTTAATATTTTTTTTCGGGAGGGAATAAAATGATTCATTTTTTAATTTATTATAAATTTAATTATATCTTTTAAAGACTATAAAGAGTTGAATTATTAAATGTTATGAATTTTGTTATAAAATTAGCTCCCTTTGAGATGTCACTTTGACTTATTATAACCATAATCGTTATTAGTAAAGGAAATAATAAAGAGTTTTTGCATACCATATTTTGGATGTCCGTTAGCTTTTTCTCCCTAACGCGCATGCGTGTCTGCAATAACGTTTCCTATGAGCATGCGCTCTAGGGAGAAAAAAATAATGGACGTCCAAAATAAGGTATGCAAAAACTCTCTATTATCAGATACTTTGCCGTTATTAGATATTTTACTGCAGATTCAACGTTACCCAGGGTACAATGTGGTACCTGCTGCACCACACCAATAGATTGTTACTTCGATTCGATATAAATTCTGTTGGATCCTTAATACAGTGAGAATCCAACTCGTGGACCAGTGATTATGAGTATGACTAACGTGCTGGAGGACTTAGGTTAAAATCCTCTGGCGGACGTCAGCTGCAGTTACTAATTTCAATATGATGAAATTATGATAATGTGTATAAAACATCTCTCATTAATAGTCAGATTATCTCTTGTACGACATTCAAATATGAGACAGTTACCCCTAAAAGACTTCACGGAAGGCTTTGTCCTCCTAACTTCGCATACAGTGACATACTGAAGTGGAACATCTCAGATAAAGAAAAATAACAGGGTGAGAGTTCGATTCCTCTTGTGGCATGCGTTGTGCCACTTTCACTCAATGGAGATTGTGATAGAATCTTGCTGTGTTAATCAGCAAGATTCTATCACAGATTCTATCAGATCTACAGATTCTATCACAGATTTGGAACTAACTGCCCTCAAAATGGTTGAGTAATAAGTCCAGGTTGAATTTTCATGTGTTCAATTGGTTGAGTTTTCATGTTTTCTCTATTATAAACCGCGGCTTGATGGAAGATTGGCTAACGGTCTAGCCTTTGATAAAACAGGCTCCAGGTTCGAATCCTGGCGGTGGCATGGGTGTTCGTTAGTGATTCGGAATCTACGTTAAACTGTAGGTCCCAGCATAATTAGTCCATAAAATGACCATAGAGCAACAAACCAAACCCTTATGAACCATATTTCCGAACAGTTGCCACCCCCTCCCCTCCCAAAAAAAAAGGGAGCTCTTTCCTCCTCCTAGTGAATAAAACATCGAAGAACGCCTTGTAGATAGATATTCTTGGTAACGTTTCATCTGCTGCAGTTCTGTCGTATCAGTGCCAATGACCTCATAGTAAAGTATATAGTATTAAAAAAAAAAAGATATATTATGTATACATATATTTTTTTCATCGATTTCAATACATTAGATAATTTACAATTTAAAGTAATCGATACGTACTTATTTTGAAAAAGGAGCGCTTTTATTTGCGAATTATTTTAACTAAATCCATTTGCAATTGGATAAAACATGTAGACATACACGTTACTGATCCGGAAACTGTGTAAAAACTATCATAGACATCTCTGTATCACTCCGATGAGATGTAACAGTCATGGTTGAAAAACCACTCACTGGAGCTTCAAGTCTTCAATCGCCATTTCATCTGTAATTTATTGCTCATCCACTCACATTACGATACCGAAAACCCAAAGCAAATACTGCCTTGTGTTCGTGATTTATCGAGCTCTGGTGCTCTCGAACTCGCTGCAGACATCTCAATCGTTCTGATGACAGATATTCGAAATTCGTTCTTTGGAACTAACTGCCCTCAAAATGGTTGAGTAATAAGTCCAGGCATCATTTTTCATTAGGTGAATCCATCCATCCACTTATTTTCACAAATCAAAAAGGATATAACGGCTGTTTCGTAATCGTTTTTATTGCTGGAGTTTTAGAAAGGTATAGTAATTTATGGACGATGAGGTTTAACTGAGAGCCTTAAAGTAAACAGACAAGGTTTTGAACACTGGTTGGGAAAATAAATATTACCATAATGGGTTTATTGTAGGATTTTTTTTTATCTTTTTACAGAACCATGTCATAAATTCTGTTTTAATTTCCTGAGTTCTCTCCATTTGCATGCGTGTTTATAATTTATAAAAATATCTGTTAACTAAAAAGGGAAGGCCTGTTGCCTAGTGACTGGCGTTCAGTGCCACAGTCTTAGAGTTCAAGTCCTGGCGGTGCTTTGGATATTTGTAGAGGTTTAGAATCCACATTAAACCTTAGATTCCTGTCTAATACGGCGCTTAGGACCGACAACACTACCCCGTAAAAAGAAAGCATCTCCTGTTTCGATATCTGCCATAGACCAACATGGACTGCTGTGCCAGTGTTTCGTTTATTTCTCTACTGTCATTTTTTTTGCACATTTTGTGGACCTACAGTTTAATGTGGATTCCGAACCACTAACAAACACCCATGCTACGCTAGGATTCGAACCTCACCACTCACTGGAGCATTCGAGCTCTGGTGCTCGAACTCGCTGCAGATATCTCAATCGCTCTGATGATAGATATTCGAAATTCGTTCTTTGGAACTAACTGCCCTCAAAATGGTTGAGTAATAAGTCCAAAGCATCATTTTTCATTCGGACCGCTTATTTTCACAAATCAAAAGCATATAACGACTGTTTCGTAATCGTTTTTATTGCTGGAGTTTTAGAAAGGTATGGTAATTTATTGACGATGAGGATAGCTTTAAAGTAAACAGACAAGGTTTTGGTTGCTGGTGGGAAAATAAATATTACCATAATGTGTTCATTGTAGGATCTTTTTACACAACCGTGCCATACATTCTGTATTAATTGCCTGAGTACTCGCCATTTGTATGCGTATTTATAATTAAAAAAAATCTGTTAACTAAAGAGGATGGGTCTGATGAGCGACTTGTTAGTGCTCTGGCGCTCGGTGACATAGGTTTCGCTCTCAAAATAATAAAAAATATATAAATAATTAAAAATAATAATAATTAACTTTGCTAAAAAATTCTCGCTAAAAATAATTTAGTTTACTGTTTATTTGATATTCAAATAAAATTTATATCCTTTTTTTATAATTTTGTTTACTGTAAAAGGGGGACTGATGGCCGAGTGACTAGCACTCTGGCGGTGCCGTGGATGTTTATAGTTATTTTGAATCCACTTTAAACCGTAGGTTCAGGTCTAATATGACGCATAGGGTCGTAAAAAAGAAAAATCTCCTGTTTCGGTATCTGCCAGAAGACAGACTGCCATGGGCCAACATGAACTGTAGTGCCAGGGTTTGGTTTGTCGCTTTACGGTCATTTTGTGCACACCTTGGGCCAATTAGACGGGAACCTACAGTTTAACGTGGATTCCGAACCACTAACAAACATAAATTCGACGCCAGGATTCGAACCTTAAGTACCAATGGCCAGAGCGTTTTATTCCGGGCAATATTATTACATTTTATTTTAGCAATTGGCCATTCGGCCACAGTGCCAAAGAGTTAGTTAACTAAACAGATATAAGGAAATGTAAAAACTTGAGAGCAGGAACTATAATAGAAATATAGCATAATATACAAAAAATGGTATTAGGAGATTACAAAAAATAAAATTTATCTGTATTTTTTAAACATATTTGTATTATTCTGTTTCTATTTTTAAGCATGCTTATTAATTCTTCTTCTTCTTCATTGGGCAACAGTCCCGTGATGGGCCAAGACCGTCTGTCTACTGGTAGATTATTTATAAATTATAAAGACAAAATCAATCATTAGAAATTTAACGGGCTTCATTTATGTATGTGTGCTCGCGTACATTGGTGGGTATTATGTTCCTCTTATGTATGTGTCAAGCTGCTTACTAATGACCGATGAAAAGAGGACATTGTCTTCCGGAAGTTCTTTTTTAGGTAGCTCTCCGCATTCATGTGTGGTATGAGAGAGAACCGTAAAAGCTCCCACCAGATAGCCTGACTATCGAGGGGCCATATTTTACATACGTTCTCATAATCGTTAAAGTGTTATGGTTCCTTAAGCAATTTTTATGTACATCGAGTGATAATTTTTACCCTAGAATCTCCCACAATAATTTATGTGGTTTTTGTCCAAACATTTGAGTTATTTGTGAAATAAAATTCCATTTTATTGATTTAGAGTTATTTCTGTTTTCTTTGTTAATAATTATGTAAAAAAAAAAAAAAATGTTTAGTTATGGCATATGATTTAACTCCACATTATTTCATTTCATAACAAATGCTATGTAGCAGTATTTAGCAGACTAGTGGACATTAAGGAAAATATTTCTTGCTTTTTAACTTCGTTTTCTAAAAAAAGAGTTAGAGATTATTATTAAAATATTTGTGATTAAAATGCATGTGGTAATTGTGGTCCGGTTTCGTTCATTTCCTTTTAGAATATTCATCGGTTTCCTTTTGTTCTGGCAATTCTGTCAAAAAACCTTTTTGTGCCGTTACATTTTAAAGACTTATACTGAGCGCTGCGTTTTCTGTTTCCACTCCTTTGTAAGCACATCAAAACGATAAATCCCGGACACACCTTGCAGTCCGGCTTGACACGCACCATACGCTTTCCCATGCAAAACGACAAGTTCTGTGACATCATTCGCGTGATGTCCTCTTACCACAAGACGTCCGCACCAGAATTCGAAATCAAGAGGCACTTTGTCGTGCAGCAAGGAGAATAAAGCATTGGTGTGGCTTTCACTAATAATCATTGCCCGTTGTCAACGCAGAGATCCCAATCTCCTACAGAGTGGCTGACAGTTGACGAATTGTTGGATTGTATGGCCTATCTGGTTGTTCCTGGTGGTGGTCGTTCAGCTGATAAGTTGATCAAGGTATCCCAGATACTGTCGCAGATAAACCTTGGAAGACGTATTTTAATCCCTTTACGTGATTGTGTTTACAATTCAGTTTTTATGTCGTGAGCACAATTTTTTTTTTTCTTCTGTAGTAGCACAAAAAAGTTACCGGACTCGTTCTTCATTAATTGAGATTAATTTGTGGTGCTATTTGATAAAGATGATGATGAGTAACAATAGCTTCGCTTCTCTCTTTATCTGTTACATCCAGAGTAGGAAATTGGAGAAAGTTTAAATGTGCACTAGAAGAATGCTTCAGGCTTATACGTTTAATCTTGCTTGTTGTGCAATTAAAGTTTCTGTAACAAACTTATCATGTTACTATGAATGTGTTGTTTAATAGCGTATGACTTTTTTATGCTTTTCATTTTTCTTGTTACTACAATTGTTATTGCTGAAATTTGAATGCGGTACAAATTAGTTTGATGTAGTTTTTGATTGTCCTATTTTATTTTGCAAAATTAGAGACACTTTAAAGCATACTTCTTTATTATATATATATGTATATATAACTGAGAAAGAAAAAAGCGATTGCTTACTAATATTTTTCTGCAGGGAAAATAACTTTAATGTTTAAAATGAAAAGATAAAATTGTTTAAAATTTATTAGAGTAATCGATTTTTCTTATTTCTTTTTTTAAATGCTCGAAAACTGGTTATTATGAATATGGTTATTATGAAAACTGGTTATAACGAATTATTTGCTTTTTTTAGAACTGTGCAAGAAAAAATAATCACATAATCATGAACATCAATAGCACGACAGCCCAGAGTGGGCCAAGGCTTTTCTTTGAAGAGATTCCTATGCATTCCTCTGGGTGACAAGGGTCCTCCAGTTCTTAACTTTTAGTAGAGCAAAACATTTTTTAATACATGAGCAGTCCGGTTTAATCTATTGATATTAATAAATTTTATAATACCTGGGTCTTTATAGCATTTATAAATTTCTGCATTGAACCGTCTTCTCCAACAATCACTTTCCTTAACTCCTCCAAGAATAGCCCTTAAAATCTTTAGATCAAATATACTCAAATGGGCCTCATCAGATCTTGACAAATTCCATCTTTCAGAGCCATAGACCAAAATAGGTCTAATAAGGGTTTTATATAATAAGAATTTTGTCTTCCTGCATATGAGTTGTGATTTAAACAGATTTCTTAACCCCAAAAGACCTTATTGGCAGACACAAATCTGTTTTTTTATTTCAGGTAAATCACATAATGCTAACACAAAATAAACTAAAAATAAGAGAAATTTTTATTTTTTAAAAAATTGAATTTAACCAAGAATAGAATTAGAATTTCATCAAGAATTTTAAAATTAATAATATCCAAGTAATCTAAATTTAATATAAGACTGTAAAAATCGATACTTACTGAATGATTGATACTAAAAATCGATACTTACTGAATGATTGATACTAAAAATCGATACTTACTGAATATATAAATTTTATTTATACCTGGGCAATCCTACAATTTTAAAATTAATAATATCAAATTATCATAATGTAGTAGAGTGTACACTAAAAATCGATACCTACTAAATGTAATTAGATACTTAACTATGTATACCTGGAAATCCTATAATTCAGCAATTTTAAAACTAATAATATCAAATTATCATAATGTAATAGACTGTAAGCTAAAAATTGATACTTACTAAATGCCTGCTATGTATACCTGGACAATCCTACAACAAGAGTGAAGCAAAACCGAACAGCAGTCCAATTCTAGACGATTTAATCGATGTTCTTTGCTGAATCGATTCCAAAGTGTATCGATGTCGTCAAAAAGAGCAGGTGCGTTGCCACACAAATAACAATAAATTCCCTTCAACAGCAAGGCGCGCGGGCAGCGAGGCGTTTCGAGATCTTGGCTCTTAAATAAATCCCTATGGCACCCTGGGGCATTCGCCTGGGGTCTCTTGCGGTCGACCGCTGACCACTGGTCAAAGTCAGGGATAATTAAACTCGCCGGCAACTCGATAAGACCAGAATCCCCCTTTCTTTGATCCGGCTGCCCCTCTAATGTCCGGCCACTAATCAGCATCCCCCAGGAACAGGGGTGGGGGTGTAATGGAAGGGTGGAAGTTTTCCACCTCATTCGTTTTTGTTGGGATTCAGTCCCCCTCTGTTTGGCCTGGCTTCACTTGCTCAATGTGTGTAGTTAATTTATAACAAGGGTATTTAAATAGATGTGATTGTCGAGGCTTCAGTTGGTCAATGTGCAGTTAATTTATAATAAGGATCTTTAAATAAATGTGACTATCGAGAGGACAGTCAATCGTTTACAAGAATAATAACAAGAATCTTTAAATAAATGGGGCTATCGAGGCTTCAGTTTGGTCAATGTGCAGTTAATTTATAACAGGGATCTTTAAATAAATGAGACTATCGAGAGGACAGTCAATCGTTTACAAGAATAATAACAACTATCATTAAATAAATGTGACTATCGAGAGGACAGTCAATCATTTGGAACTACAATATCTAGACCTGAGAACATGCAGTTTTTAATTTCCTAAAACTTCTAATTTAAATATTTTCCGAAACGTAACGTCAATACATTCGTTAAATCTTTAAAGGTAAAGTACAGTCAGAAATTTAGAAAATTATTATCCTCCTAAAATGAATAAAATGACTTTACTAACTGATTGTTATATTTATTTATTATTATTATTATTACTTTAATGAACGAGTTGTTTTGCTATATTCAATAAAACGGCATTTAAAATACTTTTGATTTGATAATGAAATAATATTAGCGATCGCATTTAATTGGAATATACATATATATATATATATATTTCATTTGCAGAATTTTTTTTTTTTTAATTGAATAACATTGAGTATCTCAAAATGAACTATGTGAAATTGATTTTAAGGTAAGAGGAAAATTTATTCAGAAAAGTGGCGTTATAAATTAAAAAATCAAACCAAGGAAGGGCGTAATTTTATTGGTAATATTCCGAATAAAAGTTATAGATCATAAAAATAATATTTATAATTAATAAATAAGACAATATATTAGTAAATATAAAAAAAAACGTATTTGAATTACTCATTGTGGGTGGGGTATTAAGTAATTTAGTTTGAATGAAAAATGCACATTTTCAAATAAACTGTTAGCAATTAACTGCAGGATTTATTGACCTTCACAAAAGCAAACCTTACTATAGTTAATTTATTTTTAAATCTATTTTACGTTAGTTGAAAAAGTAATTCATTGTTTTTTTATACCTACTTTTCACATGTTAAACATGCAGTCCTTAATGGAGTAGCCTTAGCAAGTAATAATTAATTTAAACATTTACTACAAAATACAACAAATAACGATTATGCATGTAGTAAATTGAATTTGAAACTTTTCCGTAAATGCTTGAGTCACACTTTTAACCAAATTAGTTACTTGTCAGACTACGTAATGGCCATTTTTCGTTATGTAACCTGCGTCTAGACGGCTTAAATCGACTGTCTTCTTCCTTCGTGACTCTCCATAATAGTGTTTGGCTCTGAGCTGGTTTGCTGGTATGCAGGGGGGGTTGATCCAAGTCCACAGGTCCTTTTGATGTCTCTTTTATGCCCGCTTCATGTTGCATATGACAAGTCTGGTGTCATCAAAGCACTTTTTATGGGGCCAAAGACACCCGGTAGGCGGTCTTTATGGTGTCTCCTCTAAACCTTTTTATTCATTTCTTCTTTGGACCTTTATTCATTCTTCGTTAGGTACTGTTATTAAATGAAGATTTTTTTTTTTTATTCTTAACGGTCAAGTCGTGGTCTTTTTCTGCTACATTCCCACAGCAACATGTGAGAAGGTGGATCATTAAAGTGTTATGGCAAGAGCTGCTCTGTGTTGGAGAAGAACTTGTAACGCGTTTATTGAGTTATTTCTTTCCTAAAATTAAATGGAAAGAAAAGAATGATCGATAACTTGAGACATTTCGGTATGCTTGGATTATGTGTACAGTGTCACAACGATTCAATATGTCACAATGGTTCAAGTCATTCAGTTTTTTTTATTGTTTCCTGATGGGCGTGTGTAAAGTTGTAAGAAAATGTCCTCAGTTGTTGACGTGGTGACGAATTTAATAGCTCACAAGATAGCTATTTGTGATTGTTGTTCAGAATCTTAAAAAAAAATCAACTAACACAATCACTTACTTTTTAACCGTTGATAATTCCGTTCCATTACAGAGTACAGAAAAGATAACTATCCAACTTAATCAATGGTGTAGATTTGGCTTGTCGCTCTGCGGTCATTTTCTGCGCGTTTTGAGCTGATTAGTAGGTTCCAAACCATTACTACTACTACTACTACACTACACCACACCACACCACATCACAACACGGTGCCTACAGCTGAGTTGTCCCTGTACAATTTGGGAATAATGTGGGTGAGAAGAAATATGACTGAACTCCGTGACGCTCTACAATCAATGAGACCGGAAGTGGGTTCCGAACCACTAACAAACATCCATGCCACTGCCAGTATTCGAATTTGAAAATCTGTGGTACCAATAGTCACAACGGTAGCCAATGGTATAGAAATCAGTTGAGCTATAGTACTGCTATACAGATAAAACCATTATTATTTAGCATATTTATACTTTTGCTTTTTAAATATCCTGTGGTAAACGGTTTTTAAAATTTAAATAATTTGTCTGAAAATGTTTTCTTGATTTCATTTGTCTGCGAGGATTCAAATTGACCAATAAAAAAAAAAAATACAGATACTCAATGGTTCTCCAACTGATTAAAAAAAAAAAAAAGAAGAAGGGATCTTTTTAATTAAACAAATTTAAAGTATCAAATAAGTATCAGTGTCTCTGAATAAATTATTTAAATAATTTATAACAGCATTGCATAAGGGTTTGCACTCCATAAAGAGTTACGATTCAAAGACATTCATTATAGCTTAAATTAGCATTGAATGCAATAAATTTTTACCATGACGTTAGATAAGTATCGTCTACCCTGATTTTCATTACACATATTTACTGATCACCGAAAGGGGAGACTTTTAAAACAGGCCCACCGACCACCCCACCTGAGGCGTGAGCAACTTAATAACAGCAATTTCAAGTGTTACATCATGCATCTAATTAACGTCGCTATCACAAAAGGGAAATAACATGGCGAACAATCCCATTGAAAAACAATTCACACCCCACAAGCAAGTTGCATTGTTAGAGCAAGCACGACGTCCCAATTTTTAGGCGGATCCGTTTAAAAATAACCGCGAAGCATATTAGAAGGGGGTGGGGGGTAGTGTGGAAGACATGGAACACAAGATAGAAGAACTGGAATGGAATCGTTTTCACTCATTTAAAGGGGGGAGCTTCATGATGATGATGATCAGGAGAACACACACACACACAGAAAAAAAATCTTCCAACGTCGTCCGAGGAATCTGTCACGGTTACGAATAAAAGAAGTGGGACCGGCAAACGATAAATTATATCACCGAGACTTAATTTTGAGCACGTAATCGCTATTATTTTACCACGGCTCTCTCCACCCTGCCACCCCCGTTTTTGTATAAGATCGTCTGCGGAATTATTAACTATATAGGTTACCGACGGCTACGGACGTTTCATTTCATTTCATTTAAAGGTTCTTTCTTTTTAACGTCTGGTGATTATTCTTATTTTGGGTTTAATTCGAATACAATAGGGGGTTGAGTCGATTCTGTTTGTGTAGCTGGGAGGTTGGTTTTGTGTGCGTTGACACCTCTTGTTTTCTTTGATGGTTCCGTCTTTGACGCGTGAAGACGTATTGAAAGGATTCGGCTAATGGTATGTTTGTCGGCTGATTTCGAATGCAGTTTATGCTGATGTATTAGCAGCAACAAACAATATGGGGCGTTTGGTTTGTTTGTCAGCAAAGGCGACAATGTATCAGAACTTGTGATGTTATCGATGGATTCGATGAAAACTTAAACTTATCGAAGATCCCATAAAATGATTGATGAATTTGATGGATTTTAATTAAATTATATAGAGAATCAAAGGATAAGAATTCGAATAATCAATGGATTCAATGAAAAAATTAAACTTATCGAAAATTCTATAAAATGATAGATGGATTTCAATTCAATTATATAGGGATAGGATGGAGGAGAATTCGAATAATCAATGGATTCGATGAAAAATTAAAGTCAACCGAAGATTCTATAAAATGATAAATGGCTTTGATGGAATTAAACGATGAATTTTAATCAAATCATATAGGGATTCGATGGATGAGAATACAAATCATCAATGGATTCGATGAAAAGTTAAACTTATCGAAGATTCTATAAAATAATCGATGAATTTGATGGAATTAAACGATGGTTTTCATTCAATTAAATTATATAGGAATTCGATGGATAAGAATTCTAATAATCAATGAATTCGATGAGAAAATAAACTTTTTTTTTATTCCTTATTCTTTTCTATCTCTTTTTTTTAATACTAATGTGATATTTTTATTGATTATTAATCAATTATCTTATTTGGGAATTGGATATTTTAATATCTCCGATTTCCAGTTATATTTTAGATTACCAGTTAATGAGTTAATTACCTGCGAGTAGGCAGACGGCCTTGGCCCACCATGGGGCTGTTGCTCAAATAAAGAAGAGGAAGTTAATGATTTAATTATAATTTATTTTGCTATTTTCTAGGCATAGGCCTAATGGCTAAGTGATTAACGCTGTGGCGCTCGGTGCCGCAGATTTCGGTTTCGAGTCGAGTTCCATGGATGCTTGTAGTGGGGTTCGGAATCCACTTTAAACCGTAGGTCCCGGTCTAATATGACCATTGGACGTAGGGCTAGCGACCCTACCCGTAAAATGAAAACATCCTCTGTCTCGAAATTTGCCAGTAGGCAGAACGACCTTGGCCCACCATGTGGCTGTTGTACCAATGAAGAAGAAGAAGAATTTCTAGTCAATCTTTATAACTTTTTGGTACGAAGAGCACTATAAAAATTGTATTTATAAGCTTACATTGCTAATATTTTTAATTTTTTTTTTTTTTTTGGTAAAATGTAAAGATCATCAGATTATTAGACTGATTCACGAGAAAGGAAAGAAGTGTCTATTTTTATTCGGTTATTAGAAAATTGGAATCATTTTTAATTTCTTTGTGTATTAAATGCAAAATAAAATATTATGGATGGTATACACTACCTGCATAAAATGTCAAAATTCTCATACTGCACATTCTGCAACATATTCTCAGTTTCATTGAAGTTGACACTGGAATTCTTACAGATTCAGATCTCCAGTTTAAATGCGAATTGTGTATAGTTGGAAAGCAAGATTACTTAAATTCACCGATCGATTAAAGTGAAGCTCACTCCGTGAAAGTTTTGCTGATGATGTTTCCAAAAGTTGTAAGTATCTAGTTAGTAGGCGAATCGAGTTTCTCGCCTGTCATTTTAAATTAAAAACAATTAAATTTTTGAAAAGGAAGTGTTGATTTGCATGGTATAAATCTCTTATTGACATAAAGCTAATTGATTCGATACTACAGGAAGGAAATTTAAATTAACTTCTCATCTTAATGGTTTTAAATTGGAAGTTCAATTGAATAAACTTCAGAATGATATAGACTTTATTAAATTTATTGTTTTCGGTTAATTATTATCAACTTGTTACATTTTATTTTATTTTTGAATATTAATTCTCGTATACAATATCATTTTAAAATACTATTTGAATAAATAGGTAGAAGTTCCGATTGAATAAAAATTTTAATACTGTGTTAAAAATACGTTGATTAATTTTTCTAATGTTATGAAATTGGGTGAATTTCTTTTAAATAATTCAAATTATGAATATAATAGCTTTCGCTATTGTAATTTAATAAACAATTATAAGGTTTGTTTGGGTTGTTTTCTTTATTTTATACTAATTTTTGGTTGCAGATTGATCATTTTTTACACTCGTACATAGCAATACAATTGAGTAAATCTTTAATATAATTTCCTTTTTTTTTTTTTCCATTATTTAATTGTTAAAAAATTATTCCTTTTTCAAACAACAAAAAAAAAAAAAAAAAAAAAAAAAATTCATTAGTATTCATAGAGCATATAGCCATTATAAAAAAATTTCTTTTTTCATTTCTTCTTCAATGGCGCAATAGCTCCATGGTTGGCCAAGGCAGTCAACTTACTGGCAGATTTCGAGACATGAGATGTTTCCTTTTTACGGAGTAGGATTGTCGGCCCTATGCCAAGCACTGTACTGTAATATGAGACCGAGACGTACGGATTAAAGTGGATTGAACCCGAAAGCTGTGACACCAAGCGACAATTTGGTTTAATTTAGTTTAGTTTGTCGCTCTACGGTCATTTTTTGCACAGTTTATGCTAATTAAACCGGGACCTAAAGTTTAACGTGGATTAGTTAGTGGTTAACCGGGACCTATAGTTAACGAACCACTCACAAACATCCATGCCACTGCCAGGATTCCAACCTGAAGTCTGTGGTTAGAATGACCAGAACGCTAGCCTATTGGCCATCAGTCCGCTACCGAACGCCAGAGCGCAAGTCACTCGGCCATCAGGACTCCCCATTTTTCAATTAAAAAATAAAAAATTATGTATTTTTAGTTATTATGTAAATTATCAATCCCATTATACAAATCATTAAATTTTTTCTTTAATTATTTAAAAAAATTTCACTTGAAAAGGAAAGATTATGATAAAGTTTATCATTTAATAAATTGATAATGAGATTTAAAGCTTTTAAATGAAAATCGAAAGATTAATTCCAAATGAAAAAAAAAATTAATAACTATAAGCAATTTTACGAAACAAATAAACATTTCGTCTAATTAATGACATTGAACTAATTTGGAAATAATTTTACAACGATTCGAACAAGTAAATATAACGATTTTCCCATTAACTTTCATATTACCAAACGCTATTTTACAATGAGAATGAACATTAAACAAAAAAAGAACAAAATTCCATTCCATTTCGAATTAGATCACGTGATACACTCCTTTGCCCATTCCCTTTTTTTAATTCAAAGTATCTTTTCCCCAGTTGTTTTAGATTCACGCTTTTCATTTCACTTCCCTTTAATTCACCCTCTCGCAGCCCCGGGGCATCAAACCACCTGGTTTCACGTTCGTTCCGGGTTCAGGAGTCATCAAATGGAGAAGGGGGGTCGGAATTGTCAGCGTCCAAACCTGATTCGTCCTTAATAAACAAAGGTAATACTTTAACTACAACAAAAGGCCAACAAATAAAAAAGGAGGAAAGAAGACGTCGTTTGAGGTCTTTTGGCGTTGTTTATTGTTTTATCAGTGCCGACTTGACGACGGTTATCGTGTCGCTGGATAAGCAGAAAGGAACCCTTCGCACGTTATCAGTTCAGATGACTTATCAATACGCTTATAGCTCGTTTACTTATCATATTTTCTTTAATTAAACAGAAATTTTTATAAGTAAATACTATTGATTCCATTGATAATATATAATAAAAAAAGTGTCAAACAGTTCTCTTAGAAACATATGTTTGCTCATTCTGATGTTTATTCTCTGGTTATTTATGCACGATATGCACGTTATTTATACACGCATATTCTTTGGTTATTTTTTGCACATATATTTACAACTTATTTTTTTTTAAATACGCCGTAGAAAGAGTTAACAATTATTGGTTACTATTTCTGTTTTCGCAATTTTTTTATATGTATATTTATACGTAACTATTTTATTTATGTAATTCATACTTCTTCTTCATTGGCATAACAGCCCCATGGTGGGTCAAGGCCGTCTGCTTGCTGGCAGATTTCGAGACAGGAGATGCTTTTTTTATGGGGAAGGGTTGTCAACCCTATGTTCTGCAGTCATATTAGACCTGTCCCGTCGGTGCCATAAATGTTTGTAATGGTTCGGATTCCACTTTAAGCCGTAGGTCTCAATCTCATATGATCGTAGAGCGTCACAGAACCTAGTCAGTCGCAGAGCCTAGTCAGCTCACCCACATTTCATTCCCAAACTGTAAAGGGGCAATTCAGCTGTAGACACAGTGATGTGATGTAGTAGTAGTAGCCATATTATTCCGGGACTTATGGTTTAAAGTGGATTTCGAACCACTTCAATCCTCTACGACATCTCACGGAGTTGAACCCGAAATCTGTAGCACCGACCGCAGAGAGCTAGTCACTCGGCTATCAGGCCCTTTTATTCATACTACCAACTGATAAACAAATCTTTGTTAAAAAAATCAATGATATTTTTTGAAATGTTTAATTTGCTGTGCGCATACAGAATGAGCAAACGCTATGAATTTATTATTAATATTTTAATAAATAAAGGCACACACTTGTCATTGCAGCGTATAATTCATATTCTACAAATGAAATCACAAATGCTCAAAGTGTGAACCAATCTCCTATTTACGTAAATTAACGCGTACGTAAATTATAATTACTTAGTTATTATGTAAATTAATAGCGACAAAGCATTTTAGCACCAGCCACAGAACTGCAAACTCTTGCTGTTTTCAGTTTCTTTCGATTTAATTAATGCTTCGAGTTTGGCAAGTGGTATTGTTTGTAAAGCATGGATTTGACAATATGTCTATCTATAATGTAAAGTGTGCACTTTCATTCCTGAAGAAGTTAGAAATAAATTCATGGGTATATAGACATTTGGACTATGGTAATCAAGGTTAACCAATCTTTGCCTTTAATACTGTCTCGAACAGCATATATTTAATGATAGTTGTTTTTCTAATGCAGCTAGCAATGCAGAGACAGTTAATCTTCATGCCATAAGCAAGGGCTGCGCCGTTGTTACTCATTTAGCACTACCTAGGGGCACGTGTAGTTTGAAGATATGCTACAGATGCGAACAACACTACCCCCACAACTCTCTACGATCCTATTAGACACCTACGGTTTAAAGTGGATTCCAAATCACTACAAACATCCATGGTACAGGCAATACTCGAACCCGAAAAATGTGGTACCTGAGTGCCAGAGCGTTAGCCACTCGGCCATCATGCCTCTATATAGTGATAGTTGTCAAGCAAATAAGTTATTAAATAATTTACAATCTAAAATATCCACTGTGATAATAAACTACTTTAAAAATTCGATGTAGCATCCCAACCCTTACCCATTCGTTCTATCCAATGCAAGCGTTTTTGGTTCCTTTTGTCGTGTCTGTTTTCCCCAAACGTCTGTTATGCAAAAAGTGGCTACGACTTCGTGTAAGAACTATTGAAAATCGTGACCGTATTATGAAAATCCAATAGGAGAGGAATAAAATATTAATGAAGCATTATGCAAAAAGGGCACTGAATTTTTGCAAGCACCGGTTCGAAGCCCACGTTGCGAGATCGGTCGTGTTTACCTGGATTTCGGAAGTCACTGGTAGACTTTTTTCCTGTTTGCTTGCTTGCGGGGTCTATTTGAATTTAAATGCACTAGGACTATTGCTGTTTGTCGTTCTTGGGCTTGGTTGCACGGCAATGTTTCCGATCGTCTGTTCAACATAAGTAGCCCAGAATTATGAAGGAAGTATTTAGCATACCTGCTAACTTTTACAGATCTTCCGTCAACAAAGACGTTTTGATTTCCTTTGGTTAGTATGGATTAATAGAGAAAGGCTTTTACTTTTTGTAGAACTTGTGGGATATTGTGATATTTTGTGAACTTTAATATTTAAAAGCTAGACTTTTTTTCCCACCTTGGATGGGTGCTCTACATTTTATACTTCTATGAGATTTTTTAGAAAGATCTTACAATTGAATGTACAATTACAGTTATAAGTTGCTACGGAAACCCTTATAATAAATAAGGTCATTAATTTATTTTCAACATTGAATTGAAATTTTATGGTCTTTTAAAAAAATCTTTTTGTTTTCTTTCGGAAATATTTAATATTCTTTTTTTATATTTAATATTCTAACATGTGGAAAATAAACATTAAAAGTAGATTTGGTTTGTCGTCTTGTGCACTCTTTGGGAGTTTAACTACAGTTTAACTTGAATTCCGAATCACTAACAAACATCCTTGCTATCGCCTGGATTCGTACCTGAAACCTGTGGTGCCGAAGGCCAGAATGCTAGCCAATTGGCCATCTAAAAGTATATTTCTATATATAATTAAAAATAATTAACAATAAAAGTATTTATATATATATATATATATAAGTGAAAACTAAATAAAAATTAAATAATAATCTCGAACATTATTAGTGACGGCAGATTTAATTTTGAATATTATATATTCTTTCTATTGAAAATTTCGGAACATGTCTGATTTAAAAGAATATGATTATGTTATTGAATATATACATGCTATGGAAAAAAAAGATGAACTTTATAAAAATAAAAGATAAACGATAAAAAAAATAAAGCTAAAGATAAAAAGATTAAATATTAACGCCGTTATTTTTATGGCAGGTAATGCCATAATTAACTGCTTTTTTACCTTATATGAATTCACAGGAGCTTTTCAGTATTAATTTAAAAATTCCAACCAATTCTCAATGCTAGACTTCATGTTACGTTCATCCCTAATCTGATCTCTTTTCAAAGTATACCAACAGCACATGTTAAAAATGGGTATCATTGGTAATCGCGTGGAATTCATTAAATTTATAATTATGACATAAAGTTAACAAATACATTTTTATTTTTAACCCTCTTATTAAAAAAATCGAATAATTTTGATATAGACATTCAAAGATTCATCGATTATTTTGGAACATGTTTGATTAAAAAGAATATGATTATATTATTAATATAATTATATTAAAGGTTGACGTGGAGCCAATAATTTGCTGATATTTTATGACTGATAATACCATAAAGAACTGCTTTTTTCTACCTTATGTGAAATTGCTGCTTTTCAGTACTTGAAAATCCGACCAATTGTCAATGCAAGACTCTATGTTACAGTCGTCCCTAATCTGATAGCTTTTCAAAGTATGCCAGCAACGCATATTATAAATGGGAATCATTGGCAATCACATGGAATTCACTAAATTTATAATTATCACATAAAATTATCTGAAAATAAAATAAAAAATATAATTGAATATAGAATAAGGAAAATTAAGTAATGCTGGCATTTTTATGACAGATAATACTGTAATTAACTGCTTTTTTTTTCACCTTATATGAAGTCACTTGTGCTTTTTAACATTATTTTGAAAATTCCAACCAAATCCCGAATCTGATCGCTTTCCAAAGTATGCCAGCAACACATGTTACAAATGGAAACCATTACTAATCGCATGGAATTCATTAAATTTATAATTTTCACATTAACATTTTCATTTTTATTTTGAAGCCCCTTTTCTTAAAAAAAAAAAAAAAAAAAAAATCGAATAATTTTGATCTAGACATTCAAAGATTCGTCGATTAGTTCATGAGATCATTTAACATTCCTTCTTGCAAAAGGAAAACCACTTTCTTGTTTTTCAACTTTGCTTGCTCTGTGTCCAAATACGAGAACGGGGAAATTAGAGAAGGGATTATTTGTGAAAGCAGATTTAGTTTTGGATACTATATATTCTTTCTATTGAAAATTTTGGAACATATTTGATTTAAAAGAATATGATTATGTTATTCAATATTTTCATACCATGGAAAAAAATAAATAAATGGGGAACCAGTAATTTGTTGACATTTTCACGACAAATAGTACCATAAATAACCGCTCTTTTTTACCGTAAGTCACATGGACTTCTCAGTATTATTTTGAAAATTCCAACCAATTGTCATTGCGAGACGTTACAGTTGTTCTAATCTGATCGCTTTTCAAAGTATACCAACAACACATGTTACAAATGGGAATCATTATCAACTCGCATGGGATTCATTAAATTTATAATTATCACATAAAATTAACTTGAGAATAGAATAAAGAATATAATAGAATATAGAATAAAGAAAAGCCAGTAATGCTAATATTTGACAGATAATACCATAATTATCCTCTTTATTTACCTTGTATGAAGTCACAGGTGCTTTTCAGAAAATAAAAAAGGTATTCCAACATATGCGAGACTCTATGTTATAGTCATTCCTCATATGGCTGCTTTTCAAAATATGCCAGCAACACATGTTACAAATGGGAATTATTGAGCGAGACTCTATGTTACAGTCATTCCTAATATGACTGCTTTTCAAAATATGCCAGCAACACATGTTACAAATGGGAATTATTGGTAATCGCATGGAATTCGTTAAATTTTTTTTAATCACAAATACATTTTTATGTTTAACCCTCTTTTAAAAAAAAAATCGAATAATTTTGATCTAGACATTCAAAGATTCGTCGATTAGTTCATGAGATCATTTAACATTCCTTCTTGCAAAAGAAAAACCACTTTCAACTTTGCTCGTTCTGTGTCCAACTACGAGAGAAGGGGAAAGAAGACGACAACAATTTCCTTATATATATAGAAATAAAGGACGTCTGTTGTCCGATGGCCTGTTACCTTCATCTTGATGAGTCCTGTCGGACAACTTTTTCGTCGTCCTTTTCATGTTTAGCTTCTTTTCTTTTTTATTATTTTAATCCATCGAAACTACATCTTTTCTTCTTCTTTTTTTTCTTTCCTTTTTCTTTTTTTTTTATGATTCTGGTTTGATGCACACTGAGCGGGCTTCCTGTTGTAGCAACGGGGCGCTTTGAACTTTACCAACTGTCAACCTTTCGACCAGGTTGTAAATCTCCCCCTCATCATCATCATCGGAGTAGATAGAGGCTTCTTCTTTCATTGAGAAAATTTCTTCACCAGTGAAGGAAGAAAAGGTTTTACCATCAGGAAATGGAAACCTTTTTTCCTCGTTCAGTTTTTTAGTGAATTAGCGATAGGGTAAGTTCACCGAGAAGTTTGACGGCTTGTGCCATCTAGACTTGTCCTTCACCGGCACTGTCAAAGTGCACAGTGTCATCATTTATTTTTTTGTTCTGTTTTTCGATTTACATTTAAATTAAAATATTCTGGTCGTAAATCATTAATGTGGAGTCATTTGGAAGCGAAAAATTGAAGTAAATGTTCTACTATTTCGTTTAAATAACGGAAACAATTGCATAACGGCATGCAAGAATGAAACTTAGACTTGATGAATACTTATGTTTTCAAGCAGTCACATGATATTTATCACATGATTATATTTTTAATATTCGATGATTGTTACTAGATTATTGATTATTCTTATTGTCATTAGATTATTAATTGCTGTTATTATTATTAGATTGATTATTGTTATTGTTAGTAGATTATCGGTTATTGTTATTGTTATTAGATTATTGATTATTCTTATTGTTATTAGTTTATTGATTGATTATTGTTATTAGATTATTTATTATTGTTATTATTATTAGATTATTGATTATGTGCTTATTGCGGCTATAGGGTCAGAACTTGAAAATCTTAATTTGTCCGCACAAAAATATATGTCGGAAAATTTTGTTATGGGAAAAGTTGAGGGGATAAAAAATTGACGACTGAATACTATGTTCGTAAAAAAATATATAAATTATTTTTTTGCTTACAATTTTTTTTTTCTTACCATTACTATATTTGTTCTACAAATATAGTAATGAAATTATATTTTAACTTTATTTGATATTTTTATTTACTTTTTAATTTTATGTAAAGTTAAAAAATTCCATTAATGTGATTTTTAAAAAAAATTCCATTAATGTGATTTTTAAAAAAAATTCCATTAATGTGATTTTTAAAAAAAATTCTATTAACATGTATTAAAACTTAATACATGCTTATTTAAATTTATGTTTTATTAAAATTTTAACGAATAACTTTTCATTGATAAAAACAGTCTATCTTACTTTGAAACAATTGCTTCAAGAAATAAATACCAGTAAAATGAAATTAATTAAATATATGTAATTCGAAAGAAACATGTATATGTTCTATGTAATGAATTCTTTAAACAATTATGATTATAACAAGAAAGTTTAACTCTCCAATTAGCCTTTTTTGTGTGGCATTGAGAAAATGAGACATTGACAATGAAAAAATAAGAGTATGTTGACTTCTTCTTCACAAACCACCAAAGACAAAAATCACAAAGAATTATATCAGGTGATCTCGGGAACCATAACTTTAATCGACCTAGCTTGACTAACCCAGCACTGCTGCAGATGATTATTGAGGAAATAGGATTATCCCAATATTATGGACCACTGCTATATTGAAAACAGTGACTCCAATACAAATAGCAAACTTCTGAGTGTTTACAATTGATGCTTGGAAATGAAAATAACTTACTTAATACAGAATATGTTAATATTTGAGGAATAAGTATATTAAACCAGTCATAGATATGTTTTCTTTTTGCACCATTCATTTGGAATTGCCTTGTATTATATGATATTCAAAAATTTCAAATCATATTAAATGGATACAAACTTCTATAATTTAATAAAACATTTTACAGCATATGGGGTGAACTTAAGATCAGGGGTGAAATTACGAAGCAAACGATTCAGACTTACCAATAGAACATCCCCAGCTAACCATGGCATATTTGTGTGCTAAATAAATAAACACCCCACAGCCATTATTGCACAGCTTGAAAGATATAACTACTTTCACATGTACGAGTCTCAACTTATGTGCTTTTTACATGTCGCATTTGTTAGAACCCAGTCCTAACTCACGGGTCTCCAGAAAAACCACCCAAGTTAACTTTCCAAACACGCCGCCCCATTACAAAAGCCCCCACCGACCATCCTTAACCAACACGGTTTACACGGCTGCTTGCACCACCCTCTACAATGTGTGCAGGGGCCATAAAAAAGTCAGGGAAACAACGTGGTCCCTTTTTAATTCCGTAAGGGGTCCCCGCTGTGTCAGTGGGACTCGTTCGTCACCGCGGGACGTTGGATCCTCCGAGTGTCAGGGTGTCGTCCCCGAAATAGCGGCGTCCCTTGTTTAGGTGTGCTAAGCAAAAGCTTTATGGGAGGACCCTTGGCAGGTTGCACCCATGCGGGGTTTGTCTTGTTGCTTGTTATGTGCTTTGGTTATTGCCCAGTGAATGAATGAACTCTGGTTATCGCGCCAGAGCCTTGGTGTGGGAGAAATGGAGTCTTGAAGGATACTGTCATGGAAGACAACAGCATTGCAGAGTTCATAATTATATACGGATGCTAACATGATATGTACAGATGTAGATAGGGATACAGATATACATGTAGATTACGTATACAGTAGACCGAAAGTTGTTTGTTTGCTTGTTATATGGTCTGTATCTAATCTGAAAATTGTTTCAAGATTAAATGCAGGTTTATTTCGGCTTATAGGTGCAGGTTTGTAGGTCGGTATAGGTTTGTAGGTCGATATAGGTTTGTTTTAAATTCTTGACGTACTAAATCTGGAAATTGTTTCAAGATTTTCGTACGTCAAAAATATGATATTTTCATCGTACGTCAAAATCATGATGTATCGCTTACTTCTTTTACTGTGCATGACTGATATATGGCCACATGGAGCAGTTATACAATTCATAAGAAGCCATACAAGAGTGATACTTGCAGATGTATAGTAAATGCCGATATATATATATTATTATGTATATTGCAGACCGAAAGTTGTCTGTTATATACTAAGCTCTAGTGTACGGCTTCGGTTCGGTTTGTCGCTCTACGGTCATTTTTTGTATACCTTAGGCTAAATAACGTGATCAACAGTTTAACGCGGATTTCGAAGCACTCACAAACATCCATGCTACCGCTAGTATTCGAACCTGTAGCACCAAAGGCCAAAGCGTTAACCAAATGGCCATCAGGCCACTCTATTAGACTAAATGTTTTCTTAATGCTATTTATATAGCTTAGTTATTGCTAATGAATATAAGATCTAGTAATCAGGATAGGATGGAAAAAAAGTGGTGTTTTGAAATATATTATAATGAAGTACTTTTACATGAACATTTTTCTGTTTATATCGTTTATTTGCACACAATTCAAAAACTTGTAATGAAAATAGAGAAAATAATGTAAAGCTTAAATAAGTAATCTTAAAAGAAATGTTATTCAAAGTAACTCAATCGTGTAATAGTTTTACCTGTTAATAATACAATTTAAATTTTTGCAGTCAAAGAAATAGACTACAAAACAAATTTTTAAGTCTGGTATCCCTTGCTAGTTAGAAATATGCTAAAATACGAATATAAATAAAATACTTTAAGTAATTTGACTATAAAAAAGTAATACTCATTTGGCGATGATTAATATTATAAAACCAATTGCTATTTTAATGATTATTAATATCTTCCTGAAGATTTCTTTAAAGATCTTTTTTTATAAAAAAAAAAAAAACCTTTTGTACTTAATTAAATTCTTGAAAGGCATTTTCTTGAACAATTTTATACATTATGGTTTGGTTTGTCGCTTTACTGTAATTTTTTTATTTTTATTTTTATTTATTTTTTTTTTTTGCACACTTTAAGCTAATTAGATTTAGATCTACAGTTTAATATGGATTCTGGACCACTCACAAACATAAAGCAACATAGGTCAAAGTTCTAGTCAATTGCCATCAGGCCGTTTATACGTTATGAGTTTTAACAATAAATTAAAAAAAAAGATTGCATTATTTATTATTAAAATTCATTAAATTCTTTTTAAAAATTCTATAAAAATATGCTTTATTTTAGGGAAAAACTGGTGTTGTTATGGTAATAAAAAAATAAGCTGTAAAAATAAATGAAAAAAGCAATAAAAAGCATTTAGATGCTTAAAAAATGTCATTATTGTAGAAAATTTTTTTTATATTTATTATTGTTATAGTTATTTATTTGTTTTTTTTAATAAACTGAGCCATTTTTATGAAAACTTACAAGACTTCCATTAAATAACTTATTGCCAAGTTACAACATATAAATATTAGGATGACACAACACACGAATTAATCAATGCATTTTTCTATTAAATATTTTTTAAATAAATTCTTGTTTTCTTAAACTATAATCCCCGCACCAAAAAAAAATTCATTATTAACTAAAATATTTAGAAATAAAATAAACAATTTTACTATAACATAATGCAACCATCCATATAAATTATTATTAAAATATAATTTCCGAAATGCAAAAAAATTTCTTTCTGATATCTGTCTGTTTTCAGACATTCTTTCGGTCTTCATATTTCTCAGACATTTTTTTCCCTGACTTTTATTCATTTCAAGACGACCCCTTGTTTCAATCCAGTCTCATCGCAAAACTTATTACCATGGGTGCTAGTGAGGCACACATTCTCATGAATGCTAATAGAATCTTCCTTCACCCACAAAACCAATGACTATTCTCCCCATCCCCCGCAAGAAAGGGGGGGGGGATGCGCCATCTTTACGATACCTCTGAGATGCCTGGCTATAAATATTAAGCTTAGGCGTAATAATATTTACCTAGGCCGCGGTTGTAGGTCCGACCGCACCAATTCTCGAACCTGCTTTTGTTTCTTTTATATCCTTTAATTGATTCGCAGGGGCCCCGAAGCCACCGGAAGGGCCACTTGGGGGGCCCCAAGAGCTCCCGGTGAGTCCTGTGATATGCGTGTAAATAAGTCACTTGATAAGCTTGTTTGGGCGTCTGTGATTGGGTAAAAAATTAGTTGCCAACACAAACTAGGTAATAGAGACCAGGTAAGGTTGGCTTTGGTGGTAACTACTTTGACTTGGAAATAAGTTGTGATACTACTACCACCACAGGTGTATTTGGGTGTAAACACTGATGTACTGTTTATTGTTCGTTTTTATTGGCTTCGTCAGTACATTTTATCTTTGCTATTTGTTTTTTTCTCTTTTTTGCCTATTATCAGATGAGATATAAATAATAGATTAAAATATCTGGTCCAAAGTGATGCTCGATTTTATGAGTTGTTATTGCATGATGTCATGTAATAATAAATAATAAAATAAGAAGTAATAATCGTTTTCTGGAGGTTTTATAGAAATAAGTAAATATTAATAGAAATTTTGAGCTGGTTTTAAAAAGAAATGATTGATAAACTTATAATACAAATTGATTGTGGATTAGTAAATATTCTGAGGTTTTATAGAAAGCATAACAGAATACCAAGAATATAACGCATATGTTTAGAAATAAGAAGTATTAATAAAATGCAACTATATCAGATCAAAGCGGTTTTAAAAAGAAAAATAATAATAATAATAATAATAATAATAGATAAACTTATAATACAAATTGATTGTGGATTAGTAAATATTCTGAGGTTTTATAGAAAGCATAACAGAATACCAAGAATATAACATATGTTTAGAAATAAGAAGTATTAATAAAATGCAACTAATCAGTATCAAAGCAGTTTTAAAAAGAAATAATAATAATAATAATAATAATAATAGATAAACTTATAATACAAAGATTGTGGATTAGTAAATATTCTGAGGTTTTATAGAAAGCATAACAGATTTAGAAGAAATAAGAAGTATTAATAAAATTTAAATATACCAGATCAAAGCGGTTTATAAAAGAAATAATAATAATAATAATAATAATAGATAAACTAAATACAAATTGTGGATTAGTAAATATTCTGAGGTTTTATAGAAAGCATAACAGAATACCAAGAATATAATGCATATGAAGTTTAGAAATTATAATAAAATGCAAATATCAGATAAAATAATAATAATAATAAGAGATAAACTTATTATACAAATCACACAATTAGACTTATTTAGAGATAACAATAGAAGATGTTTTCCAGAAATTCACAATTTATATTCAAGTATAGCGTATGGATATAATCACTTATTGGTTATAAAATTATCTCTAAAAGGAAAATAAAAATATTGATGAAAATACAACTAAATATAATTGGCCTCTTTTTCCAACATGTAAAAATGAAACTTAATTAATAAAAATGATGTTTAAATCCAATTTAATTATTCAGTTATTAAATTGCATTAAGACACTCTTATCATAATGGCATTATAGTATGAACCATAACATGTAAAGACAAAATTTAAATAGAGATTCAGTATTTTTAGACAGTTATTTTATTAGACAGACTGCTCTTTTATTAAACATAATCTAATAAAATAAATCACATTAAAAATGTATGCATAAAATAAATTTATTTTTATTATGATTCACTACATTTTAATAAATTTAAAGAACAGTTAGGGAACATTTTTTTTTAATAAAGAATTAGTGTTTAGAATAGTATTTTTTCCATGCATTTATTTCGATTTATATATATATGTATCTAAATAATTTTAAGGTATAAAAATTGGTATTTTTGAATAAAAATTCTGCATATTTTAATTTCGCTATTTTCTTTCATATAATTGGAAAACTATTGAGATCATTTGCGTGTAAAATGTCAGATATATAGCAGATTCAGAGCTATCCATGGGATGTTGTTACACCACTGTTACTACAACAATGTTACTTTTCCCATTTTGCCATCATAACCTTGAAAAATTACTTCCTGTGAATTTCGTACCTTCTTCCTACTCTAGCACAATGGAAAGACTTTCCGGCCTAGAGATATTGCGTACTTTCATGCCTATACCATTCTTCATATAGACACATAAATTTTCGATATTACTCGTCCAATTTCAAATCAAACTCCCTTACCCAATACATTATTCACCAGGCTGGTTTGAAACTACTATTAATAAGCCTGTAACTATTGGGTTTGACGTTCATTTTTTGCATACTTTAGGCTAATTAGATTGGGATCTACAGTTTAAAATGGATTCCGAACCACTCCCAAACATCCATGCCACTGCCAGGATTCGTACCCGAAAAGTCTGTGGTACCAAGGCCAGAGCGTCAGCCAACTGGCCATCAAGACGCTTTGCAACCATCATTTTTTTTCCTCTTACAAGCTAATTAACATCTGTTTTGTACGAAAATGTTAAACATTTAAAAAAAACAAAAACATCGTATATTTACTTCCATTTAAAATATAACGGTAAGATTATTCTAGAAAGGATGCTATTAGAGAGTTTTTGCGTACCGTACGTTAGTTACCGTAGGACGTCCGTTAGCTTTTTCTCCCTAGCGCGCATGCTCATAGGAAACTGAGCATGCGCGCTAGGGAGAAAAAGCTAACGGACGTCCTACGGTAACTAACGTACGGTATGCAAAAACTCTCTATTATTAAGATATTACACAATACGATCGATTCTAATTTTAAAAATGTGGAATTTCACGAGGAATAGAAACTATTAGTAGCATTTAAAAAATTGAAGTTGGCGAATTTTCTCAAGGCCATACTTGAAAAATTTCTGATGACCTAGTAAAGTGAACTTTTAAGTTTTTAAAAAATCTTTACATCCATAATATTGATCAACATAATGTGCGTTTCTGTCAACGCAATTCTTAAATTCAGATAATTTTGCATCTTTATTGTAAGTTTGGTATCGGTATTTCTGTTCAGGTAGTTGTTTAAACCTAAATTTATAATGTATAAATTGGTTCGACTCCATGAATGACTGAATGGAGTTGATTGTTATAGTTGATGAGGATTATATTGGAATTGAGTGTTATATTCAAATGATGGAAAATTTCAGTCGGTGGGTTATTAATTCAGTTTTGTGTTTGATTCTGGTTTTCTATTCCAAAGATATTTTTCTCTGATTTCATAAATCATACACAAGTAGGCAAATGTGGCAAACCTAACACCTCCAATTTTACAGGAGTGGAAAAAAGAAATATTCAGTCTCAAGTCTAACATCAATCAAAGTAAACTATTACGTAATATAATTCAGCGACTAATTCAGCAACTATTTGGTGATATTTTTTTCTGGTTTATTATTATTATTATTATATTTTTTTATAAATCGACTACCAGTAAGCAAATAACGCTTATTAAACATTTCCAATTTTACTGGCAATGTATTATATAAAAATAGTTATAATGTTAAAAAATTTTCTTACATTTTTTAAGATATATAAATTGTTCGCTTGAATAAAATAAATTCATAATGATTAAAACATTTAAGCTAAAAGATTTTTTTTTCTTTTCAAAAGTGTATGTGTTTATTAAAAGATAAAATTTCGTAACTAAAATTGTCAGTCTATTTTATTTTTCATTTATTATTTGTATTCTTATTTTTTTTTTTAATTTGTGGTACTAAGAATATAACTGTAACAATCAAATTTGATTTTAAACAACTTTTAACTGTTATTTTTAGGATTTATTAAGCTGTTTTGGTATATTATTAAACATTTTAATATTATGTACTTCTATTATTATGCATTTAAAAAAACAATGATAATGAATTAAAAATAAACAACATTCACTATCAGTCACACAAACGACAAAATGTAAACACACCTCTTAGGTAACAAAACCCCCTTTCGCGCAGGTCAACCCTCGCCGGTCCCCGCCTCAATGTGACACCGCGACTGCGTCCGAAGTGTCGCGCGCAGACATTGTCCCCACCCCCTACGAATGCCCCGACGACACCCGAGTCGGGTGACATCGCGACTGTCACTGCGCAGCGTGTGCTGCCGTCCAATCGGCTGCCTCCGCGGGAGGAGCGACGGAAGGGACCCGGCTGTCGCGCCGCCGCTCCCGGTCGGCAGGTGTCGCGGGCACGACTGTCGCGAAGCCACCGTCGGATCTGCTGCCGAAGGGGCAGGGGAATCCCCGCTGCGCCACGCGGAAGCCGGAAGGGCTTTCTCCCCGTCCACTCACTCGCCCTTATCTGATAAGAGACGTGCGTGTGCAGGATAAGGCACACGGAACTGGGCGTCTCGCGTGTGATTGTAGGGCTTTATCATAAATATGTCGGAGTGTGCTTTGTTTCGGGTGTTTTACTTAGTTAAATGTAAGATTGTTTTGGACTTGGTAACGATTGCAGTAACTGTTGTTGAGCGGATTTTAGAATACACAGTATCAAATGTTATATATCGCTGTATTGTTTATTTTAGAGATGAATGTTATTTTATTTAATGAAGAGCATATATTTATAAATGTTATATATATAATATACATTTATGATTTATTATTTTAGACGTAAAAAAAATCGATTTCCTTTACAGAATATCTTCAACTTATTACTAAAGTAATTTTTACCCATAAAATAATAGGTAATGGGTTTTCGTTTCCTTGATGCATTTTCTTCTGCGTCCTTGACCATTTCAACGCTTCTTATTGGTTCATGTTATTTCAGACTTATTGCACGAGCTACTTTTAATGATTAATTTAAATTTCTTCAAATAGCTTTTTTATGCATAATATTAATTTAAATTTCTTTCACAAGCTAACAATTATATAATTAAACAATATAAAATTATTCTAAAATAGATTATCAGTTGAAAACAGAGACCATTTTATCGCAAAGTGAAAAGGAGGTTTTCCAAGAAAAAAATATAGTTTGTAATTTTATAATTTTTATTTGTTTTTATTTTTTAAGATTACTTTTATGCGTTTTGTTCTTACATTAAATTCTAAATGTTATGGGTTACGTGCATATAGACCTAGCCAATTATTATTATAAATATTTTTGATTTTGACATACAAATATTGTGTATGATCTTGCTGAGTTTTATTTTATTGATTTTGTTTCTTGGATTAATTATTTCAACACTTTCTCATTTACTTATAAAAGAAAGCTAAAATTTCTATTTGTGACAATTGTTCAACCAATTATTTCATTGATTTTAATTTATTTTTTACTTGTTGGCTATTCGTATGATATATATCTTTTAAAAATAATGATTGTGTTCAATATTCTCACTAAGACTTCAGTGTTTTTTTTTTTTCTTTTATTCTTTTTTATGATTGTTTATTATTTTTGAACAACATGAAATTTTCGGAAAGGTAGTTAGTTAAAGAATACGTTATACGATAAACGACACGTTCAATTTCTTTACGATAAAAGTAAAACATGATATATCAAAAAATATTTTTGAGACATACATATATTTTAAGATCATATAAAATAAAGAAAAAAAATTTGGATACATGCACAATCAATTTCCAATACATAAATATTTGTGCCCCAATTTAATATGAGTGATTTTTTTATTCTCATTATCAATTCTTTCATAATTGAATATCGTATATAAAAACAATTTTGCAGCGTTTTCACTTTGATGCTATTAAACATTACCGTTAGTCACTTAATACATTTAAAATTATAGTCTGCAAATAACATTTTTATGAAATGTAAATTGCATTTATTAATACTTTATTTGAATTAAATGGATTATTGTGTTTATAATGATACAAATTTTAAATGTAAAAATCCTAAAAGCTCAGTCTATCTAAGCTTAATCTGTTGTTGTTTCTGATCCTTGATGTGGTTCTGATCCTATTAGATTAAATCCTAAGTCCATAAACCTCTAAAAAGTCCAAAATAGAAGAAGTTCAGAAAAAATCCCTTCCAATGTAAAATCAAAACAGTTTAAAATATGATCAGGTCCTGATGATGGACTTGCACCAAGTGTGGGACTTTCTACAGGTCCCAAAATCTTCTGCTCTTGTTCATAGGTGAAACTCCTCAAGTGTCCACTGACAAAACGTGATAAGCAAGTGTGTTAGCTTCTATGGCCTCCATAAAGTAGGGCACCACCAGGGCAATCATTCAAGAACCATCAAAGTACATCGATTATTATCAAAACTAAGTCTTTTTCGCTTTAGGAAAACTTTAGAATTCATCTTGTACGTTGTTTTAAATGAAAAACCACTGTGAATTTTGCAATTATATCCAAATAAATGAAGTGAATAATATTCATATCTTAGACATAAATAAGAATACATTTTATACTCTTTTCGTTGTTTAAATGAAAAGTAAAATATACATGTTGTCTATTATTTCAACCATTTTTTTTTTTTTTTTTTTTTTTTGTAGTGAATTTGTTTCATGAGAGTATACAAATAGTTCAAAACATTTTAGTTCATTTTGCCATTAAAAAAAATTAGCCACCAACGAACTCGATATTATCTCGCTTAGCATCATGGAATCGAAGCACCTCGCACAATTTTTCATGCCCATCATCCATCTGTCTCCTTTCGACAAAAGCACAGAGCAAACGATTTCCGAAGGCATTGTTACCAACCGATAATTAATGAGCAGCAGATCTAGCCTTGTCATGCCCAATCACTACACAGATCACGCCGCGACTATCACCCGATCATCCAATAACAATGATCGAAAATGCCTAATATCACTTATCGAAACTCACCAATGGATCTATTGCATGGAATGACACGAGTACGAAATGGAACTGGAGGGGTGGTGGGTAGGGTAGGTGTCCCTCCCTTACCCCCAGGCGAGATCATCTTTGAGAAAAGTGATTATTATACGAGCAAACTGAGTATTATCCATCAAAACCATTACTAAAGTGTCCAAGAGCCATTGTATGTAAATTGCAGTCGTGAGGTTTTGGCCCAGTAGCTGAACTTTGGGGCAGATAATAAATATAGTTTTTTAATTTACTAGTTTAATGATTATTATTATGTTTCTAGCACCTGTTCTGTGAAGCATTGATACCAAAGACTAGGATGTGTTTATATAGGGAGCCTGGAGCTTTTTTTTTCTTTTGGGTATGTTGGTTTTCGATCTGAAGAAGGCGTGTGACACCATTGTAGAAATAGTTAACAATCGGATGGGGGAAGGTATCTAATATCTTGAGGCAAGGGGTGGTGGTCTGAAGAAGGGGGTGGAGGAATTTCACCTGTTCCTTTGTCGTTGGTTTTTCTTGAAAGGTGTATCACGTACTGCGGGTAGTAGCAACTGTTTCGTCAGGTTAGCTTGTGAGAAGGGTAATTTTGTCTGGAGTTATCTTGTTAATTTTTCATTAGGGTTTTTGAGAATAGCTCTTGATGGGATATTACGTGATTTGGTTGTAGATTTATGCTCGTTCGTTAGGAAATTTTGAGAAATAGTGTTTGAGATGCCGTGTAAGTGCTATAATAATATTTTTCGAAAGAAGATATTAAGTTTACAAATGGTTTAATCGATTGAGAAGTTTCCAACGACTGGCAACATTTCTACCATAAAAAAATATACTAGAATATGTTCTATATTGTCCTGCATATATATATATATATGAAAGAATATACTACCATAGCGAATATGTTCAAATAGCGATATCACTTAACTAAAAACATTGTATTGTTAAAAATTGTAGTCAATTTCAATAATCATCTAATATCAAAATTTATGACTAAGAAAATATAATAAGATTAAAAATAATAATTTTGAGTAATTTGTCCTTATACTAATTGATTAATTGATTTATCTTTATTGAAATAACTAATACAGTTTATTAGATATTGATTTTATTAGAATATTATGACTATTATTATATTTTTTTTTTTTCACAAAGAGCTTCTGTTAGAAAAAAATTATGTTAAATGTGCCCTTTCATATAAATAAATACATAATTTCTAATTTAAAAATAGCTTTCATAAATTAAATTATTCTGTTTTGATGGAGCACCCATATGCAGAAGTATGACCTGGCTCCGTGACGGTAACTTTTTACGGGGTAGGGTTTGTCAGTCCTACGTCCTATAGTCATATTAGACCGGGACATACGGCTTAAAGTGGATTCCAAACCACTAGAAACATCCATGTCACTGCCGGGGCTCAAACACAAGACACCGAGCACCAGGACTCTAGTCACTCTCCCATTAGGCCCAGAATTTAATTTTAACTTTGCTGATTGCATTAGCATTTATTTATAAATAAGCATTATTAATGAGAATTTATATATTAATAAGCATTATTAATGAGAATTTATATATTAATAAGCATTATTAATGATCATTTATTTACAAATAAGTATTAATTGCTAATTTCTTAAATAAGCATTATTACCACTTATTAAATGAATTTTGCAGAAAAAAAATATTTAAATAAATCATATTTAACCGCAATTTAAAGATAAGTAAAAGTATTATTACGAATTTTATTTTTGTATTGATATTTATTTTTGATCAGATCCATATCCATATTTAGTTAGTTTTGCATATTCTAATATATTTTTCCATAAAGAATAACACGAAAAATATTTCTTATTTTAAACGCTTGCGGTTTTTATTATTTTGCCATGGTTTTAGCTGAACTATTTGTTGTACTAAACGGCGATCACTTAATAAATCTTTCAGCATTTGACAGCTAATTTCAAGGAAGTATTTCCTGAAAGTCGAAGTCGTTGGGAAATTTATCCGCAGCGGTTTCGTTCACTTAATTCCATGAACATCCGAAACCGCAGAAATTAAACCTTATATCCTGAATCTAAATGATTCCTAGAAAAAGGAGCAAGGATGGACGATTCATGATCTTATGATGTTCAGTACAGGAAATGTCACAAAATATTGAAACTTTGTGAACTTTACCATTTAAAATACTTGTATGGTATTTCCATTTTAGTCTATAAATTAACTTGAAGAAATACTTATCTTGTCATCGGTAGAGGTTCCCAGTAATTTGTGTGCATTGAAAAACTAGGTAAATAATTTATAAAAAAAATTCAAGTGTATTTCTACAATAAGTGTAGATCCATTTTAAAAGTGAATTACTTATATCAATTTGGTCACTAATCAATAAAGCTGACAAATTGGTTTAAATTAATTTAATGACACCGTATGCATCGCACGACCTTTTTAGTAAAAAAAATTTTTTTTACCATAGATAAAAAAAAAGGTTTCTTGTTATATATATATATATATATATATATATATATATATATATATATATATATATATATATATATTTGCTTCTGATGATTAAGTGAAGATATCTGAGGATTTTTATTACAATAGATCCAGATTATCTGAGTTAATATATACCAAGATCACTTAGAATAAGTTAAAAAGATAGTAGGAAAAGTTTGATATAAATCGACACTAAATAAGAAATAAAATAAAATTTGCATACAGTTACAGTTTATTTACAGTTATTATGATCACTTTCAATGCTTTCATAAAATAAGGTGAATTGTAATTATTGATTTGAAGATGTCCTGGATAATTTTGTTTGCTGGTGGATTAGTAAATGCTTTAGCTCTGCAATGTTATGTTACATTGTTATGTTATTTCTGCAATGTCATGCTATTTCTACATTGTTGCGTTGTTGTATAAATGCCATCAGAATCGCAAGTATGAATAATGCAAGTATAACCTCTTCTTACTGCTCAATATATTCACTAATTCGTTTTTAAATAGTCCCCTTTCCAAACGAACATGCTCTGCTTGAAACTGGAACGGAAGTTGAAAAAGTTGTCGTAAAAAGTTTACGGTCAAAATGAAAAAAAAAAAAAAAAAAAAAAAAAAAAAAAAAATTATGGAGAGTTTTTTTTTTTTTTTTTTTTTCCATTTAGTTATTAGGTTAAAAAGGCTTGAGTTATCGGTACTATTATATACTGGAGTATATACTATGGTATACTGATAATTATATACAGTAGTATATAATGTTGATATAACAGCAATAAATTGGGTTTAATAAAATGTTCTTTCTTGAAGTATTTCATGGATTATACAGTGATTCCCGTCTAAGAAGCAATACAAAAATACTAAGTAATATTATTAAATAAATTTGGAATAACTTAAATAAATGGTACAGAAATTTAATTTTTTCTGATTATTATTTAAATGGGTACTTTTCTATTTATTTGTTCCTGTCATAACAACTAATTTCAGATTTGATTAATGCATTAAAATCTAGCCAACGAATCTCCAGAGATTTAATTTAATTATAAACAAAAATTGATGATGAAATAATCGAAAATTTTATTAGCATTATAATTCGTTTATGAACAAATCTTCTCTGTCTAAATATTTATTGCAATAAAATCATCATTATTTAAATGCTACTTCTTGAAAATAATCATCTCCTTACAAATAAGACCCTTCTTTGGAAGCCAGTCACAATAAAAAAGGACTGATGATGACTGCGAGTTGGATGATTACACAGATTAAGTCGCCAACAACCCGCCCAATGCAAGAAACTGGCAACTTCTTCATCGCCATTTCGCAAGGCTGTAATTATGAATGCCATATTTATACACATAGGCCACGGGCTACGGGAAGATGTGTTTAAATAAAGCGATCAGTGTGTCCGAGGGACAATAATTATCGGTGTACGATCGATAATTATCAGGGCCCTTATTGAAGCACTGAGGGTAAAGAGGGATGAGCGCCAGGTTATTAATAGGTGTTTGATCAAATCCACTTGTGGTTTGTTTGATGAGCTATATTGTTGTGTGTTTAAGACTCCAAAGCGGTGCTTTAATTCTATTTAGTACTTCGAGCTGTCACTTTTTTTGCTTTTTTACGGGGTTTTGATTAAGTGTTCGTTGAGGGATATAAAAATCTGTCTTAAAATCTTTCAGAATTCTAATAAAAATATATTGGACGGAAGAAATTTTAATCTTGATGGAGCCTTACTAAACCATGTACTTTATTTTCAATAATTATTACAATTTATTTTATTTGCGATAATTATTGGTGTGCGATCGATAATTATCAGGGCCTTATTGAAGCACTGAGAGTAAGAGATTATTAATAGATGTTTGATCAAATCCGCTTGTGGTTTATTTGATTAACTATAATGTTGTGTGTTTAAGACTCCAAAGCGGTGATTTAATTCTATTTAGCGCTTCGAGCTGTCACTTTTTTGTGCTTTTTGCTTTTTTATCGGTTTTGATTAAGTGTTCGTTGAAGTTTGTCTTAAAACTTTTAGACTCTTAATAAAAACATATTGGAGGGAAGTAATTTTAATCTTCATGGTCCATTGCTAAACAATTTTGTTCTCAACAATTATTACAATTTACTTCATTTACAATAACTATGGGTATATGATTGATAATTATCAGGCCCCTACTGAAGCACTTAGGGTAACGAGGGATGAGCGCAGGTTATTAATAGGTGTTTGTTCAAATCCTCTTGTGGTTTGTTTGATGAGCTATATTGTTGTGTGCTTAAGATTCCAAAGCGGTGCTTTAATTCGATTTAGTGCTTCGAGCTGTCACTTTTTTTGCTTTTTTATGGGGTTTTGATTAAGTGTTCGTTGAGGAATATAAAAATATGTCTTAAAACCTTTCAGATTCCTAATAAAAATATATTAGACGGAAGATATTTTAACTTTTATGGAGGGTTGCTAAACTATTTACTTCATTTTCTTAACGATCGAGAAAATACTATCAAACAGCTTTTTATTGGTGCTAAAAATTGTATTTTGAACGTCAGTTTATAGGAAGGCTGTTATTTATTTAAGTATCACTAAATAATTTAATAATAATATTTGTTTTAAAATGAACAATTATAGATTGTTTTTGAAAATAGTTGGAACTGGAAAGTATAATGTGTCAGGTTGTAATTATTATGCTAAAAGTTGAATATATTGTGACTGATCCACTGTGTCTTGTAGTGAGGGATGGACATCCCATCAGTAATCTACGAGTCGGGAAAAGTTGAATATATAGCATAATTAATATTACTCCGTCTTAGCATTTAAAATTCTACTCTGATGTGAAAACAATACTTAGAAAACAACTGAAAAATTTCTTTTGACATTGGTTGTTCATCGTCATTTTAAAATTCTTCTTAAAGTAATTTTTTTTGCATTTCTGATTTAATTTTAAAATAATTTCAACAATCATCAATAATCTTTGTTCAGTATTCAAATAAGAATCATTGCGATTCTCATGATTACATTTCGCATATTTTATTAAGCGATTCTCATGATTTCATTTCGCATATTTTATTAAGCTATTCTTATGATTACATTTCGCATATTTTATTTAGAGTGTTTCAAGTTTAAATTGATAAAAATTAGTAAGTGTGTCTATATTCTTTTACGGAAAGCTACAGCTGGTAATATAGCGTGATTAATTGTACTTGATCATAATAAGCCGGTGGCTAGAAAATATTCAACAATCATCATTAAAAAAATATTAATACATTTCTATTACAGACCACATCTACTTGATTCAGTTTACTGACTCAACCTCAAACTCAAAATTAAATAAACACTAAATTTGAGTGATTCCTTAACGTTTCCTGATTCATGGTAGACATTCTGTTGAGTAATGTCATTGCTGACTCAAACCTCCAGTTCTCATGTCCAAATTGCACATCTATGATGAACCATTCAGCAATTCATACTACATGGTGGTCAAGAGAACTATTGAACTGAACGATGGTTTGCAGATGAATCATTTCCACGGTGGTCCGTGCGTCTATGTGCAGTACCTTAGAACGAGTACGCATGCGCTTAAATTCATGCGTTGTCTAGGTACTGCCTTTGCTGCTGTGATTTATCTGGGGTGTTATGCTCACGATTGCAAGGTATGGATTGGAGGATAGAGGAATCTCGAATTGGGCGGAGTTGACCTCTGTTTTAGGGATTTTTCACGCATGAATTTCGTGAGTGAAACTTAAAAAGCGTTAATTGATTGAGTTAGGGTGTTGGAATAATGAGTAGATGCCTAAAAGAAGGAGGAATATACATGCGATGCCCGTAGTTAGAACTTTGTTTTTGTTCGATTGGGTTTGAATGCTGAAATTGATCAATAGACAGCGGTAATCTTGAGTTATATAACTTGACTCTGGCAATTAAGATTTAATGAATGATAAGATGTTCGTCTTCGTTTTTTATTTTTTATTTATTTTTTTATTGTGTGATGATATAAAGTAAAGGTAAATAATTTTAAAACATGTTTAGTCTTGAAGAGAGGGAAAAAAAGGAAAAGAAGAAATTGAAGAAGATGAGTTTTATAAAATAAGTTATTATAAATTACTGCTTATATAACAATAAATTTTAAATGTTCAATAAATACTTTAATCTGCCATTTGTAAATAAATCAATACTGATGAAATAATGAAGATTAGTTTTATAAAATAAGTTATTATAAATTACTGTTCATATTATAATAGATTTTAAATGTTCAATAAATACTTTAATTCGCCAATTATAAAAAAATCAATGCTAATTTTGTTTTTAAGTGACTTCAAATTTATTCAATGTTATAATCGTCTCTTTATATATATATATATATATGTATATATATATATACAGAGAGAGAGAGAGAGAGAGTTAAATTTTTTCATAAATTACCTATAGTTTAATGGTTAAGTAAGAAAAATGCAAAAGTGAATTCTCACATATGTACAACCTGTTAAATTTTTCTTATTTATATTAACCAAACCAAACTATTTATTTCAACCAAAACTTAAAAGCCCATAGGTAATATAAGTGATCTGTTTTCGAACAGTCATGGAGCATTCAATTCAGAATTAAAAATTAAATAGGAAACTATCCAACGATGAAGCCAAGTCCTTTATAAATAAATGGTATTAAATTAACACTGGATTAAAAGAATATTGCAGTGAAACTATAAGCAAACTTAATTTATCGAGAAAATTAAAAAATTAAGATATAGAACCACACTTTCACGTGAAACCCAAGACGCACAGCCACAATCCTCCAACCACACCGGCAGGATACTTTCTTTACTTTTATCTTCTTAAATGCGTTTATGTGTAGTAAATGCAATGAATATAAACGATTGAAAAAAGGAAGACTGGCGGGAATCCCTTGCATTTATAGTAAGCACGAAATCAACAACCAGAAATGCCCTGCAAAACTTAAGCAAACAGTATGTGTTTTTCCCATTTCAGAGTTTTAAGGGAAGGAGCAATCAAAATTTTATAAACACATCTAATGTATGTGATCTATTTTGGAGCAGTCCTAGGGTATTAAATTCAGAATTAAAAATTAAATAGGAAACTATCCAAAATTACTGCTATGATTCAAATTAAACTGAATTGAGAATGTTTTTTTGTGCAACTCTTATTACTTGGGAAGTTAAGGCATTTGATGAAACCAACTCCTTTATAAATAGATATTAAATTAATGGTGGATTAAAAGCTTATTCTTAAAGCTTAGCTATAACCAAACTTAATTTACCAAGAAAATTAAAAAATTAAGATATGAAACCAAACTTCAACTGACGCACAGCCACTATCCTTCAACCACACCAGTGGAATACTTTCTTTCTTTTTATTTTTTTAAAGCAGCCAAAGACCATACTAATCTAAAGTTATCTATTTTCGAACAGTCATGGAGCATCATTATATTCAGAATTAAAAATTAATCACTACCCTATCCAAAACTAATAGTACGATTCAAATAAAACTGAATTTTTAGAAGAAAGTTTTTAGTTTTTTTACAAAGCATACGACTTGGGAAGTTATGGCATTTGATGAAGCCAACTCCTTTATAAATAAATGGGCAACTCCTAAATTAGCACTGTATTAAAAGTTTATTTTTAAAAGAATACTGAGGTAAAGATTATAACCGAACTTAATTTAACAAGAAAATTAAGATATAGAACCAAACTTTCACATGAAATTCAAGACGCAGAGCCACAATCCTCCAATAGCCCATACTAATGTAAGTGATCTTTTATCGAACAGTTTTGGGGTATTAAATTAAAAATTAAATACTAAACTATCCAAAACTGATGCTATGATTCCAACAAAATTGAATTCAGCAAGATTTAATTTTTTTACAAAGCTTACGACATGTGAAGTTTGCCAACCTGCCCATTTGATGAAGCCAACTCCTTTACAAATAGATGATACTAAATTAACACTGGATTAAAAGCTTATTCTTAAAAGAATATTGAAGTGAAGTTTATAATTTACCAGGAAATTAAAAAAATTAAGATATGAAACCAAACTTCAAGACGCACAGCCACAATCCTCCAACCACACCGGTGGGATACTTTCTTCGTTCTTTTATCTTTTTAAATGTGTTTATATGTAAATGAAACAAAATAAATGATTGAAAAAAGAAAGACGGGCGGAATCCCTTGCATTTATAGTAAGCACGAAATCAACAACCGAAAAATGCCCTGCAAAACTTAAGCTAGCAGCATCTGTTTTTCCCATTTCAGAATTTAGAGAGAAAATTCAACCAAAATTTTATAAGCACATATTAATGCAATTTTATCTGTTTTCAAACAGTCCTGGAGCATTAAATTGAGAGTTAATAATTAAATAGGAAACTATCCAAAATTACTGCTATGATTCAAATTAAACTGAATTGAGAAAGTTTTTTGTTTTTTTTGTGCAAATCTTACTATTTGGGAAGTTATACCATTTGATGAAGCCAACTCCTTTATAAATAAATGGACAACTCCTAAATTAACACTGGATTAAAATCTTATTTTTAAGAGAATATAGAGGTGAAGCTTATAACCAAACTTAATTTACCACGAAAATTAAAAAATTAAGATATGAAACCAAACTTCAAGACGCACAGCCACAATCCTCCAACCACACCGGTGGGATACTTTCTTCTTTCTTTTATCTTTTTAAATGTGTTTATATGTAAATGAAACAAAATAAATGATTGAAAAAAGAAAGACGGGCGGAATCCCTTGCATTTATAGTAAGCACGAAATCAACAATCGAAAAATGCCCTGCAAAACTTAAGCTAGCAGCATGTGCTTTTCTCATTTCAAAATTTTGAGAGAAAATACAACCAAAATTGAGAGTCAATAATTAAATAGGAAACTATCCAAAATTACTGCTATGATTCAAATTAAACTGAATTGAGAAAGTTTTTTGTTTTTTTGTGTGCAAATCTTACTACTTGGGAAGTTATACCATTTGATGAAGCCAACTCTTTTATAAATAAATGGACAACTCCTAAATTAACACTGGATTAAAATCTTATTTTTAAGAGAATATAGAGGTGAAGCTTATAACCAAACTTAATTTACCACGAAAATTAAAAAATTAAGATATGAAACCAAACTTCAAGACGCACAGCCACAATCCTCCAACCACACCGGTGGGATACTTTCTTCTTTCTTTTATCTTTTTAAATGTGTTTATATGTAAATGAAACAAAATAAATTATTGAAAAAAGAAAGACGGGCGGAATCCCTTGCATTTGTAGTAAGCACGAAATCAACAACCGAAAAAGGCCTTGCAAAACTTCAGGAAGCAGCATGTGCTTTTCTCATTTCAAAATTTTGAGAGAAAATACAACCAAAATCGAGAGTCAATAATTAAATAGGAAACTATCCAAAATTACTGCTATGATTCAAATTAAAATGAATTGAGAAAGTTTTTTGTTTTTTTTGTGCAAATCTTACTACTTGGGAAGTTATACCATTTGATGAAGCCAACTCTTTTATAAATAAATGGACAACTCCTAAATTAACACTGGATTAAAAGCTTATTTTTAAGAGAATATAGAGGTGAAGCTTATAACCAAACTTAATTTACCACGAAAATTAAAAAATTAAGATATTAAACCAAACTTTCAAGTGAAATCCAAGACGATACCTCCGCCTACACCAAGTAGGATACATTCTATCTTTTATCTTTTTAAATGCTTTTATGTGTAGTAAATGCAACAAAATAAATGATTGAAAAAAGGGAAGATGTGCTGGAATCCCTTGCATTTATAGTAAGCACGCGAGAGAAAACGACCGGAACCACGAAATCAACAACCGAAAAATGCCTTGGCAAAACTTAAAAGCCACATTGCGTGCATTCGATAGTCCCCAACTTTTCCCAAAATGAAATCGTTTGGTTTGCAAGGGGGTGGAAAAAGGGGGCGAGGGCACTAAACACTTTAACTCTCTCTCTCTCTTTTAACCTTTCCCATCAAGGCATTTGCACCCCCGATTCTCGGGTTTAAAGTAATCGAACCCGCTCTAAAACTCAATTTAAATTCCAGGTTGTTTTACAAACAATTTTCTCCCCTTGCTTCTCTCCTCCTCTTTTCCTTCCCGGGCAAAAGATCGATTTTTAAAAGGTAAAACCGTATTATCTTTTTACTGGGGGGAGGGGGAAGGATGGCAAAAGGGGGTGGGGCAGTTTGAGCATAGGGTGTAGAACGAGTTTTAACTTCATCCCATTGATTTTCGTGCTGTTAATGCCGCTTTCTTATAGTCTTTTCGTTCGTTTTCCGTGATCTTCAGAGACGTGTGCACATATGTGTGGAAGGGGGGTGCAAAAAGATCCCCACCCCCCTACCTTTTGAGATTATTGATTTCACATTTGGGATATGTGTACAAGAGTTTGTCGATTTAGATGATCGTATTTGTCGAAAGATTAAGTAAACTAAATGCGCATTGTGTTTGTTCTGTTTGTTAAATGCTTTAAATGTATTTCTTTTGTGAATAGTTGGAAATTAATTTTTGGACATCTTATGCTCTATGTTATTCGCTTTGATATTGTATTTGTGATTATTTTTGACTTTCAATAATAATATGTCCAGTACTTAACCATTAAATCGACTTAACCATTAAACCTAAAACAAAATCTTGAAAAAATTGAAAGAAATGCATGTCAGAATGTGATTATTATTATTATTCTTAATTTAAATTTTTAAATTTATACTTTACGAATATAGTGATAGTGAGAAAGAAATTTCAATTATCAAATATTATTGGTATCGAATATTTCAATATAAATATGTATTTTTTATTCACTTTTCTGCAAAGAACTTCGTATAGCAGAGAAACCAGTTTTACAGGAAAAGAACGATTGACCCATATATCCATGACACCGCCGGAACTCAAACCCAAACCTTGTGGTACCGAGCGCTAGACCATATATATAAATTAAATGGTATCCTTTCATAATCTGTTGAATCAATATAATTTCATGAGGGATCTAAATTTTAATAGTGTAATTTTTAACCGAGGGTAGGTGACAATACTTTTTCCCATATTAAAACATTATTTTAACATGCCCATTATTACTTCAAGTTTGAAAGTAAAATCCTACAAGGGGTAAAAAGCAATAACATAAACTAGATGATATCCTTTTATAATCAGTTTAATCAATATAATTTCGTGATGGATCTAAATTTTAATAGTGTAATTTTTTTAACCGAGGCAATGCTTTAATCTCATATTAAAAAATTATTTAAACATGCCAATTTTTATTTCAAGTTTGCAAGTAAAAAAAGATACTATATGCAGAAAAAGGATAACCTTTCACGAATACAAATAAGTTAGAAATTTGATTATATATTTTTGGGTGTATATGAAACAAAAAAAAGTGAATAACAACGATATGTTTTGATTCGCAAACTATGTTATTTTTTGTTTACTTTCATAACCTTGAGTCAATTCTACTTACGTGCATTAAAAACAGTCGAAAAAATAACAATCAATGCACAAATTCTTTTAAAGAATTCCAATTTTGTTGTAAAAAAAAAAAATTTATTCCGTTGTTTGTCACGAGCCGAACTAGCGTGAGAAAATCCCTTGCACTGCAAACATTCAAGCAGAAAACAAGACAATCAACACTTTTCTGCATACGTAACGAACAAGCTACACCTTTAGTGATGCAAATGCGAATACAGAACTACGCCACGGGCATGTTCGTCCACGGATAAAAAAATAAATAAATAAATAAAAAATAAATAAAAACCCAACAGAAGTTGGGTGAGTAAAGTTGTAGGTTTGAAGGTGCTAACACCTTTTTAACGGAGAAAGCTGCGAAAAAGAAAGACAAGCGATTAAAAAAAAAAAAAAAATAATAATAAAGTGCCCACATAAAAAAAAAAAGCAACTACAACCACCAACCTTTTCATCTTTTTCTGTGGATAATAAAATTGAGGTTAAATGACTGGCGCGTCACAATTCATTGCTTAAGCAGCTTTTCAACCCATCGGGAACGGGATTTTGGCGGTGAAAATTTAAAGCTGTCTCATAAAATCACCACCCTCGCCAATTTTTTTTTTTTTTCTTTCTTTCACCATTTTTTTTTTTTTTTTTTTCACCTCTCTTCTTTGTGCTTTTTAAGTGTGTATTACTTTTTTACATTATCGTCTGAGATTCGGACCCGTCGAGCAGGAAGTCGAGCCGTGACTCGACCTCGCCCTGTAATTCCACACCCCCACTCCTCCCCCAACCCCGGCAGCTGCTTTTGGTCACGATGCTCAAATTTTCGCCTTGGCGATCTTTTTTTTTGGTGCCAAAATCTTCCTCTCCCCCCACCCTCCGTATAACCCCTGGGTCGGAACCCGGCACTATTTGTTTGCTCGCAGCTTTGCTTTGCGTAACATTTTTTTGGGGAAAATAGACATCGTAATTCGATCGTCGTGATTCGAAATTTATTATTTATTTATTTATTATTATTTTATTAATAATGATTTCCTTTTTCAAGTTTTGGTCACTCTTGAGGTGGTCTTTTTTTAAATTTTTTTTTTAAATTTTTTTTTTATTTTTTATTTATTATTTTTTTTTAAATGTAATTTGGTTACAAGTTGATGATGACTTCCCGAATCAGGTTACATTGTGTTTGGAGATAATTGATCTCCATTGTGTAAGATCAAATTATCTGAAGAAGAATAGTTCGATTAATGAGAAATCACGCTGTTGTCTTTAATTCGATATAATGCGGTTCATCGTAACTGTAATTTTTTTATTATTATTTTGCTTTTTTCTTCATGAGAAATTCAATTATTGCACCATTTTAATACTTCAAAAAAATGAGAAACAGCAATGCTAATCAGGCCAAGTTTATGGATCTTCAGTAGAATAGACGGATATTCATCAGTTATTACATTTGCAATTAAAGAAAAAAATAATTGTTTCATTACTAGTTCTCACATTTATTGTCGCAACCTGGTGGTCAAGTGGCTAGCTCTCTGCCATTTGGTACAGGAGGTGTCAGGTTCGAATCCTGGCGGTAGCATAAATGTTTGTGAGTGGTTCGCAATCTACTTTAAATTGTAGGTCCCGGTCTGTTTAGCCCTCGTGTGCACAAAATGACCGTAGAGCGACAAACCAAAACCAAACCGCGTTTACTGACTTCTAACTTTCAACGTTTCTGTTATTCTCACGAAGCTTGATCCTTTGTTCCTTTTTTATGTCAAATATACAGTTTAAGTGCGATTCAAATTAAATTAATGAATGCTTTGTAAAATCGCACAGAAGGGAAATGAAATGAACATATTGATGGAATCTTACTGGTGAACGTTTTTAAAAATTGAAAGGTGACTGAGAAATTTTTTTAAAGATTTAATCCTTTTAATCTTTATAAATTGGGTTTGTTTTCTTTTTAAATGATAAAAATGAGGACTTTTAAACTAAAAAAATTATTGATAAAGTTAATAGAATCTAAGATTGGGCAAAGCTGAGTGACTAACGCTCTGGCGCTCGGTGCTATGGAGACTCGTAGTGTTTTGGGATCCACTTTAAATCGTAGATCCCGATCTAATAATGACTGTAGAGAATTGAACGTAGGGCTGACAACCCTATCTCGTAAAAAAGGAAAACATCTCCAGTTTCGAAATCTGTCTAGTCCACCATGGAGCGGTTGCGCGAATGAAGCTTTGGTTTGCCGCTCTATGGACATTTTTTTTGCACACTTTGGGCGATAACTAGACTGGGATCTACAATTTAATGTGGGTTTCGAAAAACTAACGGACATCCATTCCACCCCAGAATTCGAACTTGAAGCCGGTGGTATGAAAGACCAGAGCGTTAACCAATTGGCCATTATGCCGCTCAAAGAAGCAGAATCAGATATGGATAAATCACTCATTCACTGTAAGACTCACTTCTGTGCTATGCGATGTTCTTCGCCGAAATACGCCTAATCTGTTATAAACAGGTATTTATAATAATATATTCGGTTACATTATAATATTTGAGTTACCTAATAATATCTGATAAAAATAGTTACTTAGTGTACTTGCACACGTAAAATAAAAATTCTTTCAAAATTTGGATGGAATAGTTATTATAGTAATATTATGTTTTACAATTTAAACTTTAACATATTTAGATGTTGGGTCATATTTTCGGATTTGTAAAAAGATAAAAAACAGACAGTTTAAATAGATGTACTGTATCGATGGTATAAAAAGATATGGCATATAAAATTCGATGTCGATTATATATAAAATTCCGTTTTTCAATTGTTGGTATCATTTACCTTTTCAATATTTAGGTTAAAAATATTTTTTAACTAATTCTTATTCAACCTTGTGAATAATCTACTTGTGAATAATCTACTTGTGAATAATCTACTTGTGAATAATCTACTTGTGAATAATCTACTTGTGAATAATCTACTTTGTGAATAATCTATTTATGAATAATCTACTGTGTGAATAATCTATTTATGAATAATCTATTTTGTGAATAATCTATTTATGAATAATCTATTTTGTGAATAATCTATTTATGAATGATCTATTTATGAATAATCTACTTTGTGAATAATCTATTTATGAATAATCTACTAATCTTCCCTATAAACTATAAATTTATTTTGTGAAATCACTTTTAGATTCCAAGAATTTAATTTTGCGGTGTTTGCAGTCAACATCGGCCTAAAACGACTTAACAGGGGTAAAAATGCTTCCAAAGAAAACGCTTATAAAAGAGAAACTATCTGATATAGCAAAGAATTAATTTGCATACAATTAATATTAAGCTACGAGGTGTGTGGTATGTATGTTTGTTTGAATGATTGTATTGTACGCCCAAAATAGGGCGAGATCTTAACAAATATTTATTCATGGAAAGCATTTATTTTACGTAATTTCATATGTCAGTTGATAGTTGAATGATAATTTATCTGTGATCTTATCTTCTTGGGAATATTTTCCTTATTTTCGAATAATTTTATAAATTCGTTTATCAATGATTTAAATATTGTTTTTGCAAAGCTTTCCTGTATAGAATTGATTGTATGTAAAATTACTAATTTCTTTCCTTTTTGCACTTTGTATAATTTCATTTACATAATGCAGTAGAGTGATTTCAATTGAATTATTCTGTAATAACCACCTTTTAGATCTCAACAAAATTAAAAGTTTATCTTCTATCTAATTAAAAATGTAATCTTGTTTAATCAATAGTCTTCTTCATTGGCGGCCTGGTGGCCAAGTGGCTAGCATTTTGGCATTTGGTACCACAGGCTTCAGATTCGAATCCTGGCGGTAACATGTATGTTTGTAGTAGTTAATCCTTTTAAGTCGGAATCCATTTTAAGTCGTAAGTGAGCCTCATATGAGCGTAGAGCGTCACAGAGATACTGGACCGAGACCTATGGCTTAAAGTGGATACCGAACCCCACTACAAATATCCACTACAAATATCCCCAAACTTGTGGCACCAAGTGCCAGCCACTCGATCATCAGGCCCCTAATCAATAGTATTTATAGAAGATTGTATTTTCATATCATTAAGCTTTCAAATGCAATAAAGAGAATTTGCCTATATGGCAAAGGATTAATTCTACTGAAAAATTTATTTCGTTTGTTGCTTTATTTAGACTCTGTCACTGCAATTAAAGCTACAATTTATCAAAAACTAAATTTAATAGATTTATTGATAAATTTTTTCATTCTTAATATATATATAGATAATTTTTATATCTACAGATAAAACTTAATTAAAATATAAGCAACGGTTTTTAACCAAGGAAGGCTTTTGATAAGGATTTAATTTTTTTTTTCATCTAAGAAGCACACACAATTCACCGCGTAGAAGAGTTTCTTAGTTTCTGTTAGCTCCTTGAAGTTTGACATCTGACACTTTTTCGATATACTAATGCGCACCTTGAATGTGACATCTCCCATTCAATTATTTAAGTGACCATATAAGAATCATTTAGAACTGAAGGATCCTCCTGGGCAATTGCAAAATTTTTGCTGTTTCAAAAATTGACAGATATGATTATTACATCAATTGCAAAACTGCTTTTTGGGCCACAATGACATTTCATTCCGAACGCACGCTCAGAAACGCTTTTCAGGTTTGCTACATCAAGATCTCCGAGTCAAGTTGATGAAACGTTCTTCTACTTTTTTGAGACCCATGTCAGATGCATGACGAAATAACTCCAACTTGCTATAATGAAGCAATTGTAAATAATGATCCACCCACAAGATCTCTGAGAATGCGTATTGACCTCTTCGTGACTGCCGAAGACATCCATGGACGCTGCAGCCTTAAACCCGGGCCTTCAGCAGACCGGTGGGAAAATTTAATGGGACAAGGTTACAGTTACGAGTCGCCCTTTTTTTCTCTGGTGAAGGGGGGGGAGATTTCCACCCTCTGCTTTTCCAAAAGGTTAGCCCATTATTCGTCAAGAGATCGTGATCTACGTTGATAGTTTTTTTGCAAAGTATCGCACTGGACAAGTCATTGTGTACCAGATACGGAAGAACCTTTTGCAGGTTGCGAAGGGGTTGTTTTTCTGCAAAGTTGACTTCCAAAATTTTGGGGTGATGGGCAAATTGCAGAATGGGGATTTTGATTTGGATTCTTACAGAATGGTTCGATTTGGATTCTTACAGAATGGTTCGATTTGGATTCTTACAGAATGGTTCGATTTGGATTCTTACAGAATGGTTCGATTTGGATTCTTACAGAATGGTTCGATTTGGATTCTTACAGAATGGTTCGATTTGGATTCTTAATGGTTCGATTTGGATTCTTGTAGAATGGTTCAATTTGGTTTATTGCACAGTGGTTTGTTTTGGATTTTCGTAGTACGGTTCGATTTGGGATTACTGCAGAATGGTTCGATTTGGGATTCTTGCAGAATGGTTCGATCTGGATTCTTGCAGAAGTTCTTAATTTGTTCAAGATTTGGAAATTTACTTTTATGCCAATTAATAGACCACAGAAATAGGTTGCTTTGAAATAGTTTAATTTAAAAAAAATTTTATCGGCAAATATTTTTTTTAATACTACCCTTTTTTTTTATATAAACAGAGAAAAAAATGCTGCCTATTTCCTTTTCTCATATATCTGAATTTTTTCAATGATTTATCAATAAATCTTCAAGTTCCATTCAGTTTTGGTTTAGAATTGAAACGGATTGCAATTTATGATTCAAATCAATATTCATTAGTTTTATAAATTTTTAATTTTTATGATTTGTTCATTATGAAATAATCTATAAGAAAAACAGAGTAGAAAATAAAAATCATACATTTAAATTATTATTCATGTTTTTTTTTTTAACTTCAGGATTATTTTACAGTAAATTCATCATACTATATATTTTTGTTTTTATACAATAACTTAATAATTTTTTTTTAAATAATGCATTAAATTTTACAAAATAGTAAAATAAATATTTGTTGTAAAAACAAATTCAGATAAAAAAAAAAAAACATCCATTTTTTTGCGAGTTTTTAATAAGGATGGTCAGAAACTCTGTCATAAATAAATAACTTAAAAAAATCACAAATTCTAATTTTACAACAAGAAAAATAGAATCTTGAAAAAGTATATTTTTTAGTAATGTATATTCTAATTTCAAAACATTGATTATTTTCTCCGTTCTTTTTAATGAATTAAAAGAATATATAAATTTTCAAAAGCAAATTTCAGAATTATAACAACCAAAAAAAGCATCTAGAATAGATGGTGTAATGCAGATATAATACAAAAAGCTTTTAAAAACGAAGATATTTGTAATTTTAACAGCGTAATTTTTTGTGTGCCCCATATCCAGTCTACTTGATGAGTTTTTCTAGTTTAATTCTGTATGAAATAAAAATCTAGGCAATTATCCTTATGTGACGTAAGGAATGTTTGTTTAAAAAATACCTATAACATATTGATGGAGAATAGATGTTTAGTGTCAAATATTATATTTTGCATGAGTATAATGCATTTATTTCTCTTATTTATACGAATGAAATGAATAAAAAAAAAATTTAAATGTGTATTTTGCATTTATTTGAAAGCTATAATAATTATTTTCTATAAGTATAAACAAAAGAGGATAATAGATAGAAATTTTTGGTGTATCAAATACTACTTTATTTATGGTAATTTATTTTGATATCTTTTATATTCTGTTTCATCATTTAAAGTTATAACTGAAAGGAAGATAAAAAAAAAATATTCGGAATGAGAATTTAAAATCAAAATGCTGATTGAAATAAAATGTATTATAGAACGTCCCAGTTCCGCACTTAAGAATGCATCAGTTCCATAAAAGATTGCTTTCTTCAGCCTCAGCATAGAAAAAGAGATCCATTCGAAATGGAAACAAGGTTATTTTAATGTAAACACTCACCTAGCTGCTTTGGGAAGGAAATTAAGGGGTAGGAAGGAACAAAAGAACAAAAAAAGAACTTACACCCTCACGAGGCGCAAATTTGGGGTCACGTGGTCCTCCAGGGCCCGGGCCAGGAACTGGTCACGACCAAGAAGGACAATTATTGGCCACCTTTGGCGACCCGGCGCGAAACCGGTTGTCGCCAGCTCGCCGGGGGTGGAGATGGGAGCGTGGGAAAACGAAAAGGAACGTTTTTATCATCCTCATCTTTTAGAATGTAACATTCGAAAATTTGCATTTCTGCATAATAAAGACCTTGGTGGGTTTTTTTCTTTCTCTGGCTGCTTGCGCAAGGTTGCAGGCACGAATTGTAGTGAGACGCGCCCCCGCGTTGAGCAACCTCACTCTTGGTGCTAGATGTCAATCACCAAGTGGTACAGGAAGGTGGTTGCAGTTGTACGAGACACGAAAGTTCAAGAACGAATCCATCCAGGTACTATACTATACAAGCTAAACGAGACTTCTGCTGTGTGCCACCACCAATTCATTTGCTGGCTTACTCATAAGATGACGTCGCCAAGTTAGCGTTTGTTTATTTGGTGGTTGGCTTGCTTGTTTGTTTCCTGGAATCGTAAAAGAATCATGGTTGTTGCTTTTCTACCTCGCTAATAACTTTTTTTCGTGTCAAAAGCTCATGATTACACCAACAATGGCCGTTGCAATTAACCTGCAACAATACCAAGTTTCTTTTTATTATATAGGATTGGATTTTTGGATTTCAATTATCTTTGCTTTGGGAAAAGATATACTGTCTCAGATTATGTGTGAATACTGTTGTTGTTGTTCAGAATTAAATTTAATTTCGATTGCGTATATTAAGCAGTTTAATCAGCCACTCGTTGAGGAAGTATTACAGAATTCCTCAAATTAATTTTGAGGTTTGGCAATCATTTTGCGAGTAGGACAATTGCAATATGTTAATTACAGCTTTTATAACTGCAATAACTTTTTTCACATGATGCTCTTTATTTATTTCAGTATTGTTAGTTTTTGAGAGCCAACTCTAGTAATTAAAGAGCCTATAATTGAAAGTCATTTCAAACTTACACTAAATAAAAATGTAATTAAATTTAGTTATTACCATACTATTTAAAGTAGGTTTTAAACTGGAGATTCTGACAACTGATATGGAAATTAAAAGCATAAAAGGAACCTATTTCTGCTTCTTTTCTATGATGCCATACACTCAAAATATTTACTTTTACAATGGTAACGGTAATAAGTTTTTGTAAAGTAACGGTAAGTTTTGTTTCTTTAAAGAAATGAATTATGAAATGAAATTAATTTCTAATTATTTATTAGCAAATAATTCAGTAGTTATATTTTGCCATAGCTGTATATACGTCCACAAAATAGATATTGATTTACAACCGTATTTTTTACTTATTTATTGAAAAAAGGTTACTTAAATGGTCACAAAATAAAAGGGTCTTTTCTAACATGTTTATTTAATTAAAAACATTATTTCTTCCTATGCTGAATGTCTCGAATTTTCAGTTATAGTTGGCTGTGATTTTTGATTTTCTTTTAAAAAGGTAGGCCTTACTTCATTGCGTAAACACCCTCTCCAAAATTGTGTAGGTTTCATATAATGCCTTCCAGGATAATTTTGAAAGGTAACTACTCTGAATTTGCATGCCGCATTGAAATTGTCAAATGAGACTTTCTGCTTCTTTAGTCTGCATCTTAGTATTTTTTTAATTTTTTTCCTATAACAGTGATTGTAATATATACCATCAGTATAATCTAACCTATATCATCCTACATTTTAACTAATACTTAATACCACTGCATCACGAGGGGATATTTAACTAAAATTAAAAATACACAAAGGGAAACATTTGATTGGTTGTTCTTGTATGAATATTGTATGAGAATCAAATCATGGCGTATTTTTTTGCTAACTAATACTGCTTTGATGACTGCATACCTTTTAGGCTAAACATGTCACTATGTGATTTACTTCGTTTCTTGTTGTTGTTTTTATATTCCTTTTGTTCATTTTATTGCCTGCCAATCGAAATGATAAAAAAAAATGTTAACAATGTCATACATACCATCTGTTTAATCTAACCTGCATCATCCTACATTTTACTATCTAGTGCACAATATCACTGCATCATGAGGAGATATTTAATTAAAATTAACAATACACTAATTGTTCTTGTATGAGGATCAAACCATGCTGTAATTTTTTGCAGACTAATACTCCTTTGACTGCATATCTTATGGGCTCAACATATCAATATGTTGTTGTTTTTATATTCCTTATATTCTTTTTATTTTATTGTTTATTGTAGTCTGCCATTGGATATAATAAAATAATGATTACAATGTAATGCATTCCACTCGATAGGATGCAGTTCAATCTAACCTGCATCCTATCTAGTGCTTAATATCACTGCATCAAGAGGGGATATTTAGCTAAAATTAACAATACACATATGCAAACATTTTATCGGTTGTCCTTAAAGTATTGTATGAGGATCAAACTATAGCGTATTTTTCTGCAGACAAATACTCCTTTGATGACTGCATACTACCAAAAAATAAGGAGAAAAAATAAGGTAAGAAAGCAACAACGATAACAACTGCGAATTGATGAAGCAGTGAAAGAAGTCCTCGAAAGGGACATAAAAACCACCAACTAATAACAGCAATGATAATTTAGCTGAAGATGCGAAGAGATATAACCCTTTTCTCCGCAGTCACACACAAATCTTTTGCTGAATGGGTCTCAATTTCATTTCTCATTAGTCTTTTCTTGCAGCAGCTTTCTCTCGATCTCGAAGCGGATCCTTCAGTTAAATTCAGTTCCGCATTCCCCCTACCACCCCATCTCTCGATCACAGAAGAAGAAGAAAACCCCATCTAACCACAATCTGGTGGCATCGGCCTTCGACAAAAATGTGGAGGGGTGGTCTGGGGAGAGGGTGGTGGTGAGAAGGACACGATTCTTGATGACGGTTGTGGGTATGATGATGATCATCTTCCCTTGATCATCATACGAGATGGAACTTTGCAGAAAATGATGGCAACTATGATGCTTCAGGGAGAGAAAGAGAGGGTGGATGGAGGGAGGTATGCAGCAAACGAATAATGGTGAGAACTCTGGGAGGATGAGACTTTCATGTCTTTGGTCACGTTGAAAAGCCCCAGTAGGCATCGTGTGGGGGGGGATGACTCGGGGGTGCCCAAAAATGAAAATCGTTTGCTTGGTGTAAGGCGATATTCCGATAACTGCAGTATTGCAACGATTCTATGGGTAATGAAAGCCACCATAAAATTATCTGTCTACGGTGTGGCAATATAAGAAAGAAACCGATTGTAATTGTAATTTCATAGTGTGAATCGTGTGTATTAACTCAGGTTAACCCCCCTGCCATTATGGTTCGAGTTATTATATTTAATGAAGGTGAATTCTATACTATTCTATTGCTTAGTGCTAACGGCACTGCCACGTTTATGATTTATAAATCAAAGTTAATGTTCTAAAGGGAGTCAATAAATTTCAAATGGAATCTCTTTTTTACCATCTGTCTTCGAATTGGTGAAATGAACATATAAATTGCATATTTTTTGTAGGTATATTGAGAACTTAATTTAAATTTTGAATCAAAAACAACATTTAAAAATCTTAATGAACACAGAAAAATAGTTTATTGTACTGACCTTGACGTATATTAAGGCATGTTAACACTTAACTTAATAAATTGCATTTCTGGATTGTTAATTTATGGTAATGATTTGTATAACGTTAATTAAATTTTTCAAAATAATTTTTATAGAATGAATCATCGGTTATGATTAAATAGCTGTTTATAAGATGGAATTACGCAATTCATGGAATTCACGCATTCATGGAATTACGCAACCAAAATAGATATAATTATCTATTTTGGTTGCGTAATTCCATGAATTACATTAAAGATTTTGTTTGAAATATTTAAGAAATGAAAAGTCTATTTTTCTCGTTCATGAATATATTCTTATGCAATAACATGGTTATTTAAATTGATTTTCTCTTAAAGCAAAATTAATAATATTCATATATCACCTTAATCATTTTAAATACTAATTTAAGAATCAGATTGTACAGTTAAATTCTTTGAATTTTTTCATAAATAATACTGTCATGTAGATATTAGAATTTTATTTATCTTAAATTATAAGAAGAATTTTTAATGCGTTTTATATCTTTATTGACTTATTGTGTACAAAAGTTAAAATTCTTCTTCGCATTGAAGCAGTTAATGAAAATGATAATAGATAATGATAAAAGTGATTAATAGATGAAAACTATTTGGTCAGAGATAATTTTAATGATTTTTACAAACCGTCATTGTTACTTTTCAGATAATTTACTTATTTTTCTGAGATAATTGTGCAAATGAAATAAGGAATTAAGAATTCCTATTAAAGAAATCAATGACTCAATCTAAATCAGATTGTCCAATATATTGGCCGTACTTGAAAATTATTAAGCTACTAAAATTTTTGTTTGTCACAATGGGTATTTCGTATTTTTAATAACTTTTTTTGCTTAGTAACTGTGCTTAAATTAATATATTTATGCGGCTCGAAACTTAATCAACTGCATTAATGTATTTACTTAAATTGGTGTAGAATAAATGACGCCTTATTTGAAAATCTAAATTAACCTTCCAAACTTAAAAAAGATAACAAAACAAAAGTTTTCAAGTACTTAAATTAATATAATTTATTTGGTCAAGGCTTATTTAATTGAGTTAATGTATTTATTTAAATTAATATACAATAAATAAAGCAGCATTTGAAGATCTTAACTAACATCTCAAACTTACAATAGATTTCTAAACAAAAATTCTTTGATTGCTTTAATTAAGTCTTTAGATTAATGTAATTTATGTGGCCCAAGATTTAATTGTACTAACTGTTATTTACTATTAATGCTATTATTATTATTTACTATTATTTACTTAAATTTAATTTATAATAAGTTTAGCCACATTGGAAGATCTAAATTAACTTTCCATACTTAAAAGAATTATAATACAAAAAGTCTTCAAGTACTTAAATTAATGTAATTTACGTGGCCCAAGATTTAATTGTATTAACGTATGTACTTAAATTTAGTTTATAATAAATTTAGCCACATTTGAAGATCTAAATTAACTTTCAAATTTAAAACAGATTCCTAAACTGAAAGTCTTTGATTGTTTTAATTAAGTTTTCAAATACTTAAATTGTATTTTATGTGGCCCAAGATTTAATTGTATTAGTGTATTTACTTAAATTAATAAATTTAGCCCCATTTGAAGATTTAAATTAACTTCCCAAAGTTAAAAAGATTCCCATACAAAAAGTCTTCATATACCTTAGTTAAGTATTCAAGTATTTTAATTAATGAAATCTACATGGCTCGAGACATAAATAATTGTATTAATGTATTTACTTAAATTTAATTTATAATAAATTTTTGCCACATTTGAAGATCTAAATTAACTTTCCAAATTTACAAAGATTCCAATGCAGAAAGTCTTCAAGTGCCTTAATTAAGTCTTCAAGTACTTAAATTAATGTCATTTATGAGGCCCGACACATAATTAATTGTGTTGATGTATTTACTTAAATTAATGTATACAAATACAGCCACAATTGAAGATTAAATTAACTTTCCAATACAAATAGTCTTCAAATAGTTAAATTAATGCAATTTATGTGGCCCAAGATTTAATTGTATTAATGGATTTACTTAAATTTAGCCACATTTGAATTTTACTTAAATTTAGCCACTTTCAAGACTTAAAAGGATTCCAATACAAAAAAGTCTTCAAGTGCCTTAATTAAATCATTAAATCTTCATTCTTCAAGTACTTAAATTAATGTCATTTACAATGCTCGAGACATAATTAATTGTGTTAATGTATTTATCTAAATTAATCTATAAAACTACACCCGCATTTGAGGATTTAAATTAACTTCTTAAAAAAAAAAAAAAAAAAAAAAAAATTCTGAAACAGAAAGTCTTCCAAAGTGCTAATTTCTTTCTGGCAAGACACAGTGGCGCCTTGTTTCCACTTTTACTTAAACAGCGAAAACAGTCGTGGGAAAAGTAAGCTCGTTTAACCGTGTCCACACGGGACAAATCGCAGGCAGAACTGAACGAGTTAAAAAAATTATTCAATTATTATTTTTTTTTCCTAAAAAAAAAGATATTGCAATTTGCGACGGGGACAGGCGAAACGTCAGTAATGTCTTTGCGTGAAAAATGACTCACTCCTCTGTCAAGAATTTACTCATCACGCGATCAGCAAGGCGTGTGACAACGCAATGGACAGTCTGTCTGACAACGTCAATCGCGAAGAAGAAAGAATCCCATTTTAAAGAGAAGTTGACAAAGGGAAGTGTTTGACGTCGCAGTCATTGTTCATTCGCGGTTGACTCGCTATCTCTGCGAAAAGAGATTATTCACTTAGGATTTTTTATGTTTTAATTTCTGTAACAGAAAGTGTTAACAACTGTATTTGCTGTTTGTGTGAAACTTTGTATATATTTAACTAAAAATATTTTTTTTATGTAGATTAAATTATTTTTCTTTGAGCGCGGTGAGGCCTGATAGTTAGTATATCGAATTTTTGTACAGAAGCTTATTTTTTTTTTTATTTTTATCTCGCATCGTACAGAACCAGCAAATCAGAAATCATCTCCTACCCATTTAGGCGACCTGGTGACCAAGTGGCTAGCACTCTGGCTTTTAGTACTTCAGGCTTCAGGTTCGAATCCTGGCAGTGCAATACAGGTTTGTTAGTGGTTCGGAATCCCCTTTAAACTGTAGGTTGCGGTTTGTTTAGCCCTCGTGTGCATAAAATGACCGTAGAGCGACAAACCTACCCTACCCATTTACGCTTAATTCTGCATCTAAGTCTTGATAGTTAGTGTATCGGGCTTCTTTAATCGGATACTAATACCTCACGTCGTAGAGTGCCAGACAATCAAAAGCCCGATCCCTATCCATTCAGGCTTAATTGTGCATTTAGCCAAATTATGATGAAATTATTTGTTAATTTTTGGAAAACTTTTTCGTTGAATTTTTAGTCGCACTAATACAAGTAAATAATATTGTGTTTTGTAAAAATGGAGAATTAATATAAGCAAATAAATATTATCAGCGTGATCAAATTATATAATAACAGATCATCCTCATCATTAGCACGACAGCCCAGGGAGGGGGGCTTTCTACATAAGGCGCAAGGGGGGACATAAAGCTTTCTTTTGAAGAGATTTCCATGCATTCCTCTGGGTGACAATTGTTCTCCAATCCTTAACCTTTAGTAGAGCAAAATCTTTTTCATCTGCGTCTATCCATTGCAACTTGCGTTATCCTCTTCCTCTTTGTCCCTGTGGCTTTACCAAAACGAGCCTTTTTACTGGGTTTATTAAATCATTCATTCTAAATACATGAGCAGCCCAATTAAACTATTGATCTTAATATAATATCTAGGTCTTTTTAGCAATTATAAATCTTTGCGTTGTACCGTCTTCTCCAACAATCACTTTCTCCAACACATCCAAGAATAGCCCTTAAAATCTTCGGCTCAAATATACCCAAATGGGCCTCATCAGATCTTGCCAGAGTCCAAGTTTGAGTCATAGACCAAAATAAGTCTAATAAGAGTTTTATATAATGGGCATTTAGTTTTTCTGCATATAATAGCAGATGGCTTAGGAATATATATATATATATATAGATATATATGATATGCATGTACTATATATCTTATACACATAAATTTTGGGATATATATATATATAACCTTATCGAAAAATTCTGCTTTAATCTATTTAATCCGTGATGAATTTTGGCTTCCAAAGATTCCAGTTGAAGAAAGCTGACTAATATTATTTCTTCCAAAGCATTTTTTAAAACCTTTTTATTGTTATTAATAAATAAATTATTTAGTTGTACATAAGATAATAAATTTATATATTGATGTTCTCTTTCTGTTAATCTTTGATGTTTAATCTTTCCGTATCGTATTAAAATAAAACTCTCGACTTGCATAGGAAAGAAATCATATTTAAGATTGCAAACTGTGTATAATAATTTTTAATTATATTTAGCTTTGAAAAGAAACGAAAATATTACATCACGAGAATCAACATCAATTATCTCAACCACAGAAATCTTTTCGTAGTCACCTAATCGTCCTGTGTGCGTTACCTTGACCTTGAAAAATTATTTTAAATCGCAACAAACCCAGCCCGTTTAAGTACAAAAATAAACCACGCTGATAAAAGATTGTGTATAAATACTACTCACCACAATTAAACCAAGATTTGGGTTTGTGGTATGTATGCAATGACACAGTGACAAGCTTTTGCAAATTTTAACCCTACAGCGCGTTGGTGAGAGAGAAAACGCGTGAGTTTGAATATTAATTCACCTTAAGTGGACGGTGCGTGCCGGGGCCGAAAGGGGCCCCACCCCTTTCGCCGCCCCATCAACAGGGCGCAAATGCTCGACAACACGCCATGTGTCGTGTCGTGTAACAAGTCCATTGCTGACTTCGTGCGGACATGGCTGCCATCTTTGGCCCGTTATCGTCCTTTTTTTTTTTTCGGTCCATCAGAATGAATTTCTGATGAGCAAATAATTGCAAAATAATTGCCCCTAGATGCTTGTGATAAAGACCCCATTTAATTATGCAATTTTGGGGTGCTTTGGGTCAAGAGTTGTGCTGGATGCTTTGAAGACAGATGCATGTAAGGAGCAATACCGAACGACGTAGTAATTGCAGCTTTTCTGAAATGCTACACTAATTGCTGGGTTGTTTGGCGTAATTATTGAAAAGTTGTGCTATATTATTGCTGACGTGCTTTATCGCAGAATTCCACTGCTTTGCTAAAGACCTGGTTTGGCTTGTCCTTGAAAAAAACTATGTTGGATAATGTTGTGTCAGAAAAATATTTATTATTATAAAATTTCAATACAATTCGTAACAAAAGTAACCGATATAATTCTGATGTCTATGTATTTATTTATTAATTCGTGCTTTAATCCTTATTTTGCAAATATAAGTTTGCACAATTGGGTGCTTTACGTCAAGAGTGCTGGATGCTGAAGACATTGAATGACTTATTAATTGCAACTTTTCTGAAATGGTACATTAATTGCTGGGTTGTTTGGCATAATTATTAAAAAGTTGTGCTATATTGCTGACGTGTTTTATTGCAGAATTCCACTGCTCTGCTAAAGACCTGGTTTGGCTTGTCCTTGAAAAGACAACGATAGATAATGTTGTGTCACAAAAATATTCATTATTTTAAAAATTCAGTACAATTTATAAAAAAAGCAATCAATATCATTATGAAGTTTTTGTATTTATTTATTAATTTTTGCTTTAATCCTTATTTTACAATTTAATTTATTTATGGCTATTACCTGTCTAAAAATTTTGTGAAAATGTGTTTCCACTGTGCAAATTTATAACTATATGTAGAAATTGTAATGTGTCTTAATGTAATATATTTTTTAAAAAATTCATGTAATGGAAAATTCATCGTTTTGGATTGACCTTTGGTTTTTTGCAAAATTTTGTATCTTTCATAAAAATAAGTAATTTTCTTTCCATTTTCACTTTTTTTTTTGATTTTTATAAGTGAAAGAATTAAATTTTATTCATTTTCTTTAAGTAGAAAAGTATTTGATCCTTAATGGGTTAAGAATCTAAAAGGAGTAACAATAATAAATAAGATTGAAGCATAAGAAATAACTGAAATAACAGTAATAAGATATCAATTAAAGTCTCTTAAAGATTTCAATCAACTGTTAAATCTCTAATATTTTAAACACTCCAAAAAACCTGTTTGTCCTTTGCCTGTGATGTTATTATATGGCGTTTTGTTTGTAAAGTAATAAATATTAAAATGAAACAATGAAAATAAGAAACCTCATACCATTATATACCGATTTCTATGAAACTTCATGCCGATTGCTATGAAACTTCATATCATTACATACCGATTTCTATGAAATTTATATCGATTAAATGTGAAACTTTGATACCATTAATTTGGGCTTGGCATAATATAAACATTAAGGGTTAAGTGTCTTGAAATAAACCAAATAATAGAACTATTAGTCCTACTCTTTTTAGAATCAAAATAGATATATATTCTATTTTAATGTTGAGAAGAATTAACCTCAATAAGAGATCCTAATCTCCCAGCATTTAATGAAATATTTTTAATATAATGGGATTTTTTTTTTCACAACTTTTACACGTCTTCTTATTTTTAAAAAAAAATAAACTACCCATCTTATTATTCTAATCTGGATTTTAACGTATAACAGCTTCACAAAAATTGAATGTAATTATTTATCTTGATGATTATTTATTTTTACATAACATGACGTCTTGGATTGGCTTAACCATGTCTTGATAACAAAAGAGATTAATCAATATCTTCTTTCATGAAAATATGTCTGCTTAGTAGCAAACGAAATAAATTCATATTCTCATTTTTAGAAAAACAAACCACTTACCTTATAATTTTAATCTAATGATCTGGAATTTAACGTATAATAGCTTCCAAAAAATTAAATGGAATTATTTATCTTGATGATTATTTTTTTACACAACATGCCTTGAATTTGCTTAATAATGTCTCGATGGCAAAAGAAAACGAATCAGTATCTTCTTTCATGAAAATATGTCTGCTTAATACCAAATGAAATGAATTCATATGCTCATTTTTTTTAAAAATAAACCAACCATCTTATTATTCTAATCTGGATTTTAATGTATAATAGATTCCCAAAAATTGAATGGAATTATTTAATGATTATTTTTTTACCCGACGTGCAGTCTTGAATTTGTTTAACCATGCCCTGAGAAGAGATGAATCAATATCTTCTTTCCTGAAAATAATTCTACTTAGTAGCAAAGGAAATGAATTCATATTCTCATTTTTAAAAAAATAAACCACCCATTTTATTATTCTAATCTGGATTGTAACGTAATAGCTTCACAAAAATTTAAAATTATTTATCTTGCTGAATATTTATTTATTTATTTTGCATAAATAACATGAAGTCTTGAATTTGCTTAATATTGTCTTGATGGTAAAAGAGATGAATCAGTATCTTACTTCATGATAACGTGCCTGCTAAATAGCCAACAAAATGAATTCATATTCTCATTTTTTAAAAGACAAACCATCCATTTTATAATTCTAATCTGATTGTTCTGGAATTTAACGTGTAATAGCTTCCCAAAAATTGAATGGAATTATTTATCTTGGTGATTATTTTTTTTTTTTTATTACACGACATGAAGTCTTGAATTTGCTTAAGCATGTCCTGATGGCAAAAGGGAAGAAATCCACGATCTCGCTCCAAAATCTAAATTAACCATCCTCTAATTCCTCACTCATGTTTCACGTTGCTCTGACCTCCTTCAACGGTCGGGCGTGGTTTGATCCCAGTGGACGCATGTCAGCACGAAATTCCTCCAAGCTCTTCTTCTCCACCCCTCCACCCCCCAGCCATGCTAAGTCTGATATCATCAACACGTAGCAGCTGCTTCCAAAGCTGTTCACGGACCTTTCCCATCTTCCTGCATCCTTTTCCAAAGGCCTAAATGGCCCAAGGGATGGAACAGGGGGCTGGAAATGAATCACTCGAACGCCAGACCCCTTTGATCTCTGCCGCCACCGTACCAACTCACTCCCACTGTGGGGTTGGATGGATTCTTTTTGGAAACAATAGAACGTGACATCTTTACTCGACTATTATGTGTATAGTAGATTAATTTGAATTGTTGGAAGTTGAGATTTCTTTTTTCTGGTGTGTGGTTTTTTAAATGTAGCCTAAAAGCTGTGAAAATGGGACTTTTTTTTTATGCCTCTTACGTATATATATATATTGGATTGGGGGATTGGATTCTATTCTACTTATATATATGGTATTTGGAGTTGGATTCTTTTGGAAAAAATAGAACGTAAGATTTTTTTTTCTGTCATATTCTTCTTAACGTGCAGACTAATTTGAATTGTTGGAAGTTGAGATTTTTTTTCTGGTGTGTGGTTTTTTTAAATTTAGCCTAAAAGTTGTTGAAATGTGATTTTTTTATGTATTCAAAAATACATGGCGAGAAGAGGTTATTAAACAGATGACTAAAAAAATTAATTATTTATTTTTTTTTATAAATAAAATGTGGGCTGTGCCTTTACATTAATGCTAATTAATGATTTTAAGTTGCTAATTCAATTAAGAACAAAGTTCTGCATTCATCATCAAAAACCTTGAATATGGAATAAATTTTATTTCTATTTTCTTTGTTAAAAAATAAGAATTGTAAAATGGAGATAAATGATTTAAACGTTTAAAGCGAACTACTTTTGAAATTTAACTAATATATTACCTGGATTTTTTTTTCTTTTCGGGTATATGGTTTTTTTTAAATTTCGCCTAAAAGTTGCGGAAATATGATTTTCATGTCTTCTTTTTTTTTTTTTTATATATTCGAAACTACACGTTGAGGAAAAGTTATTAAACAGATGATTAAAAAAAATAATTATTTAATTTTTTTTATTAATAATGTTGGCCGTGCTTTTACATTTATGGAGATTTTAAGTTACTAATTCAATTAAGAACAAAGTTCTGCATTCATCATCAAAAACCTTGAATGTGGAAGATAAAATTGTTTATAATTTTCTTTGTTAAAAAATAAGAATTGTAAAATGGTGATAAATGAATTAAACGTTTAAAGCGAACTACTTTTGAAAGTTGACTAATATACTACCTGGCCTTAAAAAATAAAATGGCCCATTGTGTGAAATGAAAATAATTTATGATCAACCTTGATTTAGTGACGTATTTTTTTAAATGCATGAGAATATTTTTTAACATTGGACATTTGAAAGTTCTATGCATTATTAATTTTAAAACAATCCTTTTTACAATCATGTTTATGAGAAACGTAAGTAATCGATTTCTAAGTTAATTGTCCTGTTATTTTAAAGTGTGTCGCTCTCTTTATTATTAATTCCGAGTATCAGTTATTACAATTGAATCTTTCTCTTTCTTATACCATTTCAAATATGCATGAAAATATGTATCGCAGTTTTAAGTGTCGTATGATAAACATTAACTTAGCAAATGTTGTCTTAAATAGATCATTGCAAATTGCTTTATAATGCTTCCCAGTATATCTCGTTACTAAAATTTCCAATAAGTTGTACCATTTTATTGCAATTCATGTAAAAAGAGAATCTTAAAATCTTTTTGAACTCTTAATCCATCCATTCAGTTTTTATACACTAATTTATGGCATTGAGTTTGCGCAAGTTGATATAGCAAGGGGTTTCAGCTATCAAAATTTTTTATACATTTATATTATTAATTTATTTGCTGGCTGGCTAAATTGCTATCGATTAAAGTAAATAAAATATAATCTAGCAAAAATTAAATACTTTCAACTAAAAAAATGTTTGATAGTTGTTCGAGAAAGAAGTTTTCGATCATTCAAGAACAGTATCTAGGATCTAGTCCAAGATCAGTATCTAGGATCTAGTGCAAGAACAGTATCTAGGATCTAGTGCAAGAACAGTATCTAGGATCTAGTCCAAGAACAGTATCTAGGATCTAGTTCAAGAACAGTATCTAGGATCTAGTTCAAAAACAGTATCTAGGATCTAGTTCAAGAACAGTATCTAGGATTTAGTTCAAGAACAGTATCTAGGATCTAGTTCAAGAACAGTATCTAGTTCAAGAACAGTATCTAGGATCTAGTTCATGATCTAGTCTAGTTCATGAACAGTATCTAGGATCTAGTCCAAGAATACCATCTAAAATCTAGTTCAAGAATAACATCTAGGATCTAGTTCATGAACAGTATCTAGGATCTAGTTCATGAACAGTATCTAGGATCTAGTCCATGAACAGTATCTAAAATCTAGTTCAAGAATAACATCTAGGATCTAGTTCATGAACAGTATCTAGGATCTAGTTCATGAACAGTATCTAGGATCTAGTCCAAGAATACCATCTAAAATCTAGTTCAAGAATAACATCTAGGATCTAGTTCAAGAACATTGAATAGGCTAGGAAAAATTTTGTTTACTGTTAGAGAAGTTTTTAGCTATTTTTCATTCAAAGTTAAATTAAACCATTGATTTAAAAAAGAAAGTATTAGATGGCATATAACATGTAGAGGATATATAAAGAATGTGAGTGACATAATGCAATAAATAGTGCGCATGCGTTTTTTACTTTATGATAAATAACTGATATAAATATGAATTCCCATATTTTGAAAATTTTTTATTCTTATTCCTAACTGTTGAATGCCACACTCTTAGCTAAGGCCATTGTGCTTTTACACTTAGAAGCATTATTTATTTGAAATCTAATGTACACTAACAGCGAGAGGTCTGTAGATTTCGTGGGGGCAAGGCGACTGTAGTGAGTTTTTTATTGTTGTTCTCTCAGGTGGTCTTCCAAACTTATGGACTTGGAAATATTTTCTTCTCTGTACCGCTGAGTTTTGCATTTCATTGTCGGTGCCAACAAAGAAGAATTACCTGTTGGTTCGGTGTTTAATTTACTATTTTTTCCCATTCCGGGGTGTAATTGATTGGAAGGAAACCAGTGCTTGTAAACAAGTGGAGGGGACACCCACTGCGCTAAATGCACCTTAAAGAATGAAGTAAAGCATCGTTATGGGAATTGATACTTCATTCGTCTTGTGGCTGGAAGAGATAGGGGGGAAAGCTTGGAAAATATAAATAAGAAGCCACTCTTTTAAATGTTTTTCTTTTTCTTTCATTTTTCGTCGTTTCTCCTCTACATTTGACATTTGTCACTGTGTTACCATGGAATCGTAGTGTTACCCAAGAGGCATTAACGTAACTTTCTACCACACTGACCTGATCATAAGCAAAAATAAATGCATTCCTTTAAAGAGTAACTGTCCAACGTTTAGTTTATTGGAGAAAACATAGAAAATTCCAATCGGGCAATCTAGTAATGCGAGACATTCTGCACATAGTCTATTTTTTCACTGAATTAAATTTGACGCCTGATGTCAAAGGGAATCGAATTTCCACCCATCTTCAGAGTAAAGTGGCCTGATGGTCAACTGGCAACGCTCAAGCCTATGATGCTTCAGGTTCGAATTCTGGCAGTACATGGCGTTTGTTAGTGGTTCAGAATCGACTTTATACTGTACGTCCCGGTTTGACTAGCCCTAATGTGCAAGAAACGACAACAGAGCGACAAACCAAATAATTCTTCACACTAGTTAAAAGACCCTACCATTTGGATCATGAGTGAAGTTCTTTATTAATTCAAAATGTATTTCATGCTTAGCTTTACTATTAATATTATTATTATCCAAGAAGTACGTTGGGCTCCACGAAGATTCCTTAAGAGTAAATTAGTGTGTTTAACGAAGTACGTTTGGCTCCACGAAGATTCCTTAAGAGTAAATTAGTGCGTTTAACGAAGTACGTTTGACTCCACGAAGGTGCCTTAAGAGTAAGAATGTCTTTTTGCAATTCTTCTTATACTAGTTCATATTTGTATTATATGTATAAAACTGTAAATAGTTTTCTTCTGTAAGATTGTTATTTCAATACACATTTCATTTCGAAGATTGTTAAAAAAAATACTTATTGATTACGTTGTCCTCTTCTTATTAATTTTACCATATATAAAATATTATTGTTTTATATATACAAAAAAATTTCGACTTATTAAGCTTTCTTTGTATCCTATCTCATTTCTTTTTAATATTTTGTATTTTTATTATTGTAAAAGCTTTTTTTTTTTTTTTATCCTCAGTTAACTTATTTAAACGGAATATTTACACTTTAATAATAAGAAAGTATGTACCCAATAATTTGATAAAGGAAATTAATATCCGTTATAAAATTGGAAACACTTAAAGATAAACTTAAACATTCATTAAAAATAAAAATGATAACGAATCATAAAAATCTCGCCCCTTAAGTTTAAAATAAAATATTAAAAGTAAAAAAAAGGACAAATTTTGGCCTAAATTTAACTACACCTGATATTCAACAGAACACACACGCATAAAAAATTTTTATTTTTTTAAAAATCTTTTCCATTCTTTCTTCCGCATCTACATATTCAAGAAAATTTCACAACACAGCGACGAAAAAAAATCCCCACAGCAAAGAACCATCATCACCACAAATCTCACCTCTTTAATAAAGCATAGCGAGAACAAAAAGCACTGACAAAAAAAAAAAAAAAAAAAAACTTGAAAGAGAGAAGGTTTTGAAATTTCAACACCAACTCCTACTATGTGTGTAGTAAATCCTTGATTTTTAATCCTGGCCTCACCCTCTACATATTCATCGCCTTCTCCCCAGAGAAATCTACCATCACAGATTGTGCATCTTAAAGAAAAAAAGAAAAAGGAAAATAAAAATTGCTTAAACAGGAGATGGGGGTGGTAGGGAAAAAATCTGTGGCATTTTTTTCACCACACCTTTTCTTGAGGGAAAAACTGTGCGAATTTTCCCTTTTCCATCCTCTGTTGTATAATTGTGTCTCGCAATCTCCTCTGTTTTGGCACAAGCAGCAGCAGCTAGGCCCAATTCTTCACCAGAGACGTGGGAATTAGTCCTAGAGCCTCGTTACCGATATCTTCCCTTTCTCTTCTTCTTCTTCTCCTTCTTCTTTTTTTGCCCTTCTTTAGTTTTGCTTTCTCCGCCCGGCCTTCCTCTTTTTTTGTTCTTCTTTTCCCTGCGAGAGTCCTATTCCCCTAGCTCTATGCCGCGGAGTAGTTCATGCATTATTAAGAAGTGGCACCCTTTTTATTTTATTCTTGTTTTCTTTCTGGTCTTCTCTGGTGGGATTTGTTTTTGCTCCCTTTTGCTCTTTTAACTTGCTCTCCTCTTCCGCGCGGATGGGGTTGCCACAAATTGGCGAGAATCACAGAATCGGCGCCAATTTGTGAACCACTGCATGTCAGTCTACGTTTAATGGAGTACCTTGGCCGGTTATGTCCTGAACTACTAAGCTATGGGATTAGATACATTGCATACAAAAACATTGGTAAAAAAGGCAGTGAGCTATAGTCATGTCCAAATTGTAAAAAATTAAAAAAAAATTATCATTAAAGAGGAAGAAAATAAAGGGAAAGGAGTAAACAAGATCATGGCATAATTAATAAACAATTAAATAATTAATTGTTTTTTGCTACTTTTAATTTTAAGTTGAAACATTTAAATAGGATTTGAATTTTATCTGCTGGATGTCAGGCATTTTTTAATTGGCTATAAAAGTTGTCGAGACCTCCTAGCATATTAAAAATATTAACCAGTTCTGTTAGTACATAGATTGCTTCAGAAGGAGAGTCATTATCAACCACTGTATGATACTGTAGCTGATATTGAAGTCAGCCATCAGAATTTCTTTACGAATTTGATTGCAACCGATTTTGTGCACATGTCCATGAACTGGAGGATAATTTTATTGAAGATATGCAACTGTGGTGTGTCAATTCGATTATATGTAGTGGTTGAAGGACGTTTTCTAGGACAGTGCGACTTATGCATCTAATCAGTCATAGCCAATGCCAGACACCATGTCATAATCATAACTGTTAATGGCTTTTCAAAGCAACAACTATATGCAAGCCACAAATGAAATCGCACTAAGGCAGACATGCATTTTATCATATAGACATAAATTGAGCTTTTTATAGTAAGGCTTAACATAAAAGATCAAGACACAAATTGAGTTTTTATTTCTATATCAGAAGTAAAATCGTCAATTGTAATTTTGTTAATAAAATAATAATGGTGATTTGTTTGTGATGATATGTACTTGCAAGACAGCAAGTTGATTATACTACATAATACTGATACATTGACAAGTTGAAGTAGTTTTAATTTGTGGAAGTTGTTAATTAATTAGTTTCCGTTTATATGTAAAAATAAGAAGTATAGAAAATTTTATTCGAAAGAAAAATAGTATTGTACGCCAATAGTTCTTCCCCAATAATAATTCTTCAATAATTAGAGTAATTTATAATTAATACTTGAAAATTGTGAATTAATTATTATTGCAAAGATGTGCTTATAATAAAAGTTTACATTTTATTTTTTTCATATATGTAGCATGAACATGACTTCAATAACACGAAAATAGGGGTACCTTCTTTTTATACTCTCACATCTTTTATTATTGTTATTATTTATAATACGATCCTTTAAGCCGTATAGATCATAAAGTTCATGAAAAACTGAGATTTGGTTTGTAGTTCTATGATCATTTTATGTCCACTTTTGGCTAATTAGACCGGGGTCTTACAGTTTAAAGTGAATTCCGAACCATAACAAACATTCCTGATACTGCCAGGATTCGAATCTGAAGCCTGTGGTACCAAAGGTCAGAGAGCTAGCCAATTGGCCATCAGGCCACCATGAAATGCTGAGAGTGATGCAAAAGTATCAAATTCAATGTGCAAAAAATGAATTGCATGTACTCATTTGGAGATGAGAATCTGACTCATTATCATTTGATTTACTTACCATATTTTGTACCTAATGTACCCTATTGTGCAATATAAATTCTTCTTGTATCTTGAACTTCTCTTCATGGTATGATCAATAAATAATATGTAGCTTTATGGCCAAGTATCTTGGCGATCTTTTGTCCAAACGACAATTCCTGCAACCCCCCTTCGGAAGCTTGTCCGGCGGTCTTTTCTCTTAGCCGCTAACGACGATCCTTACCCTTTATGTCCCTCGCTCTACGTCCTGGAACTCCCCCTTCCCCCTCCAGAAATCAGTGGGGGTGGGGGAGAAGAGAAAAAAAAGAAGAGTAACAGGCCCCGTTACGCACAGCAGCTGAGACCTCCTCGTTGAAATAACGTGGTCAAGAAGCTTCCATCGTTATGACCCGTGGCCATGGAAAAGATTGAATTCTGGAAGCTGCTGGAAGGGGTGTTCTGCTACGAGAATTCCATTTTTATTGTCTCCCGAAAGGGTGGACTTGTTGTTTTTCGTGAGGAAGATCTCATCCATTTTTGACAAGGCCATATCTGTGGCAATTTTTTACCATATTGTGTTACATGTAGGTCAAGATGGTGCTTGTAGCTTTTTTATCAACGATGGTGCTTGTAGCTAGATGATCAATTAAATTATCATGATATAAAGAAGTAAACAATTCAGCATGGGTCAAAAAGTGGGTAAAAGTACAAAAAGTGGGTTTTAACTCGTAAATTTGTATCGATGTTATGACTATATTTACTGGGAATATCTGAGAGATTCAAAAGGGGAGAAGATGTCTAGATTTGACATCTGATAAAGAGAATACTATAAATTATTAATTAAATTATCATGATATAAAGAAGTAAACAATTGAGCAACGATCTACGTGTGGAAAAAAGTACAGAAAGCGGGTTTTAACATATAGATTTGTATCGATGTCATGACTAGGAATATCTGAAAGATAAGGTGAGAATATGTTCTAGATTTGACATCTGATAAAGAGAATACTATAAATTATGAATTAAATTATCATGATATGAAAATGTAAACAATTGAGCATGGGTCAAAGAGTGGGAAAAAGGTACAGAAAGCGGGTTTTAACTCGTAGATTTGTATCAATGTCATGACTGCATTTACTGAGAATATCTGAAAGATTCCACAAAAAACAACTATGGGAAGATGTTCTAGATTTGACATCTGATAAAGCGAATACTATAAATTATTAGATAAATTTTCATGATATAAAGAAGCAAATTATTGAGCATGGGTCAAAGAATGTGAAAAAGTACAGAAAGCGGGTTTTAATCAAAGGGCGTAAAAAAGTACAGAAAGCGGGTTTTAATCAAAGAGCGTAAAAAGGTACTGAAAGCGGATTTTAACTCGTAAATTTGTATCTATGCCATGACTGTATTTACTGAGAATATCTGAAAGATTCAAAAGGTGAGAAGATGTTCTAGATTTGACGTCTTATAAAGAGAATACTATAAATTATTATTTAAAGTATCATGATGTGAAAAAGTACTATAAACAATAGAGCATGCGCCAAAGAGTGGGAAAAAGTACAGAAAGCGGGTTTTAACTCATAGATTTGTATCGATATCATGACATTTACTGAGAATATCTGAAAGATTCAAAAGGTGAGAAAATGTTCTAGATCTGACGTCTTTAAAGAGAATACGATAAATTATTAATTAAATTATCGTGATATGAAAAAGTGAACAACTGAGCATGGGTCAAAGAGTGGGAAAAAATAAATTATTAATTAAATTATCGTACACAAAGCGGGTTTTAACTCATAGATTTGTATCGATATCATGACATTTACTGAGAATATCTGAAAGATTCAAAAGGTGAGAAAATGTTCTAGATCTGACGTCTTTAAAGAGAATACAATAAATTATTAATTAAATTATCGTGATATGAAAAAGTGAACAACTGAGCATGGGTCAAAGAGTGGGAAAAAGTACAGAAAGCGGGTTTTAACTCGTAGATTTGTATCGATATCATGACATTTACTGAGAATATCTGAAAGATTCAAAAGGTGAGAAAATGTTCTAGATCTGACGTCTTTAAAGAGAATACAATAAATTATTAATTAAATTATCGTGATATGAAAAAGTGAACAACTGAGCATGGGTCAAAGAGTGGGAAAAAGTACACAAAGCGGGTTTTAACTTGTAGATTTGTATCGATGTCAAATCTCAACTACTAAACCAAAATACACGAAAAATAAATACTTTTGTGTTAATACCTGATATTTTCACAATCTTCAGTACATCAGTGATAAACTTCTTTTAAATAAATAATATTTTACGCCAGGTTAAAATCTGTCTGCATATCTGTGCAACAGAATTAACTTATCTGACTACTTCATTTTTTGTTCTGATACTTAATGAGTTATTGCAAAATACATCGTTGACTACATGAATATTTATTAGAGTATACATATATCATATATTGCGATATATGATTTCTTTTACACAACATAAATCTCAACTTCCTTTTGTTGCTAACACCTAACATATGGCATATGAGACTCATTAGACATCCTTGAGAAGTTAATTAAGAACAGTCTCATTCTCAAAGTGATTTATTTTTTTACTTTTTTTACCTATAACGTCCTGAAATCCTTTTTCCTGAAAGCAATTAACCCTTTTGTGATCCTTTACGACAGCCGTTGATCCTGCCTGCAGAAACGGAAGCACCGCTGTTACTGCAGGAATTTTAATAGCTTGCAAACATGTGTAGGATGTGATCAATAGGATACTTTGCCTCACGCTTCGCTTAATTAGGATTGACAACTTCAAAAGTTTATAGCGCTCGCTGCCTTTTTTTGGTGGAGGATTTTTTTATTTATTTTATTTTTTGATTGAGTGGTATTTAGTAAGTAATTAGGATGGAAATTGGATCTACAAATTTCCAAAGGAAGTAGTTGCGCATCGCAAGGCTCGACTCTAACCCTATTAGTTTCCTTTATTTTGCAAGAGAGTGCATAAATTACATCACATCCGGTCAAACTGTTTTTTTTTTTTATATATATTATTTTTTATTTTTTTAGAAAAATTGTAGAGAAGATTTGAAAGCTGGCAGTTATCAGTTTTACTCTCTACAAACAGCAATCAAGAATTTATTTTTAAATTATAACATCATTAGAGTTCTAAATAATGATACCAACAACAACTATAGTGTGGGGCCTAAAGGGCCTAGAGGCTAGGGTTCGGTGCCACAGGTTTCGGGGTTCCAGTCCCGCTGGTACCATAGAAGTTTGTAGTGGTTCGGAATCCACTTTAAACTGCAGGCCCTGGTCTAATAGGATCATAGAGCATTTTGGAGGGAGTGTTACTCGCGTCCTTAGCATATCTTCAAGCTACAGGTGTTCCCTAGGTAGAGATAGAGCCACGTTAGAACAACAACAACAACCATTTACTTTATACAACAATATTTGAGTACAACCACAATTGTCTTAAGCCTTAGTCAGTCATCCGCCCTCGTGGTACATCGTTAATAGTGAAGCTGCAATAATTTATTTTTAAATTAAAATATTGGCGCTCACTGCCACAGGTTTTGGGTTCCAATCCCGGTTGTGCCATGGATCTTTGTAGTTTTTCGAAATCCACTTTAAACCGTAGGTCCCGGTCTAATATGATCGTAGAGCGTTGTCTTGAGGTTTAATCAGTCTTCAGCCCTTGTGGTTCTTCGTTAAAGTGAAGCTCACATATTACCCTTAACCATGGTCCAGTCGGTCATTTGGACCTGGTGTAGATTTTTCTGCACCAGGGGTATTAGTAAGAACAACATAACTATAGTGAAAATGTAATTAATCTAAAAATTAATAGAAAAAAAATATTTAAAAAATGGAAAAAATAATATTTGTAACGCAATAGTGACGGTAACATTTATAAATTAATCTTATTTGAAATAACTGAATTCTGGTAGTTTGAATTCGCAGTTGAAATAATTGAATTTTGGTAGTTTGAATTCTTATTTGAAATAATTGAATTCTTATTTAACTTGGTTTGTCGCTCTACGTCATTTTGTGCGCACTTTAGGTTAATTAGACCGAGACCTACAGTTTAACGTGGATTCGGAACCACTAACAACCACCATGCCACTGCCAGGATTCGAACCTGAAGTTTGTGGTACCAATGACCAGAGTGCCAGCCGCCGAAACAGGCCGCCAAATTCTTATTTGAAATAAGTGAATTCTTATTTGTACGAATTTCAAGTACGAATTTGAAACCCAACAAAACATTTCAAAATACGAACACTTAAAGAACAAAATAAAAAAAAACACATTTCAAACTGTTCTTATTCATATTCTTTTCTATTCTCATTCTGTTATATATGTATATATGTTTTTTTCTTGTAAAATTGCAATTGTATGATAAATTAATTAGCAAAAGAACAAAAGAACTTGATCATTAATTGTAATTTTTACTAATTAGTGTTTGGTGCAGAATGCTGTCTTATGGCACATTATTTTCTTGTCTTTCACTGCAGCTAATTGCAATGCGTTTCTTGCAGTCCATTCGCTGTACGGCGCCCAACTGCACATGTGAAGGATTCACCCCCAGCAAGCCCAACATCCGTTCCTGCAACTCCTGTCACCATGGATGGGTCGCTCATGGTAAGTGATGCACATTGCTTTATCTAGTTTTATTACCCATGAAATTATGGGTATTGTTTTAGGGAGCGGGGTTTTTCGAGTCTTTGTCCATTTTCAATTTTTTTATTTTAATTTCTTTCACGAGATTTTATTATTTTAATTTCTTTTAGAAGCTGTTATTTTTTTAATATCTTTCACGAGCAGTTATTTTTTAAATTTCTTTCACGAGCTAATAATTATGTAATTAATTACTGCAAAATTGTTTTAAAAGATTGTCTGGTGAAAGCAAAGACAATTTTATTTCAAAAGAAAATAAAATCGTTTGGAATTCTATAGTTTTAGTTTTTTTACTTTTTTTGTTCTTATTTTAAATTTTATGGGTTACCTGTATAACGACCCAGCCAATTATTATTATAAATATTCTCTGATTTTACATATACAAAAATTGTGCATGATCTTGCCGAGTTTTATTTTATTTGTTTTGTTTCTTTGATGAAATGTTTCAACACTTTCTCATTTACTTACAAACCAAAACCAAAATTGGAATTTACGTCAATTGTTTAACCAATCATTTCACTGATTTTAATTTATATTTTACTTGTTGACCATTCATATGATATCTATATACCTCTTTTAGAAATAATGGTTTGCCTTCACTATCCGTACTAAAACTTCAGTGATTTTTTTTAATTATTATTATTCTGTATTAAAGTTTATTATTTCTGATTACAGTTTATAACTTTTGTATTACAGTTTTTTATTTGCCTGAAATTGTCGGGAAGATAATAGTTTTAAGTCCTCATTTAAAGCCATTTTTTTTTCTTAGATTACTGTTATACGTTTTGTTCTTACAATAAATTATAAATTTTATGGATTACCTGTATATCGGCAAATCCGATTAATTTTTTTATTATTATCAATTTCACAAATATAAGAATAAATTTTCTATTGGGTCTGCAAGAAAGTCATTTCGGTTTTCACCAATTAAGTGCACTGAAAAAAAATTATTGATTTTTGTCCTTTCTTGCCCATTCGGTGCATAGGTTTCGGGCTCGAGTACTGGCGATGCCATAGATGTTTATAGTAGTTCAGAATCCACTTTAAACCATGTCCCGTAAGCCATATCTATCTATTCTCATCAATTGTTAGCCCCATCTAATATGGCTGTAGAACGTTGGACGTATTGCTGACAACCCTACCCCGTAAAAAGAAAATGTCTCATGTCTCGGGCTCTGCCAGTAGACAGGCGATTTTGGCCCACCATAAGCTGTAATGCCAGGGAATTAGTTAGCTAGTTAATTAGTTACTTTCTTGCCAATCCAAAAATTTTCGCAACTAATAAAAAAAAAAATTTCGAGCAGAATACCTATGCAAACCTGCTGATCTGAACACCCGTAAAATAATTTTAGATTAAATTAAAGCAGGAAATTTTTAATCAGTTCTGCAGAAATCTGCACTCAAACGTAGATTTTTTTATTTTATTTGACATCCATTATAAAAAAACAAGAAATTTAGCTCTAAAAGATGAACATAAACAATGAGAATACGAGGGGGGGGGAGGGCCTAATGGCCGAATGGCTAGCGCTCCGGCGTTCGGTACCACAGGTATCGGGTTCAAATCCCGGCTTTGCCCATGGGTGTTGTAGTGGTTCGGAATCCACTTTAAGCTGTAGGTCCCGGTCCTAATAGGATCGTAGAGCGCTGCGGGGGCATTGTTACTCCGCGCCCGTGGCTTACCATCAAGTTACACGCGCCCCCTGGGTAATGCAAAGTGAGTAACATCGGTGCAGCCTTTATGGCGAAAGATCACGGTCTATTTGCCAGCTGCATTAGAAGGGAAAAAAAATATGTGAATATAATTCGATCATAGATTGTGTTTAAAGTAAACATCCGATTTAAAGGCGCAAATGAACAAATCGATTATTTGTTAAGGGTGCTAGTCAGACATCAGTGGCGCAAAACAAATTTGAAATGAAAAAAAAATTATTGGCTATTGTGGAAATTTGTTCATCTAATTTTTTTTTTTGATATTATTTAATTTAAAGTTTTAATTGTTAAAAATTAAAATTTTTATTGTCATTAAAACCTCTTCGAAAATACCTTTATCTCCTATTATTCCATTGTGTGAATCCGATCCGTCTTGTGATCCTTAATGTGAGACATAAAGGGCATTGTAAGACATATCAGCTACAATAGCAATAAGAAATCTCAGAATTTCTACAATTGGTATATATACTACTTAGAAGTCCATACCAATTAAAAAAGAATTTCACGCTTTAAATATTATCACTACAAAAGTTTTATTTAAATACAAATAGGTAGACTTTTTTGAATCTGTGAATTTGTGATTAATAAATTTAAAAAATTAAATATTAGTGATCGCTTCATGATACAATAAGATATTAAAGATATTCTGTTAAAGAATGATAAATAAATAATAATAAAAAAAAAATGTGCGATCAAAAACTTTAGATCTGCTTTTCATATAATTTGGTAGTAAAAAAAAACCATATTTATTTTATTCTAAAACAATAATTAAATATGCCCCATACAAAACAGAGCGTTTAAAATTGTTTTAGTTTCTAAAAAAAAAAAAAAAAAAAAACCTTATTTGTTTTATTCTAAATTAATATTTAAATATACCTGAAACTAAACAAAGCGTTTAAAATTATTAGTTTAGTTAATTAATTTTAGCTTCGACTATTTCATTAAAAAAATAACTGAACTACTTTACTTCAATTTGTAACAAGAAACTACATTTTTACTTGTTGAATAACAGTAATTTTTTTTTCTGCTTAATGTTTTTAATGTTACAAATAATTACATCCTTCATTGGGAAAAAAAACCCCTTAAGTATATGTTTTCAATATAAATGCTTATACTCATTGCAGAAATGAGAAATTATTATTATTTTTTTAACATGGAGACACACACGACACCAATGCATCTTTACAGTTTTTCCTGCATGCCATCATACCAGAAGTTCAACTTCCACTTTTTATTTGTTTACCGACCTTTTTATAGATCTCGTGACATGCACTAATGGGTATAAAAATATCCGCACGAGGAAACGCACACCGAACCATCAGGCAGGAACTCTTGGGGGTCTTCCCTCTCGCCAACAGGTTGGAACCTCGCTACCTGCCATAAATCTGGACAGGGTGTTTCCGACAAAATTCTTTTGATCATGAAATGGGTCTCGTCCACTCTTCTTCCCACGCACTACCTTTTTACATCAGTGGCAACTTTTTTTCTTTCTTTTTTTACCTCCCAACTTTTATTGTGTGTTTTTATCCTAATGGTTTTCATTGGTTTGATATGCGGTGCACGTACCTCTGGGAGGTATCAGGATTTGATGGGGTTGACGAAAGACAAGTGCCTTATCATTCATAGTGGTGGCATAGAAGTAAGTAAGAGAGAAAAAAGTGTGGGCGACTTAATGGTAACAGATTGTGCAAAAAAATGACCTTGTCACCCAGTGGTATTATTAGATGTCGCCGGAATTGCTGTTGTGTGTTCATCCGCTCGACATGTTTTTTTTTTTTTTTTGAGGATGAATAAAATTAGTATTCAGTGACTAATGCTGTAGATGTTTTGTTTTTTATTCAAGAGAAGGAGCATCTTTGAGTTTCATTTCTTAAAAATGATGTTATATTTGATAAGTCTACAACATGAATTACTAGTGATTGCTGTTGTGTGCTCATCCGCTCGACATCTTTATGGGAATGAATAAATGTAATATTCAGTGATGCTGTAGATGTTTATTACAACTAATTTTGTTTGTATTCAAGAGAAGAAACATTTCCGAGTTTCTTTGAAGAAATGTCACTTTATCTTTGTTGTGATTTATATTTATCAATCAGTGATGTATTCCTGATTAAATTGCTGTGTGTGTTCATCTGCTCGACATTTTTACGCTGTTACTCCTTTAGCATTAGCCGGGGGGCACGTGTAGCTTGAAGATATGCTACGAACGCGAGTAACACTACCCCCCACAACGCTCTACGATCCAATTAGACTGGGATTTACGGCTTAAAGTGGATTTCGAACCACTATAAAAATCCGAGTCACCGTCGTGACTCGAGCCCGAAACCTGTGGCACCTAGCGCCAGAGCACTAGTCACTCGGCCATCACGTCCCAACAATTAATATGTGGAATTTCGACTTCAGATACCTTTTCGACTACTTATATTTAGCATTAAGGAGCCTGAATGAGCCAGTAGCTAGAGTTCTGGTGCTAGGTGCTACAGGTTACGGATTCGAGTCGCGATGGTGCCGTGGATTTTTATAGTGTTTCGAAATCCACTTTAAGCCGTAGGTCTCGGTTCAAGACAATTGCCTAAATGTTTGCCAGCTGCATTAGAACAAAAAAAAATTTTTAGTATAAATCAATGACTTTTCATAAACGGTTACTATATATTTTGTTCAGCCCCCTCCCCTTCTCATACAAATTCTTTGGATGCACGCATGCGCCTACATAACAAGCATTATACAAAAGAGGAAAGTAGAAAGAAAGAAGCATTCCGAAATCGGAAACCGAATTCTCTTCTATTGTGCCAAAACATCGTAAAATAACACAAGCGAACTCCGGAAACACAAATGGTATTAACAGCCCAGAGCCACAGCAGCGATCCTTATCAAACAAACCGGTATTTTAAATCTCCGAAGTGTGCGCGGCATGCCATATCTGTCATTGGGGAAGCAGATAAGGTAAGTTGTGTGAAAAGAACATAGCATTACTTTTCCTTTTTCTTTTTATCTCGGAATGGATATCCCCTCCCCTACCCCCTACGCTCGTCGCCCGCGTGACAAATAACGTGCAGAATACGACACCGGCGACGGAACCTTTGCGTGACGTCACGGATCACGTGATACTGGTATTAGCTGTGCTTGCTCGTGTTGGATACTTTATCTCACTTTGTGCGTATGTTGTTTTTTTGTGCTACTGTTTGTTGTGTCACGTGATTCGGGTGTAGTAATAAAAAAAGAAGAAAGAATGTCCCTTTTTTTCTGTGTTTTTATTTCTGCGATTTATTTCGATTGTCTTTGAATTTGTTTTTAAAAATAATACCTGTTTTGTAGACATTTATCACGCATGTAATACAACTCCTCGTGTATAATACTCGTTACACCGCATGTATTAAAATAAAATAAAAAAAAAAAAAAAAGCTAGTCTGCAGAAGAACTTAGGTTCGACTAACTGGCGGATTCAACTGCCGTTTGTTGCAATACTATAATTATTCGATGGCGATTTAAACCGTTTGTATAAACCTTTCGCATAGAAATTGAAACTGCCTGGTTGGAGTTTTCTAGATTTTCTCCCATAGGATACACAAATGTAGGACAGTTAGCCCAAAAAGTGTGCTTTCTTCATGGTGGGTAATTCGCGGTATATTTAAGCAGGACAGTTGGTTCACCAATATCATCATCATCATTGGCGCAACAATCCCATGATGGGCCAAGGCCGTCTGCTGTTGGCAGATTACAAGACAGGCTTTTTACGGAGTAAGGTTGTCAGCCCTACGGTCAAAGCTCTACAATCGTATTATACTGGGACTTACGGTTTAAAGTGCATTCCGAACCACTGCAAATTTCCATGGCACAGCCGGGATTCTAACCCGAAACCCGTAGTGCCAGAGCGCCAATAAAAAGCAAATATAATTTAAAGTCGTCAATTATATTATGCTTGTTATTGGATGTCAAAATGCTGAATATTACAAAGAAATACACTTTTTATTAGTACTATTAAAGTTTTGGATAACCGCCATGAGTTGAACGTAGTGTTTTTTCAAGATCTGTAAATTTTTTATAGCTTTTGTGTTGATTGATTTAGTTAAATAAATTCGGCTTTAGGTAACTGAAACTGAAGTAATTTTTATATGATTGATAACCTATTAGTTTGCCTTTTTGTTATCTTTTCCTGTATATAATTTTATTTTTAATATTTATTGATGCAATCTGATTGTCTGATGCTACATAAATTAATAAATATTTTATTAGGCAAAAATTATTTTTAAATGTGCGGGAAACAATGTATGGGCCATATTTAATAGTAATGACAATAGGGGAAATGTTTTCTATAATTGATTATTTCAATAAATATTGGCGTGTGAATATTTGGCTATAAATCGCTTAGTAAATGAATAAGAATAAAATAAATAACTTGAAATGTTTAAAATTGATTACTGTTTGACTTAAAGTTTACTATTTTGAATCAATAGTTGTTGTTTTTTTTTTCAATTAAAAGAAAATACTCTTACAAATTTTTTTAACGAAAATAACATATTAATATTACGTTGAAGAGAAATATAATTCTAATTATTTTAGTCATTTTATCTTGTTACATTTTATACACTATTTGCAACATGAATTATAACTATTCTATTCCTTTATAAGATGTTTGAAATGCATCTACGCCATGAAGACACGACTGGAACTATCCGAGGAAATATATGGCCTAATTAAATTACCATCCGAGCTTGATTCCACCCTTTCAGTTACAAATGACAAACCCTCCACAGATCATGAATCCGAACAAAAAAGGGGTGACAAACACCCTACTTAGACCTTCCTGCACCCTCTGGACGCTTCCCCCCTACTCGCACCATCAGAAATGCACCGGCTGCAAACCCTTTGTGGCTCGTAAATAAATACGTCAGCGGACTCATCAAGAAGTCCATTAAGGGGCAGTCCAGTGGACCGACCCTGGCCTAAAGTCCGTGGACCGTCCTTTCAGAAAATGGCCACTGGCAAGATGCCCGACGCCACCACTCTCAACTGACCAAGACTTCTGCTTCGAGATGACTTCCGTTTTCGCTAGGGTCGGGGGCTCTCAAGGTACTACTTGGGGCTTGAAAAGGAAGAAAATAAAAAAAGAAGATCTGGTCGTCAAGTTAAGGGCTGTGTCTTGGAAAGTTTTCGCCCCGGTGTTTAATGAGCGAAAAAGAAGCATTAAAAGAATGTTGTTGGGGATGGTCTGCAGGAGAAGAGATGGCAGGGGATTGTTTTGATTGCTTTCCCTGCTTGTCGGTGGATGGCATTGGGGTTATCCATCACTTTCGTTGAGTTTCTCTTTTGGCTGACCCCGGTCCATCTGGTCTTCTTCTTGCTGGACTCTGGACAATTTTTTTTTCTTATTATTAAGTTTGTTACATAAATAGCCATCTGATCCGTTGTTGGGTTTTTTCTTGAGCTTTTTGACCTTCAAGCGTTGATGAGTTGTTTTTACTTTTTTTTCCTGAAAAGAAAGAAATTCAATTCCTTGCAAAGGATCGACTGTTAACGAATATTGCAAACAGCATTAAGGGGACCCGGTGGTCCAGAATTTTTAAAAAATCGAATTCCCCCCATCCGATATTTCGAAAGTATAACCCTTTAAGAATATATGTTAATCTGGTTCTTCTTGCTGTTTTATTTGCAAGGACTCTGGACAAATTATTTTTTTTCCTTTTCATTTAGTTTGTTACATAAATAGCAATATCATCCGTTGTTATTGTTTTTTATTTAGCTTTTTGACCTTCAAACGAGGCTGAGCATTTTTGGAAGATTTTTTTTTCAATTCCTTCTATTAGTTTCACTCTCTCTATGTATATCCTGTTCAAATTTTCAATCGTTCATAAAATACTTTTTATTCACCCACTCCAGTTCAAATACATTTTTTTTTTTAACTTGTATGGTATTTTTTTAACTTTTAACTTGTATCAAATACATTAATTTTCTTTAACTTGTGGATGACACTTGATGTTAATACAGTTTTTTCCAAATATTAATTCATTCATTAAATTTAATTAATTAATTTTAGTTTTTTTTAGATTTAAGTTGCATATATCTACTGATAGATGGCGCCAGAGAAACTTCATAAATTATTTTCATTCATTTTTTTTAAGGACTTTCTGCAATAGAGTGAAAAAAAAGTAGAAATTGACTTCCTTTTTTTTTTTTTTTTTTTTTTTTTTTTTTTTTTTTTTTTTTTACTATTTGTTTAGTCATGTATTGAAGGATTGGAAAAAAAGTTGGCATAAATGCATTGTATCTGGAGGGGATTACTTTGAAGGCGATGAAATAAATTTAGAAGATTAAATAAAATGTCTTTGATAAAAAAAAATAATTGGTCCTCCTTTTTGGGGCACAGTAGTATCGATATTTTGAAAATTCTAGACCACCGGGTCCCTTTAATGCTCTTTGCAACATTCGTTAACAGTCGATCCTTTGCAAGGAATTGAATTTCTTTCTTTGCGGGGGCAAAAAAAAAAAAAACCGGCGGTTGCTTAACTTCTTAAAAAAATTTTTTTTTTTTTTTAATACTGTTAAAGCGATTTAATATATCTATAAAATTTAAATAAAATTGTTCATTGTTTTCATTAAAAAAAAAAAAAAAATTCCTGAAAACTCGTCGAATTCACGGGCGCTAGACCACCCTCAAATTGTGTTGAAATTATTAATTCCGACTCATATGCTTAATGAATGAATTCTTTTAAAAGAAGTTTATTAAAAATATACTAACTACCATGTTCTTATTGAAAAAATCTTTTTAAAGAACACTCTGTTCTTAAATAAACATATTTAAGGAATTTTTACAGGATGTAGCGATTCTTAAAGAAGAATTCCTATGTGTTTATTTTTGCTACTGAGCAAATCAAATTTTAGATTAAAAAAAAAAAAAGTCATCACTTCATTTCATTATTTTCTGTTGGCAGAAATGCTCAGAAATTATGTTTCTATATTTTAATATTTTCAAAAATTTTAATTTTAATCTTCATTTAAGTAATATTTCGATTAACTATTGTATTTAAATGATATTTGGATTAAACTAATTTTGTATTTAAATGACATTTGAATCAAACTTTTGTATTGAAATGATATTTGGATTAAGGTTATAATTAATATTAACACTAATTTTTAATTAATATTAATACTAATTTTCTATTTAATAAATATTTGGATTAATTAATTTTGTTCAACTAACATTTGGATTAATTAATTTTGTTCAACTAACATTTGGATTAACTAATTTTGTTCAACTAGCATTTGGATTAACTAATTTTTACTTAACTGATATTTGCTTTTTCAGTACTTTTTATATTATTTATTATGCGATGTTTCTTCTAACTCAACCTTAAATCACTCATACTTAACGAAAATCTTAAAAATTGGCATCTTTTTTTTTTATTGTTGAAAAGATTCAACAAACTATTAAATTTAAATGGCAACTTTCTAATTCTGAAAAGAAAGTTCTATAAATTTATTAAAGAAGTATTCTAGAATTAAAAACCGAAAGTTATTTATTAACTACCGCATAAAAGTTTAAATGCAAATACTTATTTATTTATTATTATTATTATTTTTTAGAATATAGAATTAGATATTCTCAGATGATTCATAGATGAATAGATTAGAATCATAGAATAGAATCTCAGATGATTCTAAATTCATTGTAATGCATACTTATTTTATACATTAAAAAAGTATTATAAAAACATTTTTAATACACTTTTAAAAATTAAAGTAAAAAAAAAAAAAAAATGATAAAGTTAAATAATAAAGTAAAAGCAAAAAAATATATATATATAATCTTTATATTCTAATTGTGTCAACTGACATTAGGACAGATTTTTCGAATTTCTTAATATATGGATCTACTGTAAAATTTCTCACGTTTCACAGAACATTCCCCACTTCACTTCACTTCACTTCATTTAGTGCGGGGCACGTTTTTAGGGAGGTGAGGGGGAAGGGCAGTTCAGTTTAGGTATTCGATTTGGAAGAACCATTTAGAGAAGTGGGAAAGGGGGGGGAGTCTGTCTATCAATAAATCTGAATGTCGGAATATCCTTTTTGGAATGTCGCTCGTGGGAACAACACGTCTTTCGCAGGCCGCCGTGCCTTATTTGCAGGCTGCTACCTTTTGGCGAGATTCACGTCGAACCGGATGCCAGAAATGAAATAAAATCATCTTTTTTCAGTATTTTTTACTGGTTTAAATAAGTTTAAAGAATTCTAACGAAGTTGTCTTGGAGTTTTTAAAGTTGAAGGTTTTGCTGTCGTAGTAGGTTTACCTTGAAGGATCAATTCTTAAAGATTAATAATCCCTATATTGCTATTATTATTATTTCTTGGTAAAATGTTTATTCATCATATTTAGAAAAAGCAATAAAAAATAAGTTAAAAATAATAAAATTAATTGGAATGTGATAATTTTTTTCCAAGATCATACATTGGTATGTTGTGTTCGGTATAGAAAAATAAATTTATTTTTATTTAAAATTGGTAAAAAAACCTTACTGAGTTTTAAACTTTACATGGCAAATTGTTTAGAAATTTTTTTTGTTGATGTTTATTACTTAGATTAATCTTATGCTTATAAAATAAACATGTGATATAAACATTATTTGAGCATTTAATATAATATTATTAAAAAATTAAATTAAATTATAAATAAAAAAGATGTGGGATGTTAGAAGACGTCGCTCTCTAGGGGTACACAGTCTGTTCAGTGTACCTCCAACACCCAAAGAATGGACAAAGGTTCGATAATTTTGATTAAATTAAAATATAAATTATAATGAAATTAAATTATAACATTAATTATAACATTAAATAAAAAATACTTTTTTAGAATGATGCTCATAAAGGCGTTTCCGTTTTAAAAAAAAGTAATTTATATAGCTATGACATAATATATCAATTTGTTTTAAGTTGTACATATTATTTCTCACTCTCTCTCTATATATTATAGACACATTTTTGACATAATAATACGGATTGGTTTTTCTTGTAAATATAATATATTAAATAAGTTTTTCTATTTTTTTACCCGTAAAATATATGAATATTGTTTTGGAAAACCGAGTTTTCGTGTCCTTGATCATTTTCAATCTTGTTTAAATTTCTTTCACGAGCTTTTTTTCATCGAATATCTTTCATAATTTTTATACATAATATTTATTTATAAAATAATTAAGTAATTATTAAATAATTTAATAAAAAAATTAATGTAAAATTGTTCTAAAATATCGTCTGGTGAAAGCAAAGACAATTTTATTTCGAAGTGCAAAATGAGATTCTTCAAGAAAAGAAAATCGTTTGGAAGTTTTTGTAGTTTTCTGTAGTTTTTAATTTTTAAGATTACTGTCGTGCGTTTTGTTCTTACGTTAAATCCTAAATTTTATGGTTAACCTGTATATCGGCCCAGACAATTACAATATTTTTTTAAAGTTTATTTTCTTCTTACGATTTTTAAAAGTGTATACTGAATACTTAATAGTGAACTATTTAATCAAGGAAATAATTTTAATTTGTCTTGAATTTCCATCATATTATTTTCAAACACAATTCGAAAATATATTAACTAGATTTAACAGAAGTATTGCCGTCTAAATACGTAATATTTTTCGAACTCATTAATTACAAATCAACTAAAAGCCAAAACACAAAAATTAAATATAAAATATTTATATATACAAAAGAAAGATACTAAAGTTGTTTCCTAATCTTCCAAATAACCGATTAATTTCACGCAAAATTTGGCGCCAGTTTTTAAAACGCTTCTTCCGAATCGTGCAACCCTATCCCTGTGTATAATTCAAAAGGCAACCGCCGTTTATAATATGTGACACCCTAAAGCTGCCCTTTATTCTAACTGAAGAGCACACAAGGGGATTTCCTCTACCCCCACCCCCACAGTCACCCGCCACCCTCTTTTGCAGACGATCTTTCTCTTTCTCTCTCTCTCCCTCATCGAACAACTACATACTTCAGGTCGCATTTTCCACCACGCCGCTTGGAGATTGTTGATAAAAATTTTTGTAAATGGCCGCGTTCAAAAATTTCGACTTAATCTGTCACGTGAGAGTTTGGCCCGCAGACGAAATTTTGTTATCTTGTCCCAAACATATGGCGGATTGAAGACGAGGGGGGTGGGGTGGGAGGTGCAGAACACCCCTCTGTACGTTCTCCCCCCTCCACTTTGGATTGTCTGACGAACATATCTGTTAACACCCTGCCCCAATCTTTTGGGAAAGCCTCAGGGAGTTTAAAAGTTTCTTTTCTACAGAGAGAGAGAGAGTCAGTCAGTTGCTGGGATGTTAGAAGACGTCGCTCTCTAGGGGTACACAGTCGTACAGTGTACCTCCGACACCATGGTCAATGGTTCGATAATTTTGAGAGGGCCTTCCGTGTTACATAAATGCATTTAAAAGGGGGTGAAAAAAGAAAAAAACTAAAATGGTCAGTGCGAGAAATATCAACTTTTCGGTTGAATTAGAACTGTGTGCTTTGGGATTTGGCAGGGGGTAGTAAGGAATGTTCGAATGCGTGTTTACCTTTGGGGAGATCACATTTTTTAAAACAAAAGGATCTTTTTTTTTTTATTCATTTTTTTTTAAGCTTTGTTCGGTATTTCTGTACTGGGAATACAAATGCTTGCGATAGCCAGCAGCCATAGAACCAGTCTCTTTGCTACTTAGTAGTAAAGCTACTACTGCTTAGTTACTACGAAGTAATTCTAATGTCTTGACTTATTTCCTGAAGATTAAGATTTTTTTGTAGATTCTTCTTTATTTATATCGTAAGTATTAAAATAAGATTTTAGGAGAAAAAGTTACGTTATAGTTATGTTTGGTCGACAAGTTTCATTATATTATCTATGTTTGTGAAGAAATTTCAAATATAAACCTGCGCGCCACAGGTTTCACAGGTTCGAGTCCTGGCGGTGCCATAGCTGCTTGTAGGGGTTCGGGGATCCACTTTAAACTATAGGTCCCGGTCTAATGGGAATGTAGGGCTGACAATCCTACCACGTAAAAAGAAAAACATCTCATATTTCGGAATCTGCCAAGACGGTCTTGGCCCACAATGGAGCTGCTATGCCAATAAAGAAGATTATATAATAATACAATTTTAATTTATGCAGATGAATTATTAATAAAAAATTTATCTTTTTAAACATAATTAATTTTCCATCGTTTCTTTTTTCAGATGAGTTTTTATTTACCTTTGCAGATCTAATTCCATATGTGCCGTTACGATGTTACTTACTATATATTCGACACAATATTCAAGATTAGTATTACATTTACTCAATAGAATTGATTAAGAAATTGAATTTAAGATAAGGATGAGAAATCAATATTGCAAGTTAGATAAATGAAACGCGATTGTGAATTAACCTTGTCAATATATCCAGATGAAAGTATAGATACAATGTGTATTCAATTTTTATACTATTGATAAATATATACCTTTCATGGTATGCATTTATCAATAATATAATCTCTTGATTGTTTGATCAATGAATCTTGATTTTTAAGTTCGTTATCTTCCTCCTTATCTCAGAAACATGAATGTGCAAATTTTTGCTTTTTGGTTTTATCAACTGTTTAGACCGCTTATCTTACAATCTAAGTTTTACCGGAAGTTCCGACGTGTATCGCCTCTTAAAATCCCCGTTTCTTGCTAAATGACAGTAGAGACATTCAAACGGAATTTTCTACATGTTTGAAATTAATATATTCATGTCTGTGTCATAAGGAAGATGATATTTTATATTGTCTTTTGTCATATACGATCGGAATATAAACACCATTTTATTAAGTTGTCAAAACATTTTGGACTATCAATTTTCAAATTTCTTGTAATTTGAATTGCGATTGATTGGTGAATATTTACCAATCCTTCAATTTAACTTACTTAATTTCTAAAATATAATTGAAAAATTATACTTTTAATAGCTGTTCATTTATTTCCTTTGCCTGCAAATTCGACTCGGTGGGCAATTCACTTCTGCTTACCTGCGCAGTTTTTTTCACTGTCTTAAAAAAATCAGTTACCGTGCTATGATCCTCTTTTATTTCTTTTATGTTTTACAAGACACTGGAACAATTTTTGCAAAGATATACAGTGGATCGTAATAAAAACACCTTTTATCAAATCATTAAAATATTTTGGACCAGCAATTTCCCAATTCCTCGAAATTTAAATTGCGATTGGTTAGCCATAATTTACTAGGATAATTAAGAAACCTAAATTTAATTTACTTAATTTCCTGAAATATAATTGAAAATTTATACTTTAATAGCTGTTCATTATTACTATTTCCTTTGCCTGCAAATTCGACTCGGTGGGCAATTCACTTATGCTTTCTTGTACAGTTTTTTTCACTGTCCTAAAAGATCACTTCCCCGTGTTATGTATGATCCTTTCTTTTATTTCGTTTATGTTCTACATGATTCTTGAACAGTTTTTGTAAAGATATACAACGGATTGGAATAAAAACCACTTTCTATCAAGTTGACAAAACATTTTGGTCCATCAATTTCCAAATTCCTTGAAAGTTGAATTGCGGTTAATTGATGAAGATTTAGCAGCATAGAAAATTTATTTTTAATTTACTTAATTTAATGAAAATATAATTGAAAAATTATACTTTTAATAGCTATTTATTGCTGCAATTTCCTCTGCTTGCAAATTCGATTCGGTGGGCAATTCTCTTCTGCTTACCTGTGCAATTTTTTCACTGTCCTAAAAGATCACTTCCCGTGTTATGATCTTCTCTTTTATTTATTACAATCTTTTATGTTCTACATGACACTGGAACAATTTTTGTAAAGATATACAGTGTTGGAAAAAAAAAGAAAAAAGATCACGGTTCGATGATTAATCGTTGAAGACGTGTTCGATAACATATGGTCAGCCTATACAGTACCTCTCTTCCTTGAAAGAAAGACAGGATAACAGGAAAAAAAAAAGTAATCTGCGGAAGTCATCCAACAACCTTCTTCCCCCCTCCCTCCCGTTACAGTTGCAGCAAACTCGAGTTCTTTTTTGACTCTTCACAGATAGTTGCCCAATTTAGTTCAAAATCTTGCCAACAAAGAAACTGAAAAAAAAAAAAAAAAAAAAATCACAGGAATGGATTTATAAAGGAGGAACATCTGTGAACTGCTTAACCTCGGCTCAGTCACGGTTAGGGATACTAAACTAAATGGTAAGTGATAAATTATGATGTCTCTCTGTATGTTGGGAGATGATATTGCAAAAGTGCTTTGTTTTTTTTTCACCGGATATTGTTTTGGAAATCATAATCGGTGTAGATTCTGGAAGACCGGGGAAAATAATTTTAGAAGTGATTTCTTCTTCTATTATCTTTTTTAAATGTACGCCAGGTGAGAACAATCACTGCTGAAGGATGTGCTATTATTTTCTTCCGACAGGTGATGATATAATTAAACCACGATCCATCATCTGTGTTGAAAGATTACTCAATGCACTGGATAAATATTATACATTGAGGTAATTGAGAATCTACCTCCCCCTAGAAAAAAAAATGTTCGTTAGTTCCTCACAAATAAAATATATGAGTTAATATGAAATGTTAACTTAATTCTATTGAAAAAGATGTCCATAAAATAAGAGCATTTCTGCTGATGGCGTTAAAAAATACCAAAAATGTGGCAACTGTCCTGATGTCGAGCTTACTCCTCATCGTGTCTTTGATTACCCAGATGTTGCAGCCGCCATGCATTGTCTGGACCATCCCTCGGAAGATTTGGTTTGTCCCTCTATGGTCTTTTCTGCCCACTTATGCTAATTAGACCGGTACTTGCCGTTTAACGTGAATTCTGAACCACCAACAAACATCCATACCATCGCCAAGATTCGAATCCGAGCTGATAATCAACATAGCTAATATTATACGCGAACATCATCATGATATTTGATTTTCTTGTACTCTTCAGGGGATTCGACGACGACAACAACAACAAAAGATGTCTGTAGAAAGAGCAAGTGTGTGGTATGATGCTTTTAAAAGAAACTGATATTTCTATCATATGAAAATAATTCCAACTGTAGTAAAGAAAAAAAAGATGACTGACTCAAAATTAAAATATATATATATATGTTTTAGCACGCTGCATGTTTTCTTATGTTCTTATTCAATTATAGCAATATTATATTATCTTATATTCTTAGATTCAATTATATCAATAAAATGCTATAATTGAATCATTGGGGTCTAATGGTCGATAGACTAACGCTCTGGTGCTCGGTGCCACAGGTTTTGGGTTCGAGTACCGGCGGCACCATGAATATTAGTAGTGGTTCGGAACGCACTTTAAACCATAGATCCCGGTCTTATGTGATTGTTGGGAGTGGGGCTGACAACCTATCGCGTAAAAACAAAACATCTCCTGTCTCAAAATCTGCCAGTAAGGCATAAGGCCTTGGCCCACCATGGGGCTATTGCGCCACTGATAATGATGATGATGATGAATTGAATCATTAAAGCATGAAAACTAGCTTCCCACCATTGCTATTTAGTTTTGAATAAGCTTGCTATTTATTGATCCTTTTTTCAAAATTTTCTAATTTTTACTATTTAAAAGTATCTTGAAATTAGTCGTGTTGTTTAATTTTTTAGTGACTCATAGAGTTTTATAAATGATGTCTTCGTAATTTAGTTCACGTTTTTAGTTCAGAAAAAAAAAAAAAAAATCTTGACAATTTGCTATAGAAGACGAATCGTTTGTGATGTTCATTATGAGTAAGAAAGAAAGAAAAAAAAAAGAAGATTTTGATTTGATTTATGATTACTGCTTTTTACACTTATCAGTCACCAGACCGTCTGACGAAATACTTAATTTTCACTGACAGCGTATCAATTATTCAGTCAAAGTAATGAATAAGTTCTCTAAATCTATTCATTATCATGCTCATCCCAGTTAAACGTGCATGAAGGTGATCTTCTCTGTTGAAGCATTTCCTCTATAGCAAGACAAGCTTGCAAGAAAACATTTTCTAAAGACTTTCAAGTCCTACTTTCACCTTCTTCCTTTTTTGTTCATTCATTCCTCCTTTCATTCCTTTATCAATCATTTACTGTGGTTGGCCAAATCTTCTTCTTTACCAATCTTGCCTGCATTATGATTAACTCAAAAGAATGCTTTCAATTGCGGACAAGCGATGAACCATCCCGGTGAGCAATAAACAAGGGGATGGACGGGTGGGTGAAGGGGAAGTCCACGACTAATTACCCACAAGAGCGAAACCCGGATGGACAGACGCACTAGAGAAGAGAGAAGAGGCCTGGCAAACCCTTTTTCGCGACAGACGATAAAAGAGGGGAGGGAGGGAGGCAGACGATTGTTTATAGGGACAGCCGCACCCCTCGGGACGATTGACAATGTAATTACTCGCAACAAAAGAGCGCATCCCGCCTATTGCGCACTCTCGAGATGGCAAATCATTCTTCATGTTGTCTTCGACAGTCCGCTTTTTTTGTGTTTTGCTTGCCGTCAGAATCGAGGTTATGGGGGGTCGTCTGCAAAGTGACATTCGGCTCATTAAAGGAAAGAAATTGTATTTTGTTAGTGTCGTGTATGTCTGCCAGATTTTGGCCTTAATTTTATTAAAAATCAAAATAAAACGCTAAAATCAATTTAGCAGATGGCAGATAATTAATTTAAAAATTAAAAATAACCAAATAATAAAGATAATAAATAAAGATTTCCATAAACCCATTTAACAATAAAGATTTCCATTTAAACATATCATAATTGTGCACATTTCTTATTGAGACTGAAATGAGTTATCCATAAAATTTCTACAAAAATAATAAATAATATTTATTTAAGATTATAGATAAGCTTAATTATCTTCTGATAACATTAATTGTAAAGAAGTAATGGGCTTAAAATATCTCATCGTTATCTTAAGTCATTATTAATCTCATCTTTTTAGATGGTGAAATTTAAAAACTTTTAGACTAAAAACATATATTTGTTATCCAAGTAAGTTTCAATGAACATCAAAACATCAATATAATCAATGAATTTAAATATGATTAATTAAATATCAAAACATTTTAACGTTCCAAAGGTCTTATCCTTTTACAATTCAAGATTAAACAATTACGATGAAGATTTTAAACAATTTGCAATGGACTGGATTTACTAAACGTCTCATGCTTGTTATTTAAATATGATTCATGAGACATCAAAACATTTAACGTTCCATAGGTCTTATCCCTTTACAATTGAAGATTAAACAATTACGATGAAGATTTTAAACAATTTGCCATGAACTGGATTTACTAAAGATCTCATATTTGTTATTAAAATATGATTCATTAATTAAACATCAAAACATTTAATATTCCAAAAGTCTTGTTATCCCTTTACAATTGTCGTCCCTTCCCCAATCAAAAAGCATCTATGGCATCTTTAATGATCGCAGCCCTTGTCATGAGAGCTCAAGGGGGAAAGAAAGTCTTCAAGCGCTCCCATAAAATAATTACACATAAAAAAATGAGGGGGGGGATGCCTCACATAAAAACCTTTCCCACCTGTTGCTTGTTCCATAACTCGTGACAGTGTTCGACAGCCAGAGAGAGCATCCTCGCCATATGTCTTCCCAGTGTCGTGTGCTTTACATAAGGAGGATGGAAAACCCGGATGTGCGGCGATGATAATGGACTGCCCCGATCGGTAATCGCCTTGTTTAATAATCGTGCAAATGGCTCCCCGTTTAGATTAATGTGCGATTATGATTTGCGAGTCGTGAATCGAGAAGCGAGAGTCTCGCGCATATTAATATCGATGAAGGGAATCGGGGGTTTGCCATCGATTTGGTGTGGTCGCTGCTCATGGTTCCTCTGGCGTTGGCTTTTTCATTTGGAGTAATAAATTGAAAAGTTGTTTTATTTTTTTTTAGTTTTTAAGAAATATAGAATATTTAAAATGTGTTAATTCATGTCAGTTTTCAGATATTTACTGATTTCGGGATATTGGTTTGGCTTATCGTTCTATGGTCATTTTGTGCACACAATTTAAGCTAATTAGACCAAGACCTACTGTTTAACGTGGATTCTGAACTACTAACAAACATCCATGACACCGCCAGGATTCGATTAGTTTGATCTGTTTGGTCTGACGCTCTTTTGTCATTTTGTACATTAGGCTAATTAGACCGGGACCTACTGTTTAACGTGGATTCCGAACTACTAACAAACATCCATGACACCGCCAGGGATTCGATTAGTTTGATCTGTTTGGTCTGACGCTCTTTTGTCATTTTGTACATTAGGCTAATTAGACCGGGACCTACTGTTTAACGTGGATTCCGAACTACTAACAAACATGCATGACACCGCCAGGATTCGATTAGTTTGATCTGTTTGGTCTGACGCTCTTTTGTCATTTTGTACATTAGGCTAATTAGACCGGGACCTACTGTTTAACGTGGATTCCGAACTACTAACAAACATGCATGACACCGCCAGGATTCGATTAGTTTGATCTGTTTGGTCTGACGCTCTTTTGTCATTTTGTACATTAGGCTAATTAGACCGGGACCTACTGTTTAACGTGGATTCTGAACTACTAACAAACATCCATGCCGCCGTCAAGATTCGAATCTGAAGTCTGTGATACCAAAGTCCAGAACACTAGCCAATTGTCCATCAGACTGCTTCCGGATATTGGAATAATTTTTAAAAGCAAAGCTACAAATCATAAAAGAATTTAGGATTATTGACGAGTGGCTCACATTTTCAACCTTTGATAGTGGATTCTTTATTTTACCTAAAAAGCTAAAATTTTAAGCTAAAAAGCTTAAGAGTGAAGTAGATAATAAGAAATATATATATATATATATATATATAAGATGAATGCGATTTTGTAAATAAGATTGCTCGGAAGTGAAGTGAAGTCAACAGCAAGTTTTATTGGAGAAACTTATTTGAGATTGTTAGAAGTGGTGTTTAGTTTGAAAAATAAAGTTCCAATGCAACGAATCCTTTCTTTTAAAATTGAATTTGAGATCCACCGTTGGCAATGGAATCAAGAATTTCAAGCTTTAGAATATAAATGTTTAATTTTCACCCTTGTTCAACTCTTTTATTTCTAGTATTTCGACAATATTTAGATAAATTGAGATAAAGCAGCATCAGCAAGCATAAATCTCAAATTTACATGACAATACAAGAAAGTTTCGATGAAAATCTTTCCGTTAAATGATTTTGGAAAGTTTTTAAAGCATAAAGAACCAATTTTCTTAAAACATTTAAAAAAGTATTTAAAAATATATTTTGCTGAATCAAAAAAATTCAAAGATAAAACTTGAAACTTTTTTATCACATGTGATGATTTTGGATGAGGATGGAAGAATTTATTTTAAAAAAGAAAGTAAGTTCATCAAAAACGTAAGTTAAAGTAGGTTTTTTTTCACACAATATCTTTTTTCATGTGCGTACGTATCTGTGCACAAATATCACTCTAATACACACAAATATTTGTGAACAGGGACGTCTAAGGCAACTTTAAATTTTACAGATTTGAATTTTAATGTAACCTATTTTCCAATTAAGTTTTTGAAATTCTTTCGTTTTATTACAATACTGATTGAGGGAGTTTACAGAAATAACTATTAATAAAATATTATGAATTTTAATTGATTAGTTTTCCAGACCATTAGTTTTAATTGACCAGTTTTCTTAAAATTTTTAGAGGAAATTTTTAAAATTTTTGAAGAAATGGAAGTTAAAAAATGGTGAGGGATTCGAAAAGTTTCTGACGTGAGATTTTCAAAGTCTGGATTGCATTTACAAATAGTTTTTCCATTTTTAATTTCATTTCGCATTTACATGCAAATTTTTAAAATTGTTATTTGCATATCAAATTAACTTGATTTTTTTTCTTAAATTTATTTTATGTGAAATCAAATTAAGTATGCGTATAATGTTAAGTGTGAATGTTCATGAAGAGTTATATTAGTAATTATTAAATAAAAGGATAGTTTTTAAAAGATTATTAAATGAGGGATAAGTTCTTAAGATTATTAAATGAAGGGATATATATTCTTAAAAGATTATTAAATATGTCTATTTCCTACATGCGAAAGAAAATCTATACATCTGTACTAATTGCAACAGCATATTTTACTTCTGTTTATTTTCAAGAAACAAAAATATTTGTACCATAAAATATATAAATCGGAAGAAAAATCAAATTAAGAAATTTATGTAAATTTTTTTTTTAAATCGGGGTTTTATATTAGGAATAGAATTGAGTACATTAGATTTCTTTTATTATTATAGATGGAAGATAATTTTTTTTCTTTATATACTCCATATTTTTCTATTCTATTTTATTTCTCATTACAAATATATTTGTTACAATTAAAAAAACATAACAGAATATCGGATCATTTAAAAAAAAAAAAATAATAAATAAAAAAGTAACTTTTTCCATTGATTAATTAAGTGCATAATACATCAACTCAAAACCGATTCTGTTTTCAGAAAAAAAAAAAAATTCGTTACAACAACACCTGTAGATTTCAGTCAAAATTCGACTGCATAAAATTATCTCCTGATTTATGAAGACCCCTTTTATGCCACACATATAAAAATAATAATGACGAAAAAATTCCCATTAAGCTACGCATAATTTCGTGACGGATAAAAAAGTAAAATATTATGTATAGAAGAAAAAAAAAATGTTTTCCGAGATTTCAAAAAGCGATAAGTCACATCGTCTAGCAGCCCTGCCTTAGCAAGCTTCACTCAAGGTCGTGTGTTGAATGACGTTCGCCGTGACAGTCGCGTCACGAGGTGACCACGCCCAGCGTTGGACAGCGGTCCCGAACCCGGATGTCAGGCAGCCAATTAAAAATCACCGCTGTGGTCGCGCACAGTGCCCGGGGCGGTCTGCCGTCATTCACTCTTTACCTTCAGGTATAAAAAGGTGCGGTGAATTTGTCGCCAAGAATGTCGTCACTTGGCGGTGAGAAAAGGCGAGGTCGGAATTGACAAGTTCCGGGTGGGGGAATTTTGATGTTGCTTTTTGCGATTGCTGCTTGCTTATAAACTTGCTTTTATAATTCTGCGGACGACATCGTGTTTTTTTACAATCTTTATTTAGTTTTTAACTATTTAATTATTTATTTATTTTTTAATTTTGTGGGATCGTTGCATTGAAGAGTGAAAAGTTTTTCTCAAGTAAGGATTTTTTAAAAAGGTTGCTTATTTTGTGTTGTTGATTTTATGATGTTCGATTTAATGATTGAATTTTTTTTATAATATCGCTTTATTTACTGATATTCGTTAAACGGTTGTAAAAAAAAAAAAAATTTTAAATTTTCATAAGGCTTTTTGCTTTAAATAGGTATAGATTGAAAATAATAATTCCATATTTTTCAGGTAATATAAATATTGTTGACTTTATAATCATCGATTTAATATTTCATATTTTTATGATATCGCTTTATTTAGGGGTGCAATTTGTTAAATGGTTATAAAGGAGATGTAAAAATTCATGGTGCATTTTGCTATAAATAGGTATAGATTGTAAATAATAATTCAATATTTTTCAGATAATATTTATAATCTTCGAATTTTTTTTGTAATATCCCTTTATATAATGATGCATTTCGTTAAACGATTATAAAAAAATGCAAAAATTCATAATGCATTTTGATATACGTAGGTGTAGATTAAAAGGAATAGTTCAATATATTTCAGATAATAAAAAAAAAAATATTTGTTGTTTTATTTCTTGAAATTCACCAAGATAATGATTGAAATTCGAGTGATAAACACTTTTAGGCATAATTGTATAAAAATGCGTTTTATTTTATTAATTTATTTTTTCAACACCAGAAATTACGTTCCACCTTTCAATAATATTTTCTGATGTTTTTTTGTTTATAAAAATTGTTGTTTCGTTGTTGCTTAGGTCCTTCAAAGAAATAGATTTCCTATAATTGTGTTTATAACTTTATCATTGTTATTGTTTGTTTTAAACTCCGTATTGAAAAATCATTAAAATACTATAGTATACATAAAATTTTCAAAATAATAGTAATAATAATAAATAAAAATAAAAAGATGGCAGATGAAACTAAGTTTAAATCGAATAAATGTAAATAAATAATGTTTTAGTAATGTAATGTAATGTAAATGTAAATAATATTTAATTATTAAAATAATTAAATAATTATAAACAAAAATTATTAAATAATTGTAAACAAAAAATATTAAATAAGTATAAACAAAAATTATTAAATAATTGTAAACAAAAATTATTAAATAAGTATAAACAAAAATTATTAAATAATTGTAAACAAAAATTATTAAATAATTGTAAACAAAAATTATTAAATAAGTATAAACAAAAATTATTAAATAAGTATAAACAAAAATTATTAGATAAGTATAAAACAAAATTTTAAATAATTAAGCAAATAATTAAATATTTATAATTATTAAAATAAGTAAGCAAATAATTAAATTATTATAAATAAAAATTATTAAAATAATTAAAAAAAATAATACTTAAATAATTATAATTATTAAAATAACTAAACAAATACTTAAATAATTATAAGCAAAAATTATTAAAATAATTAAACAAATAATGAAATAATTTTAAACAATTATTACGAAAATTAAATAATTAATGTAATTAATTATAAACAATTATTGAAATAATTATATTACAATAATTATTTAAAATATTATCTATAATTTAAATCACATATTTAAAAGAAGTTTCTAAGTATTTGAAATATAAAAAACACAAGAGTAACAAAATGTTTAATTTTCGATACTTATTTAAAAATGTGTTCAATTGAAATTACATTACTTCTACATGAAGTTTAAATATCATTCCTGTATAACAATTAAAGTATCATTTTAAAAAATGAACTTATAATTACGAATGCTATGATACGTAATCTTTTCTAATCGATATAAAGTGAGACGAATAAAGTGAGAATGTAAATTTCAATTCGTGTGGTAATTCGCATTTTACGTAATAATCTTTAATTCATTAATTAATTAATAAAACTCACTAGATATTTAACTATTTGATTCTACGAAAGGTATTAATGAAAGAGAACGGAATATTTCGGACGTTAATGTCAATTTAATGGTATTAAGTGAATTCGGTAATGAATTTTGGGGATTCAAAACTCGTTCTTGTTGTAATTGGAATTCAAATGCTGCTTGCAGAAATGAATTGCGGAAGACGAAATAGCAGTTCTTGAATCATTAAAATACGCCAAAATTTAAAGGAGCGCCTCTCAGACCATGAATCTTCGCAATAAGTTACCGTTATGAGGAAAGTTCTGCGGAATTTCCGGAGAGGTTGTTTGGATTTATTCGAAAAGACGGCTCGTGACCGTATACGGAAGTTAATGATTTTCATCTTTTAAGATAATTGTGGTCAGAATTCCTCAGGAAGTGTCTGAATGGTGGAATTTCGATGATGGATGGAAGTGTAAATAAGCGTTTGAGGAAGGTATTGTTAAGGTATTGGACAAAAATTTTTACCGATTTTGAATTTATGTGCATTCCTGTGATGCATATTTTTATACAACTTTCGACCCATAACAACAAGGTTTGAGATAAGTAAAATTTCATATGCATAATTATAATTGGCTTTCATGAAATTAATTATTTCACAAATAATGCTAATACCAAAACTCCAATTTGAGAAGTGTACCATTCTCAAATTGGAGTTTTGGTATTAGCATTTGGTATTTGGTATTGCAGACATAGCTTTCATTCATGAAGCAGCACTAATCTTTTCCAGTATATTTGACGTCCCCATTTATGTATATGACAAACTATTTATCATTATGCCCACTGATGATAATTCCAATTCCAACTTCAGAATGGTGCATTATTCCAGGCATAGTTTTCCCTTCAGGAAGCAGTAGTGCTTTTTTTCCCAATATATTTGATGTCCCATTTATCCACATATCACCGACTATTTATCATTATGCCCACTGATGATAACGCCGATTCCAACTTAGGAATGATGCACTGTTCTAGACATAACTTTCAATCACAAAGCAACTGTAATTTTTTTTCCAGTATATTTGATATCCCATTTATGCATAGCACGAACTATTTATCATTATGCCCACCGATGAATGAGGGAGGTCATTGCTTTCCACGGAGTTTCTTAGTAGAAACTGTCTCGTAATTGAAATATAAGAGAAAATCTGGAAAACTTCTTCCAAGCCGCTTGGCATTTAATATCAGAATCTTATTTCCTCTGTCTAAATCGTCATCAAGTGTCATTCCTAAAGCCAGTGACTGTGAATGTCGTCACCGGATTCGAAACCTGACCTTCTTATTAACTACAGTTGGGTACCACAGGCTAGAGTTTTTTAACCACAGGCCATGACTCGACCATTTCCCGCGGTTTTGTTGCCAATAAAGTGATGTATCGATGCCGAGATAAGTCATTTCTATATCCATTGAGAAAATATCATTTCAAAATATAGATTTTAAATTTCAAATTAAATAATTCTACCTGCAACACCGGTCTATGGACTTTTCCGTAACTTCCTTTAAATGTGCAGAGTTTCTTTATTTTTGGAGAAAATGTCGGATATTGGGCTATTTTTTTTTATTGAAGGCAGAACTGCAAAAGAAAAATTAGTTTTTGTAAATTTTATTTATTTACTTATTAATTTGTTTATTCATATGACGAATCATTGCTGTTTTTAAAAATTCACTCCATTTACTTTTCAATTGTCCGTTTTAATGAGATTTAATACAAAGAAATTGTACATTTGGATATATTGATAACGAATCTAACATGAAATAAAAAGGAAAATTCCATGAGGAAGTTTTTCAAAGATGACAAATATGCAATTTTTGAAAAATATATAAATAATAATAAGATAGTAAAATCTGATGTTTGCATTTATTACGTGAGCAAAGAAATAAAATTTGATAATTTGTAAAAAGATCATCTGTTTTTTAACAAATATTTGCTTATAGAGCTCTACGAACAAATACAATAAGTACCACAATAATAACCCAATATATTATATATAAGGTGTTTTATAAAATATTTTTATAAAGATCTATAATTCAATCAAACACTTAGACAAATGAATTAATAATCAAACGAATAAATCAAGAAAAAATAGTTCAACAGCCCGCAAAAGTTAATACACCACTGAATATAATTTCCTAGCTTTAATAAGATACTAAAATACCTTCTGCTGTTAATGCAAATTGGACTGGGGACAAGCAACAAATAACTTTGTAATTGAATGGCTGATACCATCTTATGCGTGGCCAGGGGTTACCACACCAGTTTCTGATTCTTATTTTTTCCCATCCAATGTATATTCTATTGAACCTAGGCAATATAAACCCAGATCCTCCCTCCAAACGATATTTTTTTGTCCCATGTATATTCAGGATGCATTAACGGTCGTACGTCCCTGTCAAGGTGTCCGACAACTAAACCCACCACATCTCAAGCCGCAAGAAGCACCAATTAAGAATAAATAAACAAAAGCTCTTGGAGAGAGAGAAGGGGCTTGGCTCTTTCTTCGCTGTGACCGTATCCGTCCAGGATCCGACTCACGTGTGCCATGAATATACATCGGACATCCCTGGGAGGTAAGGCCATCCCCCCCAGGCTAAGGGAAGAGGGCGTGGGACAGTGTAAAAAGGACATCTCGTCCGAAGTTCTCGCCCACACTGCAGTTGCCATAACTCATGTGTTTTTTGGCCAGGCAGCGATTGTGGGATATTGATGTTGCAACCATGTAAGATGGTGCATGGGATGGTTATCTCATTATTTTTGAGGATGGAATTGGAACTATACTGGGGTGGAAAGTGGTGTAAATCGCGTGATGGGATGGTTTGGAAAAGATCAAGATATTTTTGTTGAGATAATTTTATTGATCAATCATTATTAAAATGCTTCAACGTTTAAATTAGACAAACGAAAATAGTCAAATTAGATTTTTTCATTGTTATTATTAAATGTAGTTCTTTTCCTGAATATAAATTTTACATAGTTGAATAAGTTGAAAAAATAATTATTAGGTTCCTGTGTAATTTCATTACCTTATGTTATGTGTTGAATGAAGTAATAAAATAAGTCGTTGTTTTCAAAAAATAGTTTTTAGTTTTTTAGTTAAAAATAGTTTCAATAGTTTTTAGTTTTTTAGTTAAAAATAGTTTCAATAGTTTTTGATTTTTAGATAAATATTTGATAAGGCCTATTATATTATATATGGCATATACACATATTAATTTTGTTTAGTTTAAATAAATCATTAATGTGGTTCAATGTGTAAATAAGAAACTGATAATTATAGCCTTGAAAGAAAACTGTAAGTAAAATAAAAATAATGATAAATATTGTGAAAAAAATACAATTGAAATTGTAGAAATAAATAAATAATCAAAATTTATATTATTTTTATTTTTCGATGAGTTTTCCTTCATCATGATGTATTAGTGTTTAGAGCAACATGATTAAAAAAATATTTTTCCAAATATTTAATAAGAAATATTTACTTAAAATAGAATGAAATAAAAATAATTGTAATGATTATAAAGCAATGCGGCTGATATGAATTAAATAATAGAAATATATTTATTTCTAAGTTTAGATATTGTTTTTTTTAAAATCGTATATGCCTTTCAAATAAATTATGCTATACTAAAAATGGCTTAATTAAGCATTTTTGTTGTTGATCTCAACAAAAAAATATAATTTTTCGTTTAAGGAGTGATGTTATTTATATAACCACAAACCCACACATCAGAAGTAAATCATTGTATTGTTCTTTAATTTAAAAAAGACACATCCACTCTTTAGTCTCTTAAAAATTATATTGTTTTTTAAGTTTAAAAAAAGTTACAGATCAGCTCATCACATAAGCTAAAATATTAAGAAAATATATTTATTTACATAACCGCAAACCCACGCATCAGAAATAAATCAGTCCAATTGATTTTTCAATTCAAGCAAAATTAATTGGCTGATTTAAACTGATTTGGCTGATTACTTCACTTACAATTTTAAAAATTGTATTGTTCTTTAATTTAAAAAATATATAGATCAGCTACTTATCTCATAACCTAAACCATTAAAAGAAAAAAATATTTATTTCTAATTAGTTTGGAGACACATTTGTTTTCTTTAAGTTATTTCTGAGATATTCAAAAAAATTTTTTTTTTTTTTTTTTGAAGTTCATATTTAGAGAAATAAAATAAAATTAAAAAAGAAACTTGGAAATTTGCCAGAAGAAACAGTCATTTTTACCGATGTGATTGCACGATTAAAAAAAAAAAAAAAAAAAAAAAAAGAAGAAGAAAAGAAAGATAGGAAAGCACACTATATACATATTTTATTATCTAAAAATCATTTTTTAAAATTTAATCGGCTTTCCCATTTACAGAACCATAAACCCACACGTTAGAAAAGTTGTCAAATTACTCTATTAATATTTCTTTAAAATTTGTATCGTGCTTTTAATTAAAACTCGAGAGAGAGCTCGGTTTCTAATCACAAAAACTAACCGTCAAAAGAAGAAAGAAAAAAAGAACAGAAAGAGAAAGAAAAAAACACTCTCTCTGTGTTTTAACATCTGTGTCGCGCACTACTTAAAACTCTCTTGAATTAATTATAAAATCCCTAACCACTTGATGGATTGCGGTTTTCTCACAGGAGAATTAAATCCACGAAAAACCAACTATGAAACAAGGGCATGTGTCCCCCCCCCTCAAAAAAAAAAAAAAAAAAATTCAAACACTGTGCGTGATGGAATACTTTTAAACGACGAGGACATGCAATTGCCTCATTTTGTCTCCTTTCACCCCTCTCTCGCACCCCTTTGCTAGACCCCTTTGGAACACTGCGGAACAGAAAATTAAAAAGACCAATGAGATGCAATGAAAAAAAAATGTAGGGAGAAAAAAAAATTGTCCTCCGCGACATCATGCAAGATGCTATCCTTCTTTAGAAGAGGATGTAGAAAAAAAAAAAATCGTTTAAATTAAAATGCAAATGTAACTGCCTCTCCTTCCCCTATCTGCGTGATCTGCCATCTGGTGCAGCAGACGATTTTTGGTGGGGTCGCGGCACGGACATCGTCTGAAATGAACCCCGGCGTGCTGTGGACGCTACCAGAATTTTCATTACCGAGGGCCCGGGACATTCTAGTAATTTGTTTTGGTGTGCAGTGTGTGTTGTATCTGGAATTTGATTATGTTTTCGTCTTCCTATTCATGAATAACTAAATTTGAATATCTTATGTTTTATTATTTTTTTCCTTCTTTATATTAAATAGCAACGTTTGAGGTTGCCGAATCAATCTTGTTTTCTAAGAATAGTTGCATCGATGTTTTTTGTCTGATGGAATTTTCTTTATAAAAAAAAAAATATGCAGTTATATATTTTTTATTTTAACAATTGAATTACGCTACGTTCTCTATTATCTCATAATAACTATTATATAACGGTTGTTTAAGTTTCGTTATAAGTTTTTAGATAATATTTAAGCAAAGATAGCTTATAGATTATATGAGATATAGTTTATAGATAATATATAAGTAAAGATAGTTTATAGATAATATATAAGTAAAGATAGTTTATAGATAATTTAAAAGCAAAAATAGTTTATAGATAATTTGAAAAGCAAAAAAAAATTTATAGATATATAAGCAAAGATAATTTATAGATAATATATAAGCAAAGATAATTTATAGATAATATATAAGAAAAGATAGTTTATAGATAATATATAAGAAAAGATTATAGATAATATATAAGAAAAGATTATAGATAATATATAAGTAAAGATAGTTTATAGATAATATATAAGTAAAGATAGTGTAATGGATAATATGTAAGCAAAAATAGTTTATAAATAATATATATGCAAAGATAGTTTATAGATAATATATAAAAGATAATTTATAATAAGCAAAGATGGTTTATAGATAATATGTAAGCAAAGACAGTTTATAGATAATATGTAAGCAAAGATTGTAGATAATATATAAGTAAAGAAAAGTATATCAGCTTAATAAGCAAAGTATATAAGCAAAGTTAGACGGTATAATAGAGCTCGAATAATTCAAAAATACCGAAATAATTATTTTTAAGAAGCAAAAAAATTTCACTCAAATCATTACAAAATGTTTTTCTTTCTTTGGCAACTTTCTTAAATAACTAATATCATTGAAACCAGAGTTAAAAACTAACTACAAGACTTTATTCAAAAAGCGAAACAACCGCTAACAAGTAGGAAATATTCCTCAATTGATTTGCTTCGATATCAAAAACCTTTTTTCTTGTGCTTTAACTCTCTTTTACTGACGAGCCAAAATCGTCTTTTAATGTATCTCTCCTCGACATCTATGAATACGTAATTTCCGTTACCCAGTCAAAATTGGGGGGAAAGGGGGGAGAGCGGATGCAAAAAGATCGCTCATACCATCCCCACCCCCCGTTTTTTACCCCCATTACCCTTGGAATCGTTGAGATGTATTTTTTAACCCATTTTATTATCGCTCCTTTAATGACGAATTACCAGACGTGTCTTATTAAACGAGATTTACTTACACTCGACTTGGGGTCGATAATCAATGTTCTTGCGGCTGAGATGCACTGGGTCCGTAGTATGTATGAAAAAAATTTTTTTTTTTTTGTGGTAAAGATTAAGAGCATAATGTATACAAAGGTTTAAAAAAAATTCTATCGCTAATAATGCCGAGATATATGAATAAAAAAAAAAAAAGGGGGGGTAGGAATTGGGGTGGATCTGCATAATAATCCGAAATTCAATATTTACCCTGGTATCGGGAATAATTTTTTTTTCTTGCATTTTTTTTAAGAAAGTTTAATGGCTTACCATTTTTTGGCAATCATTTGACCTCCCAGATTTTTTTATGTTTCAATTTTCTAATTATCTTATAGATCAATGATGATATAATTTTTTTTCTTTAAGCAAGGCATAATCTGTTTTGCTTGTATTTGGTAACGCCGATTTTAATACTTTCATAATGCCTTATTTTTGAAGTATCGTTAATGCATATTAAAATTCGACGACTTAATTTACCTTGTTTGTGAATTTTCATTCTTTTTTTTTAACGTTGAAATATTTGGAAATGCAGGAAAAAAAATTTTATACGAGATATTTGGAAAGTATTGAAGTAAAATTAATAGACTATTAGATGGGTTTCAGATAAAATGTTTATAATTTTATTCATTAATTAATATTTATAAATAGTTTGTTACGGAAAGGAGTTTTATGGAGAAGAAAAGATTTCGGTTTTTGTAGTCAGATTTTTTTTTCATTCTGGGATATTGAAGAATGTGATGAAGAATTTGAAGAATGAACTATTTGAATGGGAAGAATGTGTATCCAAAAAATAATTCGTAAATTATTATTCGTTTAAAAAAGTTTTTTTTTTAAACTTATTACTTTAGGAGAAAAATAAAATAGATTTTAGTTCTTGCAGTTAGATTTTTTTTTTTTTTTTTTTTTTTTTCCCCCATTCTGGGATATTGAAGAATGAAGGATTTGAAAGGGAAAAATGATTTGAAGAATGCTCATCCAAAAAATAATTCGTAAATTATTATTCGTTTAAAAAAGTTTTTTTTTTTTTTTTTTAAACTTATTACTTTAGGAGAAAAATAAAATAGATTTTAGTTCTTGCAGTTAGATTTTTTTTTTTTTTTTTTTTTTTTTTTTTTTTTCATTCTGGGATATTGAAGAATGAAGGATTTGAAAGGAAAAAATGATTTGAAGAATGCTCATCCAAAAAATAATTCGTAAATTATTATTCGTTTAAAAAGTTTTTTTTTAAACTTATTACTTTAGGAGAAAAATAAAATAGATTTTAGTTCTTGCAGTTAGATTTTTTTTTTTTTTTTTTTTTTTTTTTTTTTCCCCATTCTGGGATATTGGAGAATGAAGGATTTGAAAGGGAAAAATGATTTGAAGAATGCTCATCCAAAAAATAATTCGTAAATTATTATTCGTTTAAAAAAGTTTTTTTTTTAAACTTATTACTTTAGGAGAAAAAATAAAATAGATTTTAGTTCTTGCAGTTAGATTTTTTTTTTTTTTTTTTTTTTTTTTTTTTTCCCCATTCTGGGATATTGAAGAATGAAGGATTTGAAAGGGAAAAATGATTTGAAGAATGCTCATCCAAAAAATAATTCGTAAATTATTATTCGTTTAAAAAGTTTTTTTTAAACTTATTACTTTAGGAGAAAAATAAAATAGATTTTAGTTCTTGCAGTTAGATTTTTTTTTTTTTTTTTTTTTTTTTCCCATTCTGGGATATTGAAGAATGAAGGATTTGAAAGGGGAAAAATGATTTGAAGAATGCTCATCCAAAAAATAATTCGTAAATTATTATTCGTTTAAAAAGTTTTTTTAAACTTATTACTTTAGGAGAAAAATAAAATAGATTTTAGTTCTTGCAGTTAGATTTTTTTTTTTTTTTTTTTTTTTTTTTTTTTTTTTCCCCATTCTGGGATATTGAAGAATGAAGGATTTGAAAGGGAAAAATGATTTGAAGAATGCTCATCCAAAAAATAATTCGTAAATTATTATTCGTTTAAAAAAGTTTTTTTTTTAAACTTATTACTTTAGGAGAAAAATAAAATAGATTTTAGTTCTTGCAGTTAGATTTTTTTTTTTTTTTTTTTCCCCATTCTGGGATATTGAAGAATGAAGGATTTGAAAGGGAAAAATGATTTGAAGAATGCTCATCAAAAATAATTCGTAAATTATTATTCGTTTAAAAAAGTTTTTTTTTTAAACTTATTACTTTAGGAGAAAAATAAAATAGATTTTAGTTCTTGCAGTTAGATTTTTTTTTTTTTTTTTTTCCCCCATTCTGGGATATTGAAGAATGAAGGATTTGAAAGGGAAAAATGATTTGAAGAATGCTCATCCAAAAAATAATTCGTAAATTATTATTCGTTTAAAAAATTTTTTTTTTAATTTGTAGTTACTTTTATATAAAACAAGCATTGCTTTATTCATTAATTGATATTTATAAATAGTTATTACGGAAAGGAGTTTTATGGAGAAAAAAAAGATTTTGGTTTTCATAGTTAAATTTTTTTTTTTCATTTTGGGATATTGAAGAATGTATTGAAGTATTTGAAGAATGTATATCAAAAAATAAGAATGTATATCCAAAAAATAATTCGTAAATTATTATTCGTTTAAAAAAGGTTTTTTTTAAAAAACTTTTGGTTGTTAATATTTATTTAAAACAAGTATTGCTTCATTTTTGAATATGTAAATAATTATTTTTATTATTTAGAAGTAATTCAGCTATGAAAATATTGTGTTTTGAGTCAGTCGATACCATACCATTTTCTGCATACCAATCTTCATTGTGTTAATATGCAAACTGAGACCACTTTCTCCTTTTCTAAATGTGGCTACAGACAAATTTTCTCTTCATCAATCCAATCAATTATCTTTTTTTTATGCAATTTTTAAAGATTTAGCTCTATTATGAAACCATACTGAGTACTACAACTTGTTAAGCTACTGGACAACCAGATAAATTGTTCTTATCGACTTAACATGAAGCCAGCAAACTGAGTCCTTGGTGAGTTACTCTACGGTGATACGTGTTAACAAATCATTACACCAGAAGGGCCTTCTTGAAATTCAGCAGTCTAAAAGCTTCCCAAAAGTCACAACAACAACAGCAACAACAAAACTATTACAAATTAAACTTATTTACAAAATTCAAAACTGGCTCGAAAAAACTCGAATTTTTAAAGTTTTAGCTATATTATGAAACCACGCTGTGTACTGCAACTTGTTAAACTACTGGACAACCAGATAAATTGTTCTATCGACTTAACGTGAAGCCAGCAAACTGAGTCCTTGTTGAGATTCAGCAAAGAAGACGGCGGCGATACGTGTTAACAAATCATTACACACCAGAAGTGACGGGCCTCCTTGAAATTCAGCAGTCTAAAAACTTCCCAAAAGTAATGGAGCCGAATGAAAAAGCCCGACGTACAATTTGGCAGCTGGGTTCCAAATCACCTTAATAGCAGCCTACGGACACACACAGTCCATCCACTTCCCTGGTATGGACCAGGATGCTCCAGTCCCTCTTCCTGACTAGTTTAATGATGGCGTAAAGAAGAAAAAGGAGGGCTAAATTTCCTCTCCTTTTGTCTTATTTTCTTTCTCGTTTGGAGTTGGGGGTGGATGGAGGAGTGTGTGAGTGGACATGGGTCAGTGAGTCCTCTTTAGAGGGTGGGTCATTAGGAATCTAAGAGAGTACTATCGAAAAGTAAAAAGATCAGTTAGAGAATGTGGGATGTAGTGATATTGTTCTTTTTTTTTATTTTTTACTTTTCTTCTTTTTTATCGACTAACTTTTTCTTTTATGTTCGGGTGACTATCTAAGCGCTCGAATAAATTGTCTGAAAAGAGAGTGTTTTGATTTTCTTTTTCCTTCACTGTGTACTTTTTTTCTATATCAATAAAAATAATGACATTGGGACTTTGAGACATTTGAGGTTAGTAGCATTTGCAATAGTTTCTATAGAATTGTCTTTCAAGTTGTTATTTAGATATTTTTTTTAAAATTGTTTCTAATTAAGGCAAAATGTTTAAATCGTCTAAAGATTCGATTTGCAATAGTTTCTGTGGAATTATCTTTCAGATGGTTATTTAGATATTTTTTTATTAAATTGCTTCTAATTGAGGCAAAATATTTAAATCGTCTAAAGATTCGATTTGCAATATTATTTATAGAATTATCTTTCAGGTGGTTATTTAGATTTTTTTTATTAAATTGCTTCTAATTGAACAAAATATTTAAATCGTCTAAAGATTCGATTTGCAATAGTTTCTATAGAATTATCTTTCACGTAGTTATTTAGATATTTTTTATTAAATACTTTTAATTAAGGCAAGCTTATTTAAACCATCTAAAGATTATTTTGGAAATATATACCTAATTTTATTGAAAAAAATTCTTATTTATCGAAAATTCATCTTGGAAATATTATTAATACATTATAATTCCCCGATTTTGTTATTTTATTCATAATTATTTTCTTTTGTAGACAGTAACATTTTGATTCTGCTGATCTTTATTTTGATTGTAATTAGCAATGTTATTTAAAAATTATCAATATATTGGACATTCAAAGCTTTTCTTTGATAAATCGGTAAAAAATGGTTAAATTATGTGCTATTATACATACATTCATAACATTGAATTTTGAGAGTTTCAATGCCATTCAATTTTATTATTGCAATCTAATTATTTACCAGGCAAAGTTCATGTGATTAATTTGGTGTGCAGTAATTTATTTCATATAATTTTCTTAAAAGAAAAGTTAAAGTTTGGCATAAAAATTTTTTACAAAAATTTTATTCTTCGTGTTTTAGTATTCAATATGCCTGTCATTCTGTTAATTTTAAAAGTTTTCTATTTTATGTTTTACTTTATTTTACTCGGTTATCGAATATATATATATCCTAAAGCAAGTGCTAACTTTAACATTTAGAATACTTTTCTATTGTTATTTGTGTAGGCAGAAATATAGCATTAAGGAAAAGAAAATTAGAGTGATATATTCAGTAAAAGAAGAGAAAGGATTTTGTATAACAAAGATGTCGCTGTAATTATTTGTTATTTCATTTTCAGCAAGTAATAATAAGCAAGTAATTTTAAAATTTATCCCCCCCCCCGCCATATATTTATAAACAGCAATCTTAAAAAATAAAAACCGGCAAAATTCCAAACAATTTTTTTTTTTTGTTAAAAAAATCTCATTCTTACTTTAAAATAACATTGTCTTTGCTTTCACCATACGATCTTTTAAAACAATTTTACAGTAATTAAGTATACAATTAGCTCGTGAAAGAAATTTAATTATTATGTATAAAAAATTCATAAAGAAATTTAAAAAAAAAAAAAAAAAATTATGAAAGAAGGAATGAAAGGGGGAAAAAAATGAAAATGATCAAGAACATGAAAACCTCGCCCCTCAAAACAATACCCATAATTTTTTGGGTAAAAAAAATTGTTAATCATTCGTTAAATAAATTAAAACCGTACTTCATCAATGTAAATTTATGTTTTCTAAAATTCATTTCAAGAATTTTCTGTTTTAATCGTTATTCAAAAAAACAGACAACAAAAATCATTTAGATCATAAATGAATTAGAATCTCTGATGTGAATAGTATAAAAACTGCACGAATGAGAGATCCAAACCTTTTTTTTTTTTAGGGGAAGGGAGGGATTATTATTTCTTTTACTTGATGCATTATCGAAAATTAATGTTTAGTTCTGATAAGTAACTAAACATTAATTTAGTTAAATTGATTTAAAAATTAATGTTTAGTTACTCATCAGAATTTAACATTAATTATTTAAAAGAAGAACTACAATTTTTAAAATCAAATAAGTCACAAAATTAAATTAAACATTCGGAAACAATAGTAATTTAAAAAAAAAAAAATTCTGTTTTCATTTGTCTAGCTAGAATAAAAACATTTGATTGAAAGAGATTAAAGATAATTTTTTATTTGTTTTTAGAAATATTCATGTAGTTAAAATAGTAAAAAAAAATTAGTGCTGGCCATAATTTTTTTGTTTTTATTAATTAATAATTTTTTATTTCTTTTCGAGTATTTTTTGTTAAAGTAGTCACTGAATTTCTTTGTGCATTTTTTTTTTTCTTGATTAAATTTACCAAAATAAAATTTAAAAAAAAAATAATAATAAAATAAGAACTAAAAAACGCAGTTTCATTAAAATTTTTAATTTAAATGCTATTAATGCTACAATTATTATATAATACTCCACATTTAAATGCTATTAATTTTATAAATTATTATCTAAAATAATTAAAATTAATAATTATTTCTTTAATACTTCTTTTATTAATAATTATATCTTTATGCTTTTGAGATTCAGAAACAAGCAAAAAAAAAAAAAAACTTTTTAAAACACACAAATAAATAAATAAATAAAAAGCACTAAAATAGCCTCTTATAATAGCCTTTTATCAAATTTCAACACAAAAAAACCAAACACACAAGAACCAAAAATAAACACAGTTTTTTTCCCTCTTTTTTTTCCCCCACGGGGAAGAAATGTTCTTTTTCGGTCGTCTTCCTCGTAATGATTCATTCTCGAAAGAAGGGAAATTATTTTCTTTAGTGGCAGTGGGTGTGGACAGATTAGCTCTGTCCATTCTCTCCCTTCATTTTCTTTTTCATTTCGAACGCCCACCCCCTCTCACCCCCTTCCAGGTTCCGAATTGGAACCTTAGACGGGTAATCAGGTGATTTGGGACGCTGGTTCAATTGACCTGAAGGTTGACTATCGGAATTCGATGGCTCGGCGTTAACTTTGCCATTAAAAAAAATATCGGATTTTTTTTGTGTCGTTCATTTTTTATTCTTTATTTTTAGACATTCAAGTTAAGGATTTCCTATATTTTAAGGTCAATATATTATCTCGATAAATTTTTTTACACCTTAAAATGTCTAAATATTTTTTCCTAGATTAATTTTTCTAAGTTTTTTTTTTTTTAATGCCGTTTTTCATAGGTGAAAATTAGTAGTCGGAAGAAGTGTTTGAATTTTCCCGATATTGATTTTTTTCCCCCTATTTTGTTGGTTTTGTTTTTTGAATAGAAAAAAAAAAATGTGTTAATAGATTTAATAGATAATTTTGTTTAAATATTGACCGTACATGTTCTTTTTGTTTTCTTATATTTGGGAATAGAATACATTGGTCTATTATTAATGCAATCTAATTTTAAAATATTTTAAGAAATATATATTATCTAGCATTAAGAATGAACCCTACTCGTGGCTCAGTGGCAATGCGCTCCGCTGGTGAGCATTAGGGCGGAGGTTCAATCTGCTGGCAGCTTTGTTGTAGACACTGTTTCAAAAAACGAGGGGATTCGATGGTGTTTGTGATGTTCAACATCTTGCCTGGTTAATCATACTACCCAGTAGGAATTTTACAGGTTTTCTCCGATACGCAAATGCAGGGTAGTTCCCACTAAAAGTAATCTCGGAAGACACTGCCCTCCTTCTTCAGCCAAGTCAGACTTCTACCTATGGGTGCTCCATCGCAACAGAAACTGTCCCCTTTCCCTTCATCCCTCTCATGAGTAGCCATCAGTAGTCTACTATTATCATGGCTACTCTGGAGTAGATGGCTATCATGACTACTTACTTATGAGTAGACTCCCACGAATGGACTACTTCTACCTTGTATCGTTTTTCGAACTACCTGGTGGGAGTTTTCCAGGTTAAATTCAACTGCTAGCAGAATTTGAGTATTGGAAAAAAAATGTGAAATTTGAAAATCATCTTTAAATAAAATAATTATGACGTAATTATTTTATTATAAGGATATAAATTTCTAAAAATTATTATCCTTATTTACATTAAATCCTTATTTACTTTGAAAATAATTAAAATGAAATGCGCAAATTTTTTTTTTTTTTACTATTTTATAATTTTTTTTACTGTTACTGATTTTAATCAATAATAATCAGCAATTTAAAAATCAGTCTATCCAATAGTTGGTGTCATTTTTTTAACTATAGAGTTTTATAATTCTTTTGTAAATTTTAAAAACATTTTTTTCTTCTTGTCTAGTTCAGTACTGACAATATATGTTTTGATTTGAATATAAACCAGTCAATTTTATGTTTATAAAATGTTTATACAAAAATCTATTCTATATTTTGTGTCTCCCTTTGATATATCTATACAAATAACATGCGCGTTAGAATTTATATTTCGTATATAAATGATTACTGAAGTACTGAATTATTTCTTATTTTTTGAGCAAGCTTTCAAATAATTATTTTTGTTTGTATAGTTGTGTACCTATTTATTTGTAATAATGCACACATTTCTTAATTTTATCTAAGTAAATCAAGTTAAAGAAAAATATCGCTTATACCACAAAATCAAAATTAATAGCAAGACTGCGGTAAGAAACATAGAAAAGTCTGAACTTTTTTTTTCTTACAGAAAGACATAGGGGAAAAAAAATAGGGGGTTGATTGCCAAAAAAAAAAAAAAAAAAAATGTTCTCATGCGCTGTTTTTTCTTTCATTATAACGACTTCATCATTTTTTTTTTTCCCCACCCATCTTCTCTGTACTTTTCCAGTAGCTCTCAGCACCAAAATTATTGTCATTTGGAGACTTTTAGCGCCAAGGACTTTGCGGTCTTTTTTTTTCTATCACCCTCCCCCTTTCGATGAGGGGATTTAATCCCCCTCTCTGATTCGGATTCGAAAGCATCAGTCATTTTCGACGACAGTCCCTCTCTCTCTGATGCTGATTGAGGATCTTTTTCAATTACACCATTTTTTTTTTTTTTTTTTTCTCTTTTTTCTTTTAGTCCATGAGTGATCTAGGGGCATTAACTGTGAGTAACAAGAACAGATCAATCGGTTTTTCCTTACCAAAAAAAAAAAAAAAAAAAAAAAAAAACGATTGCTTCACATTCAGGCAGTGATTATACCCTCTTTGTTTTAGCTTCTTGATTGGGAAGGTATTAGCTTACTTGGGTATTCCCCCCCCCCATAGCGTAATTTTTTGTGTGTGGTTTTAACCGAAGTAATACCTTTTCGAATTGATTATCTGAAATAATATATATATGTATACTAGCAGAACCCGGCATGCGTTGTCTTGTCCAAAAATAATGCATTGTAGAGAATTACATATCGCGATTATATTCTCCGTCTTTTAATATATGTGCATATTAATTTTCATGAATATCGTTTGAACGGTATATAAGTTGAAATGCTGCAACACCATCTGGTGTCAAGTAACAATGAAGTGGATAGCGCGAACGTATTTTCCATACTCGAATACCTATTATTACCGATTTTCATTGCGATTGGTTGAACTGTATAGAAGTTGATATAATGCAGTACCATCTGGTGGCGACTTACAACAAAGGGGGCAACATAAAAAGATTTCCATGTTTTGTCATACACACACACAAAAATTTCATCAAAATTGGTCCAGCCATTTAGGAGGCGTTCAGTGACTACCACATGCATAGAAGAAATATATATATATATAATATATCTCGATTGCTGTCCCACCTAATGGGTCCAATTGTGAATCTAAACCATCTAGGGACCCACTCAAACACACACAAAATATTTCATCAAAATTGGTCAAGCCATTTAGGTTGGATTTGTCGCTGTACGGTCATTTTGTGCACACGACGCCTAACAGACAGGACCTACAGTTTAACGTGGATTCTGATTGGGCTCTGTGACTCTCTACGGGCATATGAGTCCGGGATGTACGGCTTAAAGTGGATTCTGAACCAATACAAACATTCATGGCCCCACCGTGATTCGAACCCGAAATCTGTGGTATCGAGAGCCAGACATTAGGCCATCAGACCCCCGATTCCGAACCACTGACAAAGAACAATGCCCCCGCCTGGATTAGAACCTGAAGCCTATGGTACTAATGGCCAGGGTGCTAGCCAATTGGCCACCAGGCCGTCATGACAAAAAATGAATATATATATTTATATATTATAAAAACAAGCATTGCATTGCAACAAGCAGCACAAGCATTTTTCATTGACAAGAAATCAAAATTGTTGTTTTCGCTTTATTTATATCCTATTAATCCAAAATGAGAAGTGTCAAGATCTCAAAATATTTTAATAATTCATTGGACTGTTTTGCTGTTTATCTTTCTACGAATTTATTAGGAAGGTAGCGAAATAATTTCCCCAACAAAAAATCCCGGATAAACAGCGAGACAGAACATAGGGAGAAGAACCATCACCCAAATATGATTACTGAGTACCCCCTGCCCCCCTCCCCCTGTATTCGAAGTGACGTGTGAAAGGTCGACGGGCATTTACTGGTCGCTCATAAACAATATGTCCGTGGACGGAAGTGTCTGACAGCAGGTTCTGACATCCAGGTGGTGCTTCAGTGTCCCACTTCGCCAGCGGATGATGTGCAAATTGAGGGCTTGCAAACCATGAAATAATTCTGATGCCTCGTCCTCTTTTGATGCCCTTCTCTCCATACCGGAGGGAAAGTGGATAAAATGATGTGCAGTAACTTTAAGGTCTTCGGTAGAGTTGGGATTACTCCAGTAACATAAGTTAATTGGAATTTTTTTCGTAAATAGCTTTTCATAGTTTAGGAGGATAAAGACTTTAAGATGTATTAATCATCAAATGTACTTTTTCCCTAATCATTCCCAATTAAGGTGAGAACTGGTACGATTCATTAGATAAAATGTGTTGTTTTAAGTAAGTACATCAGTAAGTCAGCAATGAGGTCTTTTGTAGATTTGGGATCCTAAACAAAAGTGAATTGGTATTTTTTTAAAATAACTTTTCATAGTTTAGGAGAAAAAAGATTAAAAAAAGGGTTAATCATCAAATGTACTTTTTCCCTAATCAGTCCCAATTAATGTGATAAGAACTGGTGCGATTCGTTAGGTAAAATGTGATGTTTTCGTAAACATTTATTTGACGAATCTTCTATAAAACATGCGTATTCTCTTTGGTTTTTTACGGATCTTTAGGATAAAGATTATTTTTTTAATAGCTTTCTAGTGGTATTATATGTTTTTTTACTTTGTTTATTAAAAATAAAATATTAATGACAGAAGATTAGTTATACCAATGACCATAACTCATTTCAAAATGTGCGAGATTTTTTATCTTTTACTTCTTAGGTTGTTGTCTAGTAAGTGGGATAAGAAACAAAACAGCATCTAGACCAAACCCACGAACCCTTATGAGCTTATGGTTAAATGTTACGGGGGCAGCTTCTGTTGTAATGGAGCACCCGTAGATAGAGGTCTGACTTGGCTTCGTGACTCTCTGCAGTCATATGAGACCGGGACCTACGGCTTAAAGTGGATTCCGAACCACTGCAAAGATCCATGCCGCCGGCTGGATTAGAACTCGAAACCTGTGGTACCGAGCGCCAGACACTCGGCCATTCAAGCCCCATTTCTTAGGTTGATTACAGATGCGTTCTGATATTCGAATACATAGCTCGTGTATAACAACTTACGTTAAGAAACGAATACAAAAATAGTATAGGATCGTAAAAACATTGAAAATCATTAAACATAAAACAACATAACAAGCTTCTTTAAAATTTTGTTTAAATTAAAACAAATTTATCTAAACTAAACTTCTTTAACATAGATTTCCAAAATGCTAATATCAATAAATAATGCATGCAATACAGTACTAAAATAAAAAAAATAAATTAAATAAAAAAATTAATAAGGAAAATAATAGATAAATAAATAAAAAAATTTATAAGGAAAATAAATATTTTTGTTTGGAAAAACATAAAGAAACCATTTTTATACTAGTTAAGGAATTAGCAAGCAATAAATTATTGTAAACTATTATATCATTTTATCACCCTAAACAAAAATAACTATTTGATTACCATAAACAACGATAAGAATAATTATTTGATCATCCTAAACAAGGATAAAACCAATCTCTTTTAAGAGTCAGCAGCTATTGATGAATCCCCACTACATCGAGTAACACAGAGAGATAAAAAGATCTTCTTGGTCCGATGGCTCATAGAGTGGACATCTCCGAACCCTCTTCTGTAGTAGTGAATAGCACTTCACATTTTGTTGAACGACACAATGATTCCTTTTTTTTTCACACTTACCCTCAATGTCCCCATGCTTCAGCAACGACGCAGATCGCTTTAATAAGGACACTTTGCCACTTAGCTCTCCCTGAATGGCCCACATGCTACAAAAGTCACCATTACACAGATTTAACATAGATTTTCAAATGCTAATATCAATAAATAATGCATGCAATACAGTAATCATATTATCGGATAAACAAGATTTACGATAAATAAATAACAGTTAAAAATGAAAGAAATATTTTTGCTTAAAAAAAACACCAATCCTTCTTTCTTCCTGAAATTTACAAGCAATAAATTATTATAAACTATTACATTATTGTATCATCCTAAACAATAATAAAATAACTATTTGATTATAATAAACAACGATAAGAATAATTATTTGGCCATCCTAAACAATGATAAAACCAATCTCTCTTAAGAGTCGGCTATTGCTGAATCCCCACTACAGAGATAAAAAGATCTTCATGGTCCGTTGGTTCACAGAGTGGACATCTCCGACCCCTCTTCTGTAGTACTGAAGAGCTCTTCACATTTTGTTGAACGACACACAATGATTCCTTTTTTTTTTTCACACTTACCCTCAATGTCCCCATGCTTCAGCAACGACGCAGATCGGTTTAATAAGGACACTTTGCCACTTAGCTCTCCCTGAATGGGCCATCATGCTTCAAGAGTCACCATTACACAGTGTCGGATCTATCTGTCACTTTGGATGGTGTGTGACATTCGTACCCGATGTTATCGTGGAAGGGAAAGTAGCAAGTTTTTTTTTTTTTTTTTTCCATTCTGAAGAAAAGAGTGGTCATTCTTTGTCGCTTTTGAATCTTTGTGTCTGGATGGACGCTTCGGTTGACTCTTTGATTATCGAAAGTTCTTCTTGACGGCAATCCCCCCTTTTTTCGATTGATTATTAAGATCTGCGTTGTTGAAGTCCTTGAGTGAGAATGCATGCGAAGAGATTTATCTGTTGTATCTGCAAGAAAAGGTATTGTGAGCAGCGAGAATGATACCCCCCCCCCTTTGACACGGAGACTTCTGTCACGCCATGTCTCTGTGACTTCTGTCACTGGAGATGCCTTTTCTTTTGTGAAAGAGTGAAGATGGATGTCAGAGATGGAGTGATTTTTATCTTCAGAGGATTACCGGTGTCCCTTGCTAAAAGTTACCTCAGATGCGGTATCTTTTGAAATATATACTGTATTCTTATCCGTTTATATTCGTGGTAAAATGATATTTGGAGATTCTATGTTATTGAATTGATAGGAATCTTGTGTCAGCAAGAAATATTTGTTTAAAACACAATCAATCAAGTTTAAAACGAATTTCTATTTTGTTTCAGAATGAACATGAGAAGATTTTTTTTTCTCCGTGTAACAGTAATTGTGTAATTGTTTTTTTCGAGATAATACTCAAAATTAAACATTATTTAATTTTCTAAATATCTTTAAAATTTTAATGAGTTTAAATAATTAAAAAATACATGCTCATATTAGGTACGATTATGCTCTTATTAGCCTTATTTTAATATCTTATTCTTATTTTCTATATGGAAATAAAATGAAAAATTTTCTTTTAAAAGGAATAAAAATAAAAATCCTTAAACTTTTCCCTAATATGTCCCAAAAGTATGATACCCCAATATAATAAATAATCTGGAATATAAGCAATTAAATTTCCTGTAGATATTATGGTTTTTATTTCATACTAAAGGGCCTGGCAAATGTTGTCCTGCCCTGAAAATATATATATATATTGGAATCTGATTGCAGCGCCACCTACCGGGTCCAGTTGTGAATCTAAATCATCAAGGGATACACTCAAACACACACAAAAAATTACATCAAAATCGGCCCAAACCGTTTAGGAGGAATTTAGTGTGAAACACACGTACAGAAGAAATTATATATATAAAGATGTTTATTTCTGTCGTTAACTTTAAAAAAATGAGATTATGTTCAAAATGATACAAGAAAATTAACGACAGGAGCTTAATTTCTGAAGTGATATGCAGAAATACTTTTAAAGCTAGTTATCAACAATACAAAAATTAAAAAAAAATTCGTATCCTAAAATTAAATTATTAAACTAATGCCTGTTGTTAGCAATTGTTCATCTTTCAAGAAAATTATATATTTGTTCTTGATTCGTGTAATAAACACCCACGCCCAATTAAAAAAAAAAATTCTGATAAATAAATAAACAGTCGTGGTGTTTTGATTTGCCAAATAAAGCTGACGAAGTGTTTGTAACAGACAAGGCGAGGAAAATGATCACCACACTAAAGTAAACACATCAAACAACTTTGATTGCTTTTTCTTTCAACAGTCTGATTTGATTGCTATTAGAAAGAAACGCCTATCCTCAATTCGCCGCTTAATACAGAGTATCTTAACTACAACCGTCACCTATCTTACCTATATGTGGCAACTAACATTTTCGGACCTTCTATAAAATGCGACATATATTAACTTATTTTTAAGTTTATATTCAATGCAAATATCTACCACCAACAAGTAAATAACGTTTTCGGACTTTCCATCAAATGCTACAGATATTAAATTATTTCAATAGGAATATCTACTACCAAGAAATAACTAACATTTTCGGACCTTCCATAAAATGCTACAGATATTAAGTATTATTTCTAAATTTATATTCAATGCAAATATCTACCATCAACAAATAACTAACATTCAGACTTTGCATAAAATGCTACAGATATTAACTTATTTTTAAATTTATATTCAATGCAAATATATACCTTCAACAAATTAACATTTTCGAACCTTCTATAAAATGCTACAGATATTAAATTATTTCAATGCAAATATCTGCCACCAACAAATAACTAACGTTTTCGGACCTACTATAAAATGCCACAGATATTAAATTATCTCAGTGCAAATATCGACCATCAACGAATAACTAACGTTTTCTGACTTTCCATGAAATACTGCAGATATTAAATTATTTCATTGCAAATATCTACTACAAACAAATAACTAATGTTGTCGGACCTTCTATAAAATGCTACAGATATTAAATTATTTCAATGCAATTATCTGCCACCAACAAATAACTAACGTTTTCGGACCTACCATAAAATGCCACAGATATTAAATTATCTCAGTGCAAATATCGACCATCAACGAATAACTAACGTTTTCTGACTTTCCATGAAATACTGCAGATATTAAATTATTTCATTGCAAATATCTACTACAAACAAATAACTAATGTTGTCGGACCTTCTATAAAATGCTACAGATATTAACTTATTTCTAAGTTTATATTCAATGCAAATATCTACCATCAACAAATTCACGTTTTCGGTCCTTCGATAAAATGCTACAAAAATTGAATTATTTTACAAATATCTACCACCAACAAATGAATTTAAGATACTTATCGTTATGGTCAATATACGTTTTTACATTGATTGTCTTAATGTTATTATTTCAATTGGAAATAAATACTAAAATGTTTTACCGTTCAAGTTTTTAAAATGTTGATGAGAATATATATATTTTTTAAAACCTTGACCTGTTGGAATTCAAAGATCCCAATGATAGTAATATTCGAAGAAAGCAGAAGTCATTGGCACGAAGAAAAGGACCACAGGAGGATTGATTAGCTTTCCGGCGGCTTTGACAAAGGGGAACGGGGCCGGCCGAAGTGTCAGTCTGCGGCTGACCTCGGTCATTTGGATTGGGGCCTCACCCCTTGCCGATTATAGGAAAAAGCTCAAAAAGTCATTTGCAGACATGCCTTTTACCCTATGGCGTCACCGGGACTGACCATCAAAGGGAAAGCGACGACAGTTGGTCAGTGAGAGGTGTTCACGAACAATAGTTTGTTAAATTTTTGACTTGTGATGCACGATTTGTTATGATTTCGGGAGAGATTTTCGTTTTTGCGGCATTAGTGATGGAATGAGCATATTTTAAATTAGTTCTTGTTTTGGTACCTACCTCGTATTTATTATTTAACAACAAATCATTATTTTTATTATTAAATTGACAAGTTATTTAACAATACGTTAAGGTATTTATTATAAATTGCATCGCTCTCTAAATAACTCTTGTAATGGAATTTTTTTTAGGAAGAATTTTTTTTTTTTTTTTTTTTTTTTTTTTTTTTTTTGTGGTAAACTGTAAGGCGTTATAGATTAGGATTTAAACTTTGTAGCTTCTTTTAGGTATTTTTTAGTTTCTTTTAGATAGCACTTTATCATTCTAAATAGATTTATACTCATAGATTTTTTATCATTCTAATTAACGCTACTAATGAACTTTTCAGGAATAAATTTTCTGGGGTAAACTTAAAAACGGTATAGATTAGAGGTTTTAACCTTTTAGCTAATTTTAGGCCTTCTTTTTTTTAGCTTCTTTTGGATATAATTTTTTTTTTTTTTTTATTTTTTTTTTATTTAATAATTATTCTCTATCGCAAATGTAAGTTTTTATTAAAAATTGCCAACTGTGCACTTTAAGTATCGCTATTAATGGTCTTTTTACGGATATGTTTTCCGAGTTAAATTTTAAAACGTTATATATTAGAATTAAAAATTATATTTAAAAAGTTGCTTTTTTTTTTGTCAAGTAAGACTTAGAAAACTCTTATTTTAAGAAATTATAATTAATGAAGTGTTAAACACAGCTAGCACATGAGTTTAATTCGAAAAAAATTATTAATGTTTGCTTTATCTAACCTAACTGCTTTTCCTTTTGATATTTATTATACTTAATGAACTACTAAACTATGAAATGGAAGCTTTTAATTGAGCAATAACAATCTAATGTGTATCTTTGTAGTCTATATAAACATATACTCATCCACTGATAAATTCATACAATGTCCACATTTTGCTATTATTTGTGCACCACCTTTCAGCACAGCCTTTTACGCAATCTAATGGGTATCTTTGTAGTCTATATAAACATATACTCATCCACTGATAAATTCATACAATGTCCACATTTTGCTATTATTTGTGCACCACCTTTCAGCACAGCCTTTTACGCAATCTAATGGTATCTTTGTAGTCTATATAAACATATCCACTGATAAATTCATGCAATGCACACATTTTGCAATTACTTGTGCACCAACTTTCAACACAATCTAAAGTGTATCTTTGTAGTCTATGTGAGCGTATATTCATCCACTGATAAATTCATACAATGCACACATTCTGCAACTATTTTTGCACCACCTTTCACCACAGTCTTTCACGCAATCTAATGTGTATCTTTGTAGTCTATATAAACATATATTCATCCACTAATAAATTCATACAATGCATACATTTTGCAACTATTTTTACACCACCTTTCATCACAGTCTTTTATGCAAAGAAAATCTCCACAATTTAATTAAACCTCCAGAAAATTTAGTCAAAACCGTCTAAAACGCTTTTAACACAACAAAGAGAAGAGAGGGCATTGATTGAAGCTGGCTAATAGGCAACCTGACGGCAAAAAGGCCAACAAGATGGATAGGCCTGTACCGGCCTACCGTTAGATCAGATACATTTACGGCAATTCAGTAATAAGAGCATAGGGGGAGAGGGGGGGGGGGGCTGAAATGATTCTGGTGCACATCGGGACATGTCAAAGGTTGCGGGAAAACTATACCGCGGAGTGCGGACATGGAGGTCGTCCCCTCTGTTGAAGAGGGGGGATTGGGAAGCCTGCCACCCCTTCGTGGGATCCAGATGAGAATCTTCTGCGGCCGAAATTAGATGGAAACAAATTAAGGCGATAAAAGCGATGCCGGGGAGAGTGGGCCTCCTTGTAAATAGTTCACGATTCTGGTAATTCAGTTACCTGGCCAGGTAGGTACCCGGGACAAACCGTGGGACGTCTTTGTAGGTCGCGGCGGGAGGGATTTGTTTCATGTCTGTGGAGGTAGGTTTCTTTTGTGGAAGCTATATTTTTAGACTAACTGGGTTTGAAGATTTATTTATCAAAGATTTGTGAAATAGTTTGATTGTTATTTTGTTCTTTTAAAAAATCACCGTCATTATTAATTTTAATTAATGTCAACTGTTGTTGCTGATTGTTAATATGTTATGTTTATTTAATTCAATAAGTTTAGAATGGTATGTCTGTATATGCGGGTTCGTGGGATTAAAGTAACGAAGGTTATCGTGAAAAAAAACTAAATAATTGTAAATTAAGTGAATAAAAAAGGTATGTCTGTATATGCCGGTTCGTGCTATTAAAGTAACGAAAAAATTGTGGAAAAAATTAAATAATTTTTAAGTAAGTGAATAGAATAATCAGTTTCTTTTTTGAGGCATCAAGCAGAAACTATCTTTAAACAAAATTTATTTTTCTATTTTTAGTAAAAAATTTTGTTCTTCAGTTGGTTAATTAAGTAGTTAAGTTAATAATTAATCATGTTAATTAATTTCAATCGTTAATTAATAATTTTTTTCGTTGTTAATTCCTTTCGTTAATTAAAGCCTTAATATATAAATGGGAAAATATTTATCGTGTATCAAATGTATATTAAAATTTTATGCTGTTTTTAACTTTATCAGAAGAAAAAAAAAAATCGCTGTGATTTGTTAAAAGACGTTAAATTAGAATACCAGTTTGAATAATTATAATTTAAATTTTTACATAAACGGTATAATATTTCGGTTTTCAGATAAATCTGTTTGTAAGTTATATATTAATAATTTTTCCCGACAACTTTATTCTGTAAGTTACTTTTAATAAATAAAAACTAACATCATTACTATTATTAGTTTTACATATGGTAAAGGATGATCAATAGAAATCAAAAGGAAATCATCTGCATAAAAAGGAAAGTTAAAATAAACTGTGTGCCACAATTGCCAAAGAAACATGTAATTATATTTTTATCGACAAATAATATCGTACATATGGTTTTTCAGTTTGGTTTGTCGCTCTACGGTCACTTTGTACACACTTTAGGCTAATTAGACTGGGACTTACAGTTTAACGTGGATTGCGAACCATTAACTAACATCTATACTACCTCCAAGATTCGAATCTGAAGCCTGTGGTATCAAAAGTTAGATAACTAACCATTTGGCCATCAGACAGCGTAGATTGGAAGGAATAAAATTTAATATATGTTACTGAAAATGATTTACTTTTACATAATATGCAGATCAAAATTTTTTACTAAAACAGCACTGTCAATGTTTTGCGATATCTCGACAATTTGTAATATTTACTCACTTCCCTCTTTGTTATATTAGAAAAAACAACCATCGTCCACCGCAACTATGTCCCAAAACTCCTTTCGCACGACCTAGCTCCAGGTAACAAGGCAAAACCACGGATGGCGAAGACAAAAAGAATGCGTAAATTGTTCGTTCATGTTTATGTTGATTGCGGCGTAGAAAATCATATAATCACCACATGAAGTTCAATACGTACCGCTATGGATACCCGTCCATGGTACACACACACACTCAACAGTTCCTTTTTAAAAAGGGGGACCTGCTTACCTGCATTAACATGGCTATTTGAGATGGATAATAACACTCATTACCATCCCTAGAACCACTTTCAGTAAAAGATTGGTCTTTTGAAAAATTGTTGTAATTCTGGGACATTTTTCAGAAGCCAAGGTTTTTTTGGAAGAGAAAACAAAAAAAAAATGTGCAAATTGTATTTGGTTATTATTTAAAAAAAAAAAAAAAAAAAAAAAGACAGAAATACATAATAATCATCACCAAGTTCTTGGACAAGTTCTCATTTCCAAGGATGGTAAATCCATCACTTTTAAGAGAAGAAAACCAGTAATGATACTCATTATCCTCCATTGGGTGTCTCGGGAGAAAATGGTTTTGGAAAACGGTTTGTTGTAATTGCACCATGTAAGGACATTTTTCCAGAAGCCAACCTTTTAGTCTTAAGGGTTTTGATCAACATGGCAATGATTAAGAAAGTAATGGTCTCCTTATTTCAGTAGAATATAACCTTAACCTAGCCGATGGCAAATGGAAATTTTGTGCCCAAATTGGTGTGACTCCGGTGAGTTATTGTGGTCGAAACTGTGGGAATGTTTAAGAAAATAGTTTTCTTTTTTTTGTAAGCATTAAAGTTGACATGCGGGTATGTTTTTGTTTGGGTAGCCATGCATGCAGAACAATTTTAACCTTGCCTTTGAGCTTCGTTATTACCAAAATTCTTTGCAATGCAAATTATTTTTAGAAATTAAACAAGTTTTTTTTAAAGATAAATTAACATATTTTCACTAGATACGCTTCAAGGAGAAATGTAAGAATAAATACTTACTTAGAATTTAGGGGCCTTATCTCATGATTTAAAGCTTCAGGATTTGATCTGTAGTTTTGTCTATTTCTTTCTTTTACAAATTTACTCTTCTTATTTACATTCTTTTGGTGGCTGGAAAGTACAAGCAACGTTTCTTGTATTTTAAGAGGAATTTTTAAGCCGTCATAGGCAATGATTTCTAGATTTTCGAGTTTTAGATAAAGCAACGTCAGCGAGCATACATCTGAAAACATCCAGTCAAATCAAGTCAAGGCAAGTTTAAAGCTTCAGGTTTTATAGTAAGTTCATATGTTCTGTTTTTTTAGTTTCAGTGTGGTAGTCTATGTATCATACAAATTATACTTCAATTATACTTCTTGGAGCTTCTTGTGATTTACTTTTCAATTTTTATAATTTTCAGCTTTAAATTTGAATTCTCTCGTTTTGGTTAGTCATTTCAAATAATGCATCATTTATACGTCAATGGAAGAACCAAAATCGATAGAAAAATCGAAAACGACCATGGATGAAAAGCGATGTATAAACGATAGAGCCATGTAATTGAAAGGATCACATTCATTACTGAAAAAAAAAAAAAAAATATCACATGAAACAAGTATTAAAATAATTGTAAATCCATAAACATTTAAGAAAATTATTTAATTAAAATTGTTATAACAGAATTTGTGGGATAAATTAAAAAAAAAAAAAAATTAGTTCTCAAATCAATTAAGCATGTAATTTAATAATTAAGAACGTTAATTTAGCAATTTAAAAAACGATTTCATATTATAAATATATTTTAGATTCATATATGTATACAGTTTAGAAATTAAAATAATGCATATTTAAAATTAATGCACCTTTGTTGCTGTTAAAATATCATTTTTTACTAAATAAATTTTAAAAAAAATATATGAAAAAAAAAAAAGTTTTAAAAATTATTAAAAAAAAAAAAAATTAAATTTTTAAAAATTATTTTATTAAAATATAAATACAATTTAAAAATAAATATAATGAAACTTTTATAAGTCGAATAAGACAGTGAGATTTTATATATATCTAAGTTGGTCCATTGTGGTCCACCACAATAGCTGATCAAAATTAAATGAGACTGAAAATAAAAAAAAAAAAAAAAAAAAAATAAATAAATAAAAAAAATCATAAAAACAGTATTCAAAACTTCCTTCTGATTTCATTATTTCATTTTTCTTTTTAATAATAAAAATTTTTTGATTAAAAGAAAAACAAATAGATGTAAGGAAGATAAGCCATTAAAATGATAAAAAAAAAAAAAAAAAAAACAGTTCTCATTTCGGCAATGCCAAAATAAACCTTGCTTGAACCTCAATTAACCAATTCCCTCGTAGCAAGTGGTCAGTGAACAATGAGCGGAAAATGTTAATTCCAAAGAATGCTTGTTATGCTACAAACAGGTAAGGTGCGCCCTTCCCCATTACCCGATAAATCATCTCGCTGAAGGAATCTAGTTCGTCTGCTAAAGGCTAAAATCGTTTGGTGCACCTCGATAAGGCGGAGTCCAGCTTGAAGGGTGGACCATTGCAACCGGACAAACACACCACACTTTTTTTTTTCTTCTTAAAGAACCAGAAAACTAATTGCTGGCATCCACCATAGCAAATGGAACACGGAGAATGGGGAGAGGTTCATCATCCAGGCCTACCCTACTGCCCCCTCACTTTTTGCAACCCTGTGTCTATCCCCCCCCCCCACACACAACAACAGGTGGGGGTAGCTGTGAGGTCGAAAACTGTTGTCAACCCGGGGGACGGGTTCTTACCTGACACTTCATTAGTCCTGCACTCCATTTTCGAAGTATATCTTCGCGTGCGCTAAATTACAGGGTACATCGGTATCTTTTTCTTCCTCGCGAGTTCATCGGGGTCAGCGAAATCGGGGGTGCTCGCCTCGGTTCCGGCATCTGGACTTAAATTGGAAGGGGTGGCCACGTGATCATTACCGGTTTCGGACCCGGGCCGCGATACATCATCGCTCTGTATATCATCCTCGGGCCATCTGTGTGACGGACAGATATACCTCCCCGCTCTTGTACAACCTACCTACCTTACCCCCCCTTCCCCATCAACATTTGTCAGCCCCTGGCTATCCGGGTTTTGCCATGGATGTACCTCAAAGAAAGGGACGGAGGGGTGAGGGGATTTTCGTACATGATTTTCCCCAGCCCCAATGAATAAGGTTATTGGATAAGCGCATTAAAGGTAATTGAATCCTTGTTTACTTTCACTGAGATAAGCCGGTGTCGATAAATTCTGAAGAAGGGATTTCTCTGTGTCTCTTCCCTGAGGTACTAATTTCTATTAAGTTAACGATCTTGTTGCGAAATTTGGGAGCAATTTGCGCTCGTAGATATCGATCAGAAACAATGTAAAGCTTTAAGGTATTTTTTTAATTAATTAATCAATCTTTTTTTTTTTTTTCCCCGCACCGCAAAGAACTTCCAATGACGATTTTGCTGAAATTCATTTTTTAAGACGTTGTTGTTGTTATTTCAGAATGTCAAATAATGTCAACTATTTATTTGCTAATTGTTCTAAATATCAAAAATTTTTAGATTATGAACAAAATCAAATAAGCTGGTAATCAATTTTTAAATATGGTTTGCCTTTCTTTAAATAAATAAAACATTGCCATCATTATTGTATTCAAATCCATGCAGTGTATTCTGTACGAATAAAAACTGTAGTGGCTTAAGAAAAATAGTTTATTGATTCTGAGATTTTTATATTATATTGAATAATTAAGTATTTAGAATATTTTTATTTATAAAAGTGGTGCAATAAATAAAATAACTTAGTGTATATTCATTTACTATTACAATTGTTTTTTATTGATGGAACTTGATTTGACATCTCTAGCCATTGATATGACAGATTTGTTTGCTACATAATTTACAATATTGTCTTCATACAGTTTAGTACTAATCTTCTAATCTACAGTGCTATTTTCATACAGTGCAGTACAGTACTAATCTTCTAATCTACTCTGCTGTCTTAATTAGTACTGTACTGCACTGCACTGCACTGTATTTTCTAATCTACAGTGCTATCTTCATACAGTGCAGTGCAGTACAGTACTAATCTTTTAATCTACAATTCTGTCTTCATACCACAAATCCACATACCACTAATCCACAGTGCAGTACAATATTAATCTTCTAATCTACAGTGCTGTAGTTTTATATATTAAAACCATAGGAAATATTTTTTTGATAATTATCTTGAGAAGACTTTTATAACCACATTTCAATTATTCCAAATCTAAAGAAATATTTTGATGCATCGTACCAACAAAAACTTTTCCAATTTTTAACACAATGAAATAGCAATTTTAAGTTAGATTTATCCAAACAAAAGTTAATTGTGTGGCTATAGTATTTTAAATGGAGAAAAGTTGCATTATCTATCTTCAGTTCAACCCTTTTTTAGATGAGTTTCACGATTCTAGGTAGGTTTAAAAAAAAAGATAAAGAAAAAGCAGCGATGCGATTCTTAAATCTGTATTCTGTTTGTGTCCTCAGAATCTTCAAGAAATCTATTACACTGGCACAGTAATTTCGTCCAATAATGGTATTGCTCTTTCAGTTTTCAGTTCTCGGAAAAGAAAAAAAAAGGGCCACCTCCTTAAATCACATTTCTACCTCCGTCAGCGTATAATTAATGGCTAAAAACGCCCCTAAATTAATCCTGACGTGTATCCATTAAGATGATCTGTCCTTAGTCCACCACAACCGCATTATCTTTTATTATTGAATCGTTCATAACAGCAACAGTATCAACAACAGCATAAAGAAATAATCCAACCCTTTTCTTATGTTCCATTATTTCCAATGATGTCGAAAATGTGAGCAGGGTTGTTCTCAATTGTTAAGATGGCATATTTCCCCCCACCCACGCCTCAAGCTGTGTGACGGGACGTGATTGGTTACCGAGGTGTTGCCACTCCCTTGTCCAGAAACGTTCATTGTTTAACAATGAAGATGCTGTTACATTTTGCTGCGTCTCGTGCGGAATAAGTGATGCGAATTAATTTACGACTTTTAAAGGTTTGGTCGGCGGTTTATGGCTGTCGCAACTATCCTTTTTCAGAAACTTGATCTTTCACACTGACCTTCTTTGAGTGTGTGTGTGTGTTGAGGTGCCATCATGGCTATCTCTCTCTCTAGAAAGAATTGTGTTCCGAAAATGATCTGCAACTTAAACTGTTGATGATGGTTGGTAGTGATTCAGTTTTCGCAACACTGTGTTTAGGAGGAATCCAGTTGTAAATTGCTGAAAGGGATTTTTGGTAAAAGGATCTTCATGATGATGATGATTTACACTTTAAGCTTTTGTGTTACAACAGTTTAAGTGTCAGTGAACCAGAAAATGTTGTTACAATGGCAATCAGTGAAGTCGCTTTAATGATGGAGGACCTTTGTTGAAAATTTGATGTTCATTCTTTGAAAGTAAGGATTCGTCAAATTAGATTAGGTGTTTACAATTTAGTATTTTTTTGGAGTAAGGGGGAAAAAAAAAAAAAAAAAAAAATGCTATTTTGCCACAAAAACACTTTTGGATTTTATAAAAAAATTTAATTCATTGACAAGAGAATAATGCAATATGGTTATTTTTGTGATACATTTGCTTTATAAAATAATTAAGAAATCGATTTTCAATTTTCTTACATTTATGAGCAAATGCTGAATTGAAAATTATGTAGATTAAGTTTGATTTTAAAAATGTCTTTAAAAATTTAATTGATGTAAAGTAATGAAATGTTTCGTTAATCAGATTTAAAACCTCTTCAAATCTGAAGTGTAATAAAATAAATTCTTCAAAATTTGTTACTTTTATGCACGATATACAACAATAACTGCGATAACGATATACAAGTACGACACAAAAATTTTCTTTAAATTAATTTTCTAATAGGTTGTTTAGTTCTCTCTTTATATATATACGGTGAAAACTCAGAGCCAATGTTTTTTCCTTTTTCAATAGAAAAACGAATAGAGAAAATGCCAAAAATTGTATGAAGCTTTTGTTTTAGGTGAAGATTTAGCACCTTTTCCGTTTTTAATAAACATGTTTAATTTCTTATTTTTTACACAAATCACTAATAAATAATTATTGGCATTTTTTAATCCTCCAAAATTTAATATCAATGAATCTTAACCAAATAATATCAATCACATAAAAAACAGTACGTTAGTCTTTCCATTCCCCAACCCTTATTTAATAGAATAAGTAATACAGTTCTTTTGGGGAAAAGGGGTTTGGGGATTTATTGGCAGGGGGGGGGTCGAAGCGGGAAAAAGGGGTGCGAAGAACCATCTCCATTGTCCATTCCCCAGACGATTCCGGCCCTCGCCGAATCCAATTGACCATTTCTCTGTTGACGCAGCTAATGAACTCATCGTCTCCCGCGATGTGGATTCCGTCAAAACATCCCCCACCCCTTTCGGCGTCGGGGGTGTTTGTCATTGCTCGTGGGGTAGGGGGGGGAAGGTGTCAATTGGGCATTGTGTGGTGCGAATGGGGGGAAATCGCAGTTAAATGTTGCCGTTGTGCGAGGAGTTGGTTCGCTTTCCTTGAGTCCATGTTATTTTTCTTTAACTGTTTGTAAAGGATCTTTTGCTTGTTCACAACAAGTGTGTACACAACTTTAGATAAAGATGACTTTTTTTCTATAATTATTGTCAATGCTTTCGCTTGCTGAAAAGGTTTTTCCGAAACAAAGTTATGCGCAGAGTGCTTTTGAGGATTATTTACATTCAGGGAGTTTAAAAGGTTTATGATGGTGCGCGTAATGCTTTTTCATGGAGCATATGTATTGAGAGGAAGATTTTCAGGGGTAACAGCACATCTTATTAGAGAAACCTTGGAAATCTGTAACTGTTTTATTGTGAATGTGAGATTCTGTCTCAATTTCACAATGTCTACTCGTTTATTGAAGCAATGACTGTAGCATACGTCATCATTATCAAACTTACTTTCTAGCTAGCAATAATAGCACTAAATTGTGCGGGTTGGACATTTAGGCCTTTGAATCTGTTAAGTTTATTATAGAAGTATCTATTCAATGTTTCAACTTTGAAAAGTTTAGAGAAAGTAATATTTTAGAATATATAGAGATTTAGAGTATAGTAGAGTAGAATTTAGAGTATATAATATTTTAGAGTAAGTAGAGATGTCCTCTAAACGATTGGTTTGTCGCTTTACGGTGATTTTTTTGCACACTTTAGGCTAATTGGACAAGCACTACAGTTTAACGTGAATTCCGAACCACTTACAAATATCAATGCCACAGCCAGAATTCGAGCCTGAAACCTATAGTATCAAAGGCCAGAACATTAGGCAATTGGTCATCAGACCTCGTCCTGTTGTAGAATGCCAAACATTCAATTCATTTATCAAAACGAGGTACTTTAATTGCGTATCGCACCACCATGTTCATTAGTTCATGATATGCAAGTAAAGGCCCCGATGTGCATAAAAGGTTTTTTTTTTCCCCTTCTCTGTTTGCTCTTTGTTTGAAATTCAGAGATTGTGATTTTCTACAATTGATTTCGTGATTACAAATTAAACGGCCATAGCACCGTCTCTGTGTTAGGGCCATTTAATTTGTAATCTCGAAGCGTAGTAGTAGTAGGAGGAGGATGTAGGATGCGAACCCTCCCCTACCCCCAGTTGTTGCTCTTGGGAGGTGGTCATTCCAAATTGCGGTGATAAGGTAAAACGATTTGGATCCACCAAAATAGCATTGTACCATCAAGAATTGCATTCATATTACAAAGTTGCTAACAATCTTAGTTGCGCTCATGATCCAAACGTGTAGAGTAAGGGTTTCTGAAGCTTTCGTATTGATAGTTTTAATAATTAAATTACATTGTAATAAAAAAAGAAGGGGAAAAAAATGAACCATATTCGCTATTTCGAAAAGTTCTTGAGACGAAACCATGTTTATTTCACAAGCAATATAAAGTCTTGCATGTTAACTTGTTTTTTGCTTATTACAAGATGCCTTTACTAATCCGTAAATCTTGTCACTGTTGTTTGATTATACTGTGAAATGGAAACAGCTAATCGAAATGCATATGGTACCACCATGTTCATTAGTTCATGATATGTAAATACATGCCCAAATGTGCACTAAAATTTCAGAGATTCCTTGTCTGTGCTGGGGAGTTTAATTTGCAATCTCGAAGCGTATCAGTACGAGGATGCGGACCTCCTACCCCCCCCAATTGTTGTTCGTGGAAGGTGTTCATTCCAAATTGCGGTGATAAGGTAAAATGACTTAGATCCACCACAATGGTATTCATATTGAAAAGTTGCGAACAAGCTTAGTTGAGCTCATGGTCCAAAGGTGAAGAGTAAGGATTTCTGACGCTTTCGTATTGATAATAATAATAATAATAATAATGAAATTACATTGTAATAAAGAACGAAGGAAAAAATAATAGAACCAAGTTCTCTATTTCAAAAGTTCACGAAGCGAAATTATGTTTATTTCATAACAAGTTAATGTCTCTCATGTTAACGTTTGTTAATGCATGTTCTTATTTATTTATTTATTTATTATTATTATTATTTTTTTTTTTTTGCTTATTGCAAGATGCCATTACTAATCCGTAAACCTTGTCATTGTTGTTTGATTAAACTGTGAAATGGAAACAACTAATCGAAATGCGCTCGCCATTCTCACAGAGCATTCCGGGTGGCAAGGGTTGAGCAATTTGGCGAAGTGTCGATTACAAAAGCAGAGGGTGGCGCGATTTTTGTTTGACCTGATTGTGTCACTGAGTTTTTTTTCTGTTCGAAGGTGTGGTTCACCCCTGACGAGGTGCTGATTATTTAAATGCTAATATCTAATATAGGATTTTGTTTTTTATGGTGTAGATATTCCCTGTATATAATGTAACGTTTCAAATATGTTGTACTTGAAAAACAAGCTAGATATTAGCTGCCCCATGGTGAGAAACTTTACGCTTTTCAATTTTTATTTGACTAGCGTTTTTGTACAAGCGCAAAGATTTCCTTGTCAAATTCTAGAACTGGATTGGGCGTTGCAAATGTTTATACGTAAAATATTTCGCGAAATGCAATGTATATCGAGAATTTGCTGTTAAACATGGCAAAGAAAGAATTCGTATATTATCTATTGTTATTTGAATTATTTATTATTTAGAGTTGATTATAATTAAATTTCATTAAATATTCTTTTTAAATGATTACGATCAGCAAATGACGTTAATTTTTTTAAAATTAGAAATATAAATAAATAAAATACCTTAATTTTATCCTACCTTAATGGGCATCTTAATTTTTATAAATTTTAATAAGGCATAAAAAATACATATTAGCTTGATCTTAATTTTTTTTTATGCATTTTACTGAATATTAAAATTAGGAATCAATACTTAATTATAACACTTCTTCTTCATTGGCGCAACAGCTCCATGGAGGGCCAAGGGCGTCTGCTTATTGCTAAATTCTTGCTATGAATGAAATGCTTACGAGTAAAGTTTTGAGGTTTTTCAGAAAACCGTGAAATCATTGATTCCATGGTCTCCATTCTGAAAGAAATATGCGGATTGATATATTTTTTTATATTGATTCTGTAATTTTTTCAGATGTAAGTTACATGATAGCTTTATTACTGCTTTATGAATTCAACTAAAATGAGTCCTTTTTTAGACAAGAAATGGGAACCTGTAAGGGATTAAGAATATTTCTCTCCTAAATCTTTTCGCTCAAAATCAACGACTGATACGAATCGACATTCCAATTCCTTTAACGGATTAGAAGACATTGAAGGCTATTTCTGATCACGAAGAAACAGAACAAAAAACACAAAACCTAGATCGCAATCCAAACTTGCTTTCCACGGACACCTTCTTCTATATATCCCTATCACTTTGATCGATCTCTTCAGACTTATAATAGACAATTTAATGGTATCAGTTCATCTGACATTATGATAGATCAATGGGCCGAGTCGCCCGTCCAAAATGTGAAGAAGGAAAAAAAAAATATATTAAAAAAAATAATAAAAATAAAACTGAGGGAGACACATACGCCTACACCCTGTTATTACTCCCAACTCCCACACAAGTCAACTTTTTCAAACTTTTCCCCGACCCCCTATACCCCCGGAGTCGTTAAATTATCTCTAAACGGTAGCATCAACACTCCTAATAGCTTGATCAATACTCCGGGACAACGCCCAAGTCAATACTAATTGAACTGAATAAAAGTGGAAAAAAAAAAGATTCCCCATTCATCAATCAAGCAGTGCGGTTTTTTGTTTTACTGTTGTTTTTAGCTTCCAAAAACGTTAATTTTAACGTTTAGGTTTTCGTTTTATCAAATAGAAATAAGGGGGCATGGAAGTGAAATTTATATTGGAAAGAGTTGGCGGGAAAGCGTAAAAGCAGGGAGGAGAGTCAAGAAAAGTTCTTGATTCTTAATGGGTGTTGTTATCGCAAAGCTATTAGTTGGGGGAAGATTTTTATCGGTTTAATTTATCGTATCTCGCTTCTGATTGTGTTAAAGTGTTCTGGCTTCTGTTCATTTCTCACTTATTGAGATGTTTGACAAATATATTTTCCATGATTGGATTTGCACTAAGTGATAAATGTGTGACTTCAGATGTTGAGTGATTATTCTCCAGGTTTGAAACAGGTTAAAAGAAAACCCCATTAATTTCCCCTCTTCCATTGAAGTGTATCAAAAACACCTACAAATATAAGCTTGAAATAATGTTTACTTTTGCAATTAATTCACAAAACATACTCAAAGGAAAATTGTTCTCTCTTTATCTTTTTGATTACATAGCAAGTATTTGACCCAAATGTTATATTAGAAGATTATTAACGGTAAGTACAAAGATAAACTGCTGTAGACTTATTAAGACGTGCAAGTCATTGGCTTACAAAGGGATGTTATAAGTCATTTTATATGTTACTGGCATTGCTGGTTAATGTATTCAATACAGATTTACAAAAATTATTTTTAATAAACTTTCACTTTAATCAATATACTTGGATTCAATTAAAAATGTTAACATCTTGACTACTGTTTTTTGATAAATTGTTATAATGGGGCCTGATGGCCGAGACACTGGCACTTGGTGCCGCAGTCTTCGAATTCGAGTCCCGACGCTGGATATTTGCAGTAGTTCAGAATCCACTTTAAATATGTCAGTAAAAAAAAACGTATGTCTCGGTCTAATATGACTATTGAGCTTAGGGCTGACAACCCTACTCCGTAAGAAGAAATCTTCTGCGAAACTGCCGAGAAACATCTTAAAGAAACAGCACAGCATTAAAAAAAAAAAAAAAAAATAAAAATATCAATTAGCATATCATTTCAAGAATTAAAAATTTTCAGTCAGTTATCTAACAGGAAGAAAAATAAAAAAATATAATGTTATCCATTTCGGCAGTAAATTTTTTGTCAGGAAATGTCTTGTCAATGTCTTATCAGCCCTATGGTGGGCCAAGGCCGTCTGCCAGATTCCGGAAGATGAGATGTTTTTCTTTTCCAAGCACAACGCTCTACAGTCATATTAGACCGGGACCTAGTATTTATAGTGGATTCTGAACCACTACAAGCATCCATGACACTGCCTGGGCTCGAGCTCGAAACTCGTGGTACCGAGAGCCAGAGTACTAGTCACTCCGCCATCAGGCCCTTGCAACGTTAAGTTGTTTAATAAACACGACAGCATTGCATTAATTTTATTTAGTTGGCAGATTTTAACTCTTTTGCATTACTTCTATTATAAATTCACATAATAATAGGAATAAATATTTAAAATTATTGATTCCTTCATATTCATATATCATTCTTACAAAGAAGAAATCAAGAAAAACATAGATAGCTAACATCAACTGAACTACTAGGCCATCAGGCCTAAAAATATGTATCATAACCTTCGTAAACTTTTGAAAATAAGCTGAATTTTATGAAATTTGCACTTGCTTCTTTAACTGATGTTAGTAGAGGATTGTTGAATGAAGAAATTTAGTTGGAAAATCTAACATTGTTCTTTTTAATGGAAAAAAAAAAACCTCGATTCTGTTTCACTTTTGTGAAGTTGTATTAAAGAATGTAAATCTGAATCGATGCCCACATCCAACGTGGCTCGCCTTCAAACGAGCAACTCTTGCGATATTTGGGTGGTGACCCAGCGCTGGGCACGAGCAACAAGTTTTGCAGCGGGAATGATCCATGACTTTTGCTCCCGCGAAATTTGTCAGCGGAGAGAAACTGAACAATTATTTAATAACAATGACCGAGAACTGTCTGGAAGAAAGTGATAAACTACGATCGCGCCAACAGTTACAGTTACATTCCCCCCAAAGCGACGATTTCTACCCTTTTTTTCTTTTTCTTTGTTATTAATTCGCCTTCTCGGAACACGTTTCCTGATTCAATTTCCCATGCAAAAAGAAAAAGCAATCTGTTTATTGTTCGCCAAGTTCTTCCTCGTTTGGGGAAATCCTGCATGACTTCATCGCCTTGTAATTTATTTCCACTTCCATTACTTGTTCGACAATGTTATTGTGTTTTTAAAATGGAGTTTGAATATCATTAGCGTCGGAGCTCTTGTGTTTCGAAGATTTGATACACTATTCGTTGTGCTGGATGCAATTAGAAATCCATTATCTCTTGCGATTATTGATTCGGACTGTGTTTGAACTCATAAAGCTTGAATTTCCATGCATTGTTTAATACAATTTCAAATTTTATATAACATATATGGAATAAAAGAAAGGCTTTCGTACACGCTGATTAGAATATATATTTAAAAAAAAAGTTACTTCAGTTATGTATGTTTTGAAAGTTGACTATCCAAAAAGATAAGCAATAATTTATTTAAAATCACTTATCAGTTTTTTTTTAAATATGCAGTTTTTTCCTTTTTGTATCATTAATTTTCTTTGAAGATAACCCTTAATGATGTTTATTACTGAATTATACTTTTTTTCGACTTTTGGCATTAGATTTGTTTGGTTTGCTTTGTCGCTCTACGCACACTTTGGGCTAATTAGTCCGGGACCTATATCTTAACATGGATTACTACTACTGCACCATACTACATCACTGTTCCCAAAGCTGAGTTGGCCCTATATAGCTTGGGAATGATGTGGGTGAAAAGACTGACCGTGACGCTCTACTGTCATATGAGACCGGACCTGCGGCTTAACGTGGATTCCGAACCACTCGCAAACATCCACACTACCAGGAGTCTAACCTTGGCGAATCCATTGCTACCAACAACCAGAGGTCTAGTCTATTGGCCATCAAGTAGCTCTGGCTTGATGGCTAATTGGCTAGAAGGACTCACGCGACCGTAGAGCGTCACATTGTCCAACCAGACTTCTTGCCTACATCATTCCCAAACTGTCAAGGGGCAACTCAGCAATAGACACAGTGATGTGGTGTGGTGTGGTGTAGTAGTAATAATGAGTCTCCTTACTTCTGAAAAAGCAATAGAAACAAACATGTTGCATGTGAATTCGAACCTGGAACCAAACTTCTGCTCCTCGGCAACGAGTCAAGACATCATATCTGCCTAAAATTTTCCGAAGATATAAGTATCTGTAGGAATACCTGCAAATGATAGAAAGCAAAATTGTTATGTAATGTGATTGCGTAGCTTTTAACATGTATAGGATTCTAATTTGTTTTCCATCCACAGCTTTAGACAAGCTGGGATTCCGCCATCTCTTCAACTGCCACCAAGTGGAATTGGTCCAACAGACCGTGGCCTTTGATGTGGCATCTCTCATGCTGTATGGGACGGAAGCCATGCCCATTCGCTTGAAGATTCTGCTGGACAGACTCTTCAGCGTCCTACAGCATGAAGAAGTGGTGCATGTCCTACACGGGTTCGGTTGGACATATGAAGACTATTCCAGGGGATACATTTTACAAGTAAGTACTCTATTATTTTAAGTACCAGCCAGTAGCACCTTTAAATAATGTTTCTAGGGACTAAATATCTGTATTGTTTGATTCTGTAATGTTTGTTGTCAACGAGAGATACTGTATAACTTGCATTTTGGAAAGTTATATAGTTTTCAATGGATACATCAAGATTTTTCTTCGTTTTAGTCTGACTTTCAAGGGCCTGAATGGCCGAGTGGCTAGCGCTCAGTACCATAGGTTTCGGGTTTGAGTCCCGGCGGTGCCATGGATGTTTGTAGGGGTTCGGAATCCACTTTAAACCGTAGGTCCCGGTGCTAATAGGATCGTAGAGCGTTACGGGGGCATTGTTACTCCGCGTCCGTGGCTTATCTTCAAGCTACACGCGCCCCTTGGGTGATGCAAAATGAGTACGTCTGTGCAGCGCTTGCCTTAAGGCATCCAAGACCAAGCTGTCTAAGTGTTTGCCAGCTGCATTAGAACAACAACAACAACAAAAAAAAAAGTCTGACTTTCAAATGAAACATCTGCGCTTAAATTACATTTATCGTATAGTTTGTAAATATCTTCGTTTATCCATTTGATTTCATTTCATTTAAGAATCCAATCTCATCCATTAATTCACCAACGTTAATGGCCAGAAAAATTAAAGAACTGAATTCACATTTGGTTCTGAAGTAAGGACAAGGCAGCTTTATGCACTGGAATACAGATGATTATTGTTTATTTATTATCACATTTTATCAGTTATTTTAGGATAGTAATCGTATTTTGTACATCTTTAAGAAATAATAACTTAAATGTATCCATTTATTTATTGAAATTATTTTATTTTACTTACCACTTCTCCTGTACTTGTATTTGTCACTGAACTCCTCCTAAACGGGTTTGTGTTTGACAAAACATGGAGAAATTTTTTATGTTATCCCCTTTGTTGTAAATCGCCACCAGAGGGTGCTGCAGTATATCAACTTCTACATCGTTCAATCAATCGCTATGAAAACTGGTAATAATATGGATTCAAGTATTTAAAATATATTCGCGCTATCCACTTTATAGATACTTGACACCAGATGGTGTTGCAGCATTTCATCTTATATACCGTTCAAACGATATCCATGAAAATTAATATGCACATATATTGGAACATGGGGCCTGAATGGCCGAGTGGCTATCGCTCTGGCGCTCGGTACGACAGGTTTCGGGTTCGAGTCCCGGCGGTGGATCGGATGTTTGTAGTGGTTCGGAATCCACTTTAAACTGTAGGTCCCGGTCTAATAGGATCGTAGAGCGTTACGGGGGCATCGTTACTCCGCGTCCGTGGCTTATCTTCAAGTTACACGCGCCCCCTGGGTAATGCAAAGTGAGTAACGTCTGTGCAGCGCTTGCCTTAAGGCATCCAAGGCCAAGCTGCCTAAGTGTTTGCCAGCTGCATTAGAAATATATATATATATATATATATATTGGAACATGGAGAATATATTCGAGATATAGAATTTTATACAATGCATTTTTTTTGGCAAGACAACGTATATAGGGTTCTGCTAGTTTATATACATATATAATCGCAAATGCTTCGAAAATACTCGTAATTTGATTATTTTTTTAAATATATGGCACCACAATGGAATTAGTTATATTATTCAAGTTTAATTTGATAAGAACATTGCAACGGCCAACGGCCGTACCATGCTGAATATACCGGTTCTCGTTAGATCACCGAAGTCAAGCATCATTGGGCGCGGTCAGTACTTGGGTGGGTGACCACCTGGGAACACCGCGTGCCGTTGGCAAATTTGGGACCTGAATGGCCGAGTGTCTAGCGCTCTGGCGCTCGGTGCCACAGGTTTCGGGTTCGAATCTCGGTGGTGCCATCATGGCTGTCTGTAGTGGTTCGGAATCCACTTTAAGCCGTAGGTCCCGGTCTCCTATGACTGTAAGAGCGTCACGGAGCAAAAGTCAGGCTTCTACCTACGGGTGCCCCATCACAACAGAAGCTGCTTCCTTCCCCTTCAATCGTGAGCACGTGTGGGCTCGTGGGGCTTGGCCAGCCAAGCGGGATAAGAAACAACAACAACACATTGCAACATTGTTATTTTTTCGGATTATGACCGATCAGTTATTTCTTGGAAATCCGATTTAGTGTTTATCTAGCCTTGTAAGCATGAGAACTTCGGCGGTTTGTTTGCTGAAAATTCTCAGGAACTTTAAATAAACTTCCCAAAGTTTCTGACAATAGATCCGCTTTAATCTTCATAGGTGGCTCCGATAAACGGAGAATGAAAAGTTCGAATTTGTAAACGTGATATAAAGATAATTTTATTTACTTATCTGGGTGATCAGAATATTCATTCCCAAGCATATTTACATTTTGGAGATATCAAATAATCGAACCAAAGATAACGAAGACCGTCTTAAAGTGTTTAAGGATAACAATAGACTTAGTTTCGGCAGAATCTGAATTATTCTATACATTTTTGAATGAGTAACGAATGACTTTTACACACACACAACTTCAATGCATGGACCTGATGACCAAGTGGCTAGCACTCTGGCACTCCGTACCACATGAATCCTGGTTCGAATCCCGGCAGTGCCATGGCTGTTTATAGTGGTTCGGAATCCACTTTAAACCGTAGGTTCCGGCCGAAATAGGATCGTAGAGTGTTGTGGGGGTAGTGTTACTCGCGTCTGTAGCATATCTTCAAGCTACACATGCCCCCTGTGTAGTGCTAAATGAGCAACAGCTGTGCAACCCTTGCTTATGGCATAAAAGATTAACTGTTTGTATTGCCAGATGCATTACAACAACAACATAAACGTCAATGACGTGTATATATATACACACACTCAAGAGCCAAAACATTATGACCACCCCTACATTTTGCAATGGACTCGTCTGAATGACGTGGAAGGCACGTGATCAGGTGGAATTTAAGTGGTGGTATTAATCCATGCCAAGGCGGGTTGAAGCTGTGTTGCGCGCCAAAGGTGGGCCAACTCGTTATTGACAGGTGGTCATAATGTTTTGGCTCTTGAGTGTATATATATACGCTCACACAAACAAGATGCTGTAATTGTAATATTTTGCTGGCTGACTAAGCAGTTAAAAATTTGAATAGAAAGCGACCTTGCACGTGTTCTCCCGGCGAAGGAAATCAATCCACTGAGTTTACCTTGTCATAGAGCGAGTGACAAACTCAAAGTCCCCTTGTGACCTTTGACATTGGGTTTGGACTGAAATAACAAGTTTTCACAAAGGTTTTATTGCATCTGACGTGTCCGTGGCATATATTCAACTACTGTTAGAATGTTCAGATTATTCAAATGCGTGAAGGCATATCAATCTTTATAGCGAACAATGCATTTGTGACAAATGAGATCTTAGGACATCTGAACACAATAATAGGGCAGAGGGTAGTGCAATTTCGGAAAGTCACTTTCAACGGGCAGAAAGGGTTAAACCACCATTTATCATCAGGACTATCACTTTTGTCGCAATACATGTAAAGGTGTATGGACGGACATTGTGTGAACTTTGTAGAAAAGAAAATCTTCCAGATTCGAGGAAATTTGTCGGAGTTTTGTGTGAGTACCAGTTTGTGCATATGCACAGTCGGAAAATATTATTTTAAATTTTAAAAATGGTGGATGACATATTTTGAGGTGATTTTGTGGTGTTTTTTTACCTGATGTATCTCATGTATCATGTTTTTTATTTTACTTCTCTCCTCGTATCTGTCCTGCTTTAAGAATATTCAAAATGTTAAAATGTAGTCTTAAAAAAGCCTAAATTATATTTATAAATAGATGTAAGTGTATTGTTGAACCAGATGAAATTAAAAATAGAACTAACTTAATTTCGTTAAAAAGTTTGTAAGCAATTATGAAACAAGTAATATTACAAAAAATTCTTTTATAAATAAAGTTGAAATTTTCCTCTTACATCTGGCGCCATCTATTATTAGATACATGCAACTTAAATCTAAAAAAAAATTAAAATTAATTAATTAAATTTAATTACTTAACTAATATTTGAAAAACTGCATTAACATCCAGTGTCATCCACTACAAGTTCAAAAAAATGTATTTGAACTAGAGTGGATGAATAAAAAGTCTTTTATTAACGATTGAAAATTCGAACAAGATATATATAGGGAGAGTGTGAACTAATAGTAGGAATTGAAAAATAAATAAAATTTGTAAATATTAGGAACTTCTTTAGAAGGCCAAGGTTTAGCAAATTGTTTTAATAAATTAAAATTTACAAGAACTTTATTTTATGACAAAAATTGCTGCCTGAAATATGTGACATCAAGAAAAAGGAAGGAATTAGGATTCTATATTGGATAAATAAAAAAAAATGTGCGGACATTCTCCATTCTAAGTTTGATAAAAATAATTAAGCAGAATAGATAGCATAATCCAACATTTTTCATATCAAAGAAAAAAAGCAGATAAAGAGACTACAGCATGCCAATATAGCTTATCTTTTAAGATATCTTTGTTTACACATTGCTTCTAAATGACTAAGCGTGAGGACATTCCGCTGACACTTTTTTTCTTCCAAAGAGGGGTTGTTGATGTGTAGGAAAATGAGAGATGACGAACAAGAATATCAAGCATCATCCTTCATCTAGCGTGACACTTTAATGACATTATTCAAAATTGCCCTTTTCACATAAACGTTCTTTTGTCTTTTTGGTTCATAAGGACAGCCTCTAAGACATAGGTTTAAGTATAGAGCTGCTATCTATTTAAATATAATGTTTCCTTTGTACTCGCTAAAGGGACAACTTTATATTTACAGATACGCAAACCTAATTTGACCGCAACTTTCAAAAGATCTTCTAACAATCCTTATGTTAAGCCATAGCACCTTGAAATTAGTACTAAAAACGTTAAAAATGTCTTTTGATCAATAAATGATATACTATAGGTATTCATTAAGAAAAAAAATTATCAATCCAACTTTTGCCTCTAATTACCCGAGATTTTTTTCCGGAACACTCTATCTGATAATTTACGTGAATGCAACTCATCTAAAACCTGGTTTTACTTTATTCTAAACATCCCTGATCAGCCCAGGTTTAAAGGAGTTGCCCTTTTCAGACTCCTGACGGGCCATGATTGAAATATTCTCATTCGGAAAAGGTGATTGGTGACAAAGTCCAAAATGCATACTGTGCAATCTGGGAGAGGACATGGATTCATCCCGTCTGCCCTACACTTGTTTCCTCTACTGTGTATGGTCGTTACTGGGAGGCTAGGGCCCTTATGGGCTAAACATGTCACTATGCGATTTCCTTCGTTTCTACTTGTTTTTATATTCCTTGTGTTCTTTTTATTTTATTGCTTATTGTAGCCTGCCATTGTAATTATTAACAAAAGTATAACAATGCATCAGTTTAATCTAACACGCATCATCTTACATTTTAGCTAAGGCTTAATATCATTGCATCAAAAGGGGTATTTAAACTAACATTAACAATATGCAAATCCAAACATTTGATTGGTTGCTCTTAAAGTATTGTATGAGGATCAAACCATGGAGGCCATGGCCACTATGTGATTTTCTTCATTTCTCGTTGTTGTTTCCATATTCCTTGTATTTTTTATTTTATTGCTTATTGCAGCCTGCCATTGGATGGGGGGGGAACCTTTTGCCTCATTATAATACAGGCATTTACTCAATAAAATTCCTTTTTTAACACAATTTATATTCCAGTATAGCAAATTTCTAGGTATGTGAAAAGTTAGGATCCTTTCTTTTTTCCCAATGCAACCATACAGTGAACCCTATTTAACCAATTATTCAATGGAGAATGACCAAACGGATTACTGAAATCTACACCTGTCACGTGATGAGCATATTTGTTGACTTGAAACTGGCAATCCCTATGGCACACTGTATTATCTGGACCCTATATTGGAATCAATCAACTGCCAATCAAAATCACGTGACAAGATTGATGTATGATTGACAGCATGCGCGCGCACTTACGTGCAGCATCAAATATTTTATTATCTTTTATTTCTGTTCATCATATCTTTTATTTCTGTTGCAACTAGATAAAATACTAGTGAACTGAGTTGTGACTGGCGAGGTTGTTCCCTCACAAATTAAGTAGAAAGATTGAACACGAGTATTGTAGACCTAAGGACATTCTTTGTACAGCTGAGGACTAAAAATCTCAACGGGAATTTGTGTGAATGGTTAAAGAATAATTAGTTCAAATTCGTTCAAATAATAATAGTTCAAGTTGGTTATCTGCATTGTGATGTGTAAAAAGAAAAGTATCCTTACAGTGGTGAGAAAGTTAATAGAGAGAAGAGAAATAAAGGTAAGAAAGTTATCAAATGCAAAATGATTATTAATAGTGTTTATTTTAAATTAACAAGGAGATAAAATATATTAATTATATGATAATTATAATAATTTTTGCCAAAGGACCACTAAAATAATACATGTGTATTTTTTGTCAATTATATTTTAATACTAACTATTGGGAAAAATATCAGATTTTTGGAATATTTATTTATTTCACACTTGAAAGAAAAATTTTTTTTTGAAATTTACGATTTACTGTTTATTCGTGTTTTCTTAAAATGTAATTCTCCAAGCGTTTGCCTGATGGCTAATTAGTTAAAGTTCTGACCTTTGGTACCACATGCTTCAGATTCGAATCCTGGCGGTGGCATGAATGGTTGTGAGTGGTTCAGAATCCACGTTAACCTGTAAATTTCGGTGTAATGAGCCCACAGTGAGCACAAAATGACCGTAGAGCGACAAACCTAACCTACTAGCACAACAATATTTATTAACTAATTAAATAAAGAAAGTTCTAAAAGTGCAAGTTTAGTTCTAAATGTAATCTTTGTGTCAAAGCACAGCTAAACAAACAGTTGATATATTTTTTTCCCAGCAACTATTGTTCAAAAATAAGTTATTTCTACAATTGGTACGGGTTTTAAAGGATTTAGATTTAGCTAATTGTTTTTAATTCTAAAACAAAATTATATTTTATCTTTATTTTATAATGAAGAAAGAAAGAAAGAAAAAAAGGGAATTTTCAGTTTATTATTTTTAAAACACCGCTCAAGAACTACAATGTGTTTTTTTTTTTTTTTTTTTTAACCAATTATTATTTTTTGTCTACCCCGAGTGTCACAATATTATTCCTTGTTATTATTATCCTTTCTAATCCGAGGCACACCGGAGACAAGGTTGCAGTTAAAAAAGAAAAAAGAAACGTGTTTTTATCGCCTCGTGACACGTTTTATGTCATTTATGGCGACAGTTCATTAAGATGACTGAGTAGTCTGTTTTCTTTTAGGTGGTGTTTTCCTTTATTATTATTTTTTATGGTGTGGGATTAGCGGGGCTTTTCTTTTGAGCGATCGGGACGTTAAAATGACCTTGAGGTAGAAACAAAGTAATTTGCAGAAGCGAGCGGGGTAGAGCTTTATCTTCTAAATTGTGGTTAATGATTAGAATATGCGGTTTATTGAAGCCCAGTTTGATTGTGTGTCAATGTACGACTAAATTAATGAATGGCGGAATGGAATTAATAAGGCATGCGGCCGCACGTTGGCCAGCCCTGATTTATAATTTTATTAAATTTTTTTAAATATAATATATCAATAGCATTTGGAAATAATTTTATTTTTCAAAGGCAGCTTACAAAATAACATATAATTATTTCATTTTTAGTTTGTATTTTTGAATTTTAGAAAGCTTTCAATTATGACCATTTTTTTCAATTTTTCTATTAGCTTACACTCTCCCTATATATATCTTGTTCAAATTTTCAATCGTTCATAAAATGCTTTTTATTCACCCACTCAAGTTCAAATACATTTTTTTTGAACTTGTAGCGGATGACACTTGATGTTAACACAGTTTTTTTCAAATATTAATTCATTAATTAAATTTAATTAATTAATTTTAGTTTTTTTTAGATTTAAGTTGCATATATCTACCAATAGATGGCGCCTGATAAACTTAAAAAAAAATCAATGAAAATTATTTATAAAGGACTTTCTGCAATAGAGTGAAAAAAAAGAATTTTTTTTTATATTACTTGTTCAAAGACAGCTTACAAAATAACATAATTATTTCATTTTTAGTTTGTATTTTGAATTTTAAAAAGCTTTCAATTATGACCTTTTTTTTTTTAATATGCAAAGGAAAAAAAATCTTGCTTAAACTTGTTAATGCCTGGAAATGCTTAAGTTTAATATCTTTATCTAGAATAGGGGTATATTTCATTGCAAATTTTCCTTTCATGTACCAAAAATACGGACCTCCTAAGAAGATCCCCAAATGCTCAGTATATCAGAGTTTTGCCAGAGGCTTAACCCTATCTATCTAAAGTACTTAAAATTTTCAGATTTCCAATATAGAGTCAATTCCTGGTACAAGAGTGCATTGTAGTCACTGCTTTGAAAAATGAGTTTATCGTTGTCATTGTTATAAAATTTGTCGTTCGAAATCACTGCCCATTGTTTACCTAGGGAGAGAGTTTCATATCTCCCCAACCCCCACGCCTTTCTCTCTCCTTCTCAGGCATTTCCCATTGTTCAATAATTTGCACTCGCAAACGTATTCTAACACAAAGCCAAAATTGTGCTCTTATATATCATTTGGCTCCCTATCGCCAAACTGGTTATTTTTCACTGCTTCCATTCTTTCGTGGAACACAAAGCCTGTTCTCCTGATCCGTCTCGCCAATATTAATAAAAGTCGCCAATATAACCAAACAGAAAATGCTAAGATTGCATCATATATGTAGCATAAAAGATATGATTTCCATGCATAAAATTATTTTTAAATTCCTTAAAACTACTTCCTATTAATATGCGAGTGCGTTTTCAAATTTTTCGATATTTATATCTTACATTATGATTAATACAATTAAACAACCACAGAAGGTTTTTATCAAAGTTTACATTAAATGTAACGTTAAAAATAAATTCCAAATGTCTATAAAAAGTATAGGCTCCTCCTTTGTCATGTTCTTCGTATCTTTAAATTCAATAATATATAACAGTGGCCGAGTAACTGAATGGCCGAGTGACTAGCGCTCGGTGCCACAGATTTCCGGTTCGAGTCCCGGTGGTGCAATGGATGTTTGTAGAGGTTCGAATAAACTTTTAACGTCCCGGTCTAATATGGCTGTAGAGCGGTGGGCGTAGGGCTGGCAACCCTACCCCATAAAAATAAAAGCATCTCCTGTCTGCCAACAGGCAGACGGCCCACCAAAGAGCTGTTGCGCCCCTGATGACGAATATATAACAATTAATTTTTATGCATGGTGCCATCTGGTGGAGTGTAAATATGTTGCCAATAAAAAAAAAGATTTTTCGGCATGAAATAATACATTAAGTGAAAAACAAATTGTAAGCATTGCAATTTATGTTATACTAGATCATACACACATATAATATAACGCAATGAAGGAAATCTCAAATTGTACGCTGGCACCCTGCAGGCAGTCCCTGTGTGGTATTATTTTCGTGGTAGGGCATGAGCAGATGATAGCAAGCATTCTCGTGTCATGCGAAAGAAAACTTTTAACAAGGTAGCTCAAATGTCAATGATGTAACAAACACATTATAACGTCGATGCTCGCGCACATGCTGTAACAAAATCCCAGAATCCTATAGTTTCCATCGGCAACAGGCATACCGATTACGGAGTACCATTGGGAATAGACCCCTTAACCTCCTCTTCTTAATTCATAAATAAATTAACAATTTTAATTGCCCGCTTAATATGTTAATATGGATACAAGATAAAGTTTAAATAAATGGTACTCTAAAAAAAAAATACTAAAAATAAATAAAAGTAAAATACAAAATTTTAATTTTAAGAATTTAAACTTGTGCAGCTGCAACTGTAATGCATGCCACCAATTGAGATATTTTCATGTGTATTGCAATTGTTTTAAAATTTGATTTGATTTCTGAAAACAGATGCAAAACTAATTCTAAATTTAATTCTTATTAGTTGGATTCAGGTGCTTTTAGGCTATTTATATACTTTAGTGGAGAATAAAATGAATTAATCTTATTATATACATACATAAGCTTTATCGCATTACTTACTTTGAATTACTGATGCCATATCCATTGATTTTTAGCTTCATGCAATCCTTTCTTTCTTTTAACAGAACAGTCGAGGACAAGTTTTGGAACGATGGTGCATGCCCACCAGGGAAGAAGAACCTCTCATTCTTCAGCAGTTCTTAAGATTTGGCGAGACCAAGCCCATAGCGCAACAACTTCTTCTACAAGAAGGGACTGAAAGATTAGAACAATCCAAAGAATACAGCGACTCGGACATAAAGAGGTTCATTCAGAAGGCGGGTCGATCATCCACAATCCCTCCCCCTTTACCTTTTGCCGCCGCTTTCAATTGCATTCCTCCGACTACGAGCACCGCAGTCAACTTGACACCTCCGATTCCAAGAGCCAGCAAACCTACTTCCAGTGTAAGGTATGTCATAAACGCCTAGTTGTGCTCAGTCTCCAACAAGTTTTATAAGTTAACAATTATGCTGACACTATTTTTCCGATTTTTTTTTTTTTTTTTTTTTCATTTTGTTGGAAACAATTATAAAAATTGCAAAATTTAATAATTAAAGAAGTTATTTCGTGATTTAATATTATATTCATGCTGCATTTACAGAGTTTATCAATAATTTGTAACTGTCAACTAAATTAAATCTATAATTATTTTGTAATTTTCAAATGAATTTTAAGTTAATAAATGCTTTTTTAAATAAACTTAAGAAATTTGTTCCATTTTTAAAAGTTCTGTGTTTCACTATTGCACGCAAAAAAAAAAAAAAAAAAAAAAATATTTTTAAACGCACGGCCTTAAAAATTAAGTAAAATTATTACTCTTCAAATAATTACTATCGCGCAAATGAGGATGTATAAAGCAACTTTATATAAGAAAAAATTGGTAAAAATCTAGAATCCTGTACCGTTTGTGCCAAATACGCCGCCAGAATGCCAAGTAAGCATAATAATGAATGTAACAGGTAATTTTCGCGGTAAAATGATAGTACGCCAAAATCCTTCACTAGGATTACAAGTCGCCAAGTAAAAAACAAAATTGCTGTCGAAATTCGGTGACTTTGTAAAACGCTATTTTGCCAAAGTTCTTCCCTAAAAATTATTATTTCGTCAAATTTTATTGATTTCGCGCCAAATATTATTACTAGCCTGCCAATTTTATTCCATAAATTCTTTTACGCCAAAAATTACCGTTTTCTCGCCAAATTTAATATATTTTGGCGTAAGGGCAATTTAAAAATAATTATTTTGCCAGAATTTTATTCCTAAATAGCTTTTATACTAAATTATTAAGTGGAAGTTTGTTTTGCTTTCTCATAAAAAATGTATTACTTTAACAACGATAAATATGGCTATTACGAGAAAATTACGCCAAAGTTATTCACTATTATGCCAAAAAATATTTTATGTTTACGAAACAGAGGTCGATACGTTTTATCTCATAATCAATAATTTATCGGAATAATTATTTCTGTTCTTATTTACTATAAATAAAAATTCTGCAAATAACTATCAAAGGAACATTAAAATAATCATTATATTGTTCGAAAAAAGAAGTCACAAATTCCTCTAATTCCAGTATTGTAACCTTGAAATATTGGCGAAATATTCTGGGTTGCAAGATTGGCGACTTTCTCAGTGGATTCTATTCTAGATTTCAACCGAAAAATAAAAAAATAAGTTGGAACATCTGCTATTCTAAATAAAGATATTTTAACATGATTTTTTTCTTTTTTTTTTTAGTTCTACGACTTCTCTGTCACCAGTAACGAGATCACCTATAAATAGTCCTTTATCATCATCCCCATTGAACAAACTTCAAAACATGCAGCCATACGACTACAGGAGAGATCGAAATAATAGTCCCGATGTTCGAGAAGTACCAGGACTACAATTTCCTCACCAGTCTCCAACGCCTCTACCATCTCCTACGGCCACTTCTGCATCCATTACATTACCGCCATCATCAATAATAACTTCATCATATTTTTCTCAGCAGACGACAACCCTCAGTGAAACATGCGCCACATCGAACAACTCATCTCAACTCGGAGGCATGACATCCGACTTCAGTATTACTGACGAAGGGTCCGAAAACGATTCGGAGGCCATAAATCTCTCCCAACACTCTTCTCTTCCTCATAGCTACTCTGGAATGGGACATAGCCACCTCGACTCTATATATGCCGCCAAGAAAGTGAGACATTTGAGGAAATCCGCCAATCCCATGAAACGCAGGTGGAACCCCTCATGCTGAGTGGTTTGACAACCAATCCATCCACTGGCAAAAAGCGCGTGCAATGTCACGTCTGCTTGAAGACTTTCTGTGACAAGGGTGCCCTCAAGATTCATTTCAGTGCCGTTCATCTTCGTGAGATGCACAAGTGTACTGTGGATGGCTGCAATATGATGTTCAGTTCTCGCAGGAGTCGCAACAGGCACAGCGCGAATCCCAACCCTAAACTTCACACACCAAACCTGAGGAGGAAATTATCACACCACGATGGTAGAAGTTCCTTACCGTTTCCCCTCATCCCTCCTTCCACTTTGATGAACTTCAACAATGGTAGTGGAAAAGATAATATTCTGTCACTTCCTCCTCCCTTGCCTTCCGATCGTGAGTGCGAAGACAGGCGTTCTATCACCAACAACACTCACATCAAGATGGAACCAAACTTGCCATCCAGCACCATGGATGACTTAGCGAGCGAGGCAGGAATGTCGCAACCAGGTTTATCGTTTTCCCTTCGTCGAAAATTGAATCTGAACTCGCCAAATGAGGTTCTGTCTCTTACTAAAAAGTCACGATATGAACTCAATGGAGATGTCAGCAATGAAGGAGATGAGGGAATAGATCTTTCCATGAAAGATGATCAGAACGGAAATACTTCTGTAAATAATAAAGGCGTACGAAAAAGGAAGAGTTTCAATCCTACGAAGTGTGCCACAATCACAAGTGATGATGACTTACAATATATTTCAACTGATGATAGTAGTAGTGATACATTCGTAGATGACAATGGAATGTTGTCAAAATCTGATGATTTTAGTTCTGATTTATTAGAAGATGATTCAAAAGATGAAGATGTAAGGGTCTATAGTCCACTGCCTAACTCATCTTTAAAACTCCCAACTTCGATTTCAACCCATATTCCTCATCATTCTCCAGCGCTTACTACTCATAATACTCCTAAATCTGAAGAAAAAGTTGAAATTAAATCACCCAGCATTCAAGCAATTCCTACTCCAAATTTTTCAATGGACAAATTTACAGTTAAAGAAGAAGTGAGTTCTTTAGATTTGTCAATCAAACATAAAGAACCGATTATTAAAAATAATCACGAAACGGAAGAGGTTTCAGAAAGTCCTTTGAGATATTTAGAAACATTGTCTTTAGGTGCTTTTACAGGACTATTGAACTCAACTAAACCTAGTTATTCACAGCATATTGCATCTACCACTGGAATCTCTTACCATGCTCCGGGTCTAGGTTTAGCTTCTAATCCATCCTCAAATATGCATGATATTCCTCGTGAGAGGCGATCTCATCTTCCTCTAACTGAATCTCAGCCAGTACCATTGCAAATCCCCAGTAGTGGCATGGGTCTCTCATCAAATGATTCTGACCCAGATGGACAAATGTCGTTGCTTCCAGTTTACAGAGATGCATCCATGATAGGTGCTGTAGATATTCCAGTGGATAAGGAGAATCCTAGACGTTGTATTGCATGTGGAAAAATATTTCAGAACCACTTTGGAGTCAAGACCCATTACCAGAACGTGCATCTGAAATTGATGCACAAGTGCACTGTTGAAGGATGCAATGCAGCCTTTCCTTCCAAACGAAGTCGTGATCGACATAGTGCGAATCTTAACCTGCACCGCAAACTTTTATCCACTACTGCTGATAAAGGGCATTACTTTGACAAAAGTTCTTTATTCCCGTTTCCACATGCAGGTATGCCGCTCAGAGATGAATACTTCCCCCGCATGTATGATAGTCCTATCAATTTATACCATTCTAGATTTGGTGACGGGTTTTTGTCCTCTCCGCCATTTAGTAACCCTCTAGGAGCAGCAGGTGCACTTGGGATGATTAATCCCTTTCATCCGGCTTTCATGGTACCACCAACCTCAACCTCTGGCTCTTCATTACACGAAGGTGGCACAAGAATATCAGACGGGCGTGATGATACTCCAATCAGCTCCATCAGTTCGACACCAAGCCCAAGACCCAAATCATCGTCACCTTCGTCATTTTCTCCAGAGAAAGACGATGGCAGCCGATGTTGTCGAAAACCACTGACTCTAGACTCTGAAGTAGAGCCCGACAGTGATGGTAGATACTCATGCAAATTCTGCGACAGACTATTTATAGGTTCATCTCGCTTGCGAGAACATTATGAAGAAACACACTTACCTAGTCTTCTGCCATGTCCTATTGACGATTGTCCTAAAGTTTTTCTGTCTGCTGCTGATAGAGACAAACATTGCGAAACTGAAGACCACCATCACCACAGAGCCAAAAGTGACCGGAAAGGAACACCTACAAAATCTTGAGATAATCTCCTTAGTATCTACTTTTATTATCTCATCCTAGTAGCCTACGCATCAGTGCCAATGCGAAATTTTCTCGTTTTATCCACTCCAGAGATGTAAAATATAAAGATCTTAAGGGTTATTCCTAAAGCATTTCCACTCGTACTATTTCCCCCCCCATGGCTGACCACACGTTGTCTATCCAACGCGACTCTGATTCTGGAGGTTGTCAAAGAATTTATATTTCTTCGGGTATTAAACTTGTTTCGCCTGTGATTTTCTGTGTAACTCTTCTACATTCCTGCACACTGACTGATTACAAAAGGAAAAAAAGAACTATATTGTTAATCTCTCAGTATCCCAATTTGAAGTAATGAGCATATGTACACGCACATGTGTGTGAATGAATTAATTTATGAATGTGCGTTACAGCATACCAGACTTGATGCCAAAGCTAGGCTTCTTGCCTGTAAGCCCTAACAATATAGATCAGTATTGTTGAGAAACTTATTTTTGTCCTATGTTCATTCCATTGTACAAAGTATCCTTCAAATGCTCCGTTTTCTTCGATATCTACATGAAGTACTCTCAAAATTTTCGTGGGTGTATTTATATACTGGTGGATTCTATTATTGATAAACCATTTCAGTACAAGAAATGGCACTCGTTTATTCTAGGGATAAAAGATGAATCTTAGATGGACAGTTCTGTACCCAAGACTCTTTAAAAGATGCAAAAGTACTTCAAATCCTTGTCAAGTTCCTCATCCAAAGAGTGTTCGTTTTATTTTCTTCGGTCTATTTACAACTAGAAGGCGATTGTTTTCTGTGGTATCGCATTGTTTTAAAAGGCCTACCTACTTATTCGTATACATCCTATCATGATTAATATTTATTTTTACGTGTAAAGCGTTGTATTATTAATGAATTTTCGTTATTTTTAAATGGTTTGAAATAGATGTAGTGGAGACAATGTATTACATTATGAGGAAACATGCATTATTAGCTTTTAAGTTAATTAATACAATAAGAATGTTTTGATTTAAATAATTCTCTTGGAGATGATTTGGATGATTTTAAAGACTTTTTTTGTTAAGGATTTATTTAAATTACATTTTGGTATAAATACAATAAAAATATTTAAAATACTTTGTTACCTTATGCTCGATTGTGAAATTAAAATAATTATGTTTTCATTTAGTAGAATTCTTATTGTTGGATTATGATTTTTAAAAGTTGTAACTATTGTTTTGTCTTAAATAATCAAAGAATCTGCAATAAGTAATGCAAGATATTTTAAAAACTGTCGGATTTGATAAAATCAATTTGTTTTAGAGATCATTAACACTATTTATTCACAATAAAAATTTTTTTTATTTAGCCAATAACGCTAGAAAATATTATGTAAGTGTATCTAGTCAGGGTTGTAAAAATACAAATAAGTTTCCTGTAATAAACCCGTTCAAATATACGTACTTAAATGAAATATACGAAAGATACAACATTGTGACTTAAAAAAAATCAGTTCCAACAATTGTCTATAAAAGCACTATTGTCTTAAATCAATATTATAACTGTTTGTTGTGAAAGAGGAGCATTTGGAAAGATCATTCAAATTTCTGTTTTGTAAGTAATATGTTCTTCATTTTATAAAGGTTTAAAATGAATAAAAACATTTTATTTAATTCTCTGTGTTGCTTATGACTAATTTAACATTTTTTAACGGATATGAATAAACTAAAAAAAAAAAAATCTATTGTTGATTTTAAATATTAATAGTGCCAATTTTTAACAAATACATTAAAAAAATAACAAGAAATTTATTACCTGGAAAACAAATGTAAACACCACAACTCACTTTGTGAAAGGGTCTCTTAGTTTTAATGGCTATCTCGTGCCAATCTCCTAGTCGTTTTCAGAAATTTCGCCAAATTTGTCGCCAATATAGTTTTTTACTAAAACAAAAGCATCGTACACATTTAAAAACTTAAGTAAATAATTATAAAAACCAGTTAATTAAAATTAAGGAATTATTTTTTTTCTTATTAGTATAGCTTTTGAAATATAATGATAAAGACTATCTATATAATCTTTTTTTGCACGTAGGAACAATTGCATATACCTTGTATACAATTATGCTTTTAATGCTATGTTTATACACGTATTGCATATAATTAAAAAATAGTACAGAAGAAACTCGGATATGAACAGACAGTATATTTAATGTGATAATAAAAATTATTTATATTTTTAAAATGCACAAGTATTTTTGGTTATTTGTAAAGCTACGAAATTATTATAAAAGTTAGATGGTTTACCAACATAATTTACAAATACACAGATTTCTAAAAATCCGAAAAATTACTATTACATATTAAGAAATATATAATTTTTCATAAAAAGCAGCATTATAACTAAAAAGTATTTTAGAAAAAATAATACATGCAAATTAGAGCCGCTGCTGCCGTTTAATTGGATACTCATCTGGCTTTAAAATATTTATCGGGTTGGTGCATAATTATCAGGCGTTTCTTTGACGTGCTATATTTTAATATAAATTTACAATATTTCATAAATTTATGCATGAAAATATCCTTCTACTTTAGAGGTTATAAAAATGCGTGTCGATAATCATACTCATATTCGTCATATTATGCTGTACCACTTTCAGAAATGATGGATAGCAGCGTAGTCATTTCGTGATCTCAACGAACTTTTCGGTGAGGGCACAATAAGCGAAAGTCGATGCAGGGAATGGTTTCCCCGTTTCAAAATCTGTCGACACTAGCTTAGAAGATAAACCAGGAAGAGGTCGACCATCGGATTTCGATGGCCAGGCACTTTTGGCAGCCGTGGAAGAGGACGAAAGCTTGACAACTCGAATGCTGGCTGACAACTTCAATGTGGACCATTCAAACATCGTTCGTCGTCTCAAAAAATTAGGAAAGTTATAGAAATTTACTGAATGAGTCCTCCACGAACTCAGCGACAATAATAATGCAGAACGTGTCCGAATTTTCACCGATTTGCTTCAACGACACCAGCCGTGTCCGTTTCTGAAGGATCTTGTCACTGGGGATGTATCATGGCTTCTCTTCAAAAAACTCAAAAGAAAAAAGGTCTGCGTTTCGCCTGGAGTTTCACCAAAAGGATTAATGAAGGGCCTAGCACTGTAAGAAGGCAATGTGGTGTGTTTGGTAGGACGAAAGCGGAATCATCCATTGGGAAATCATCTTAAACGGGATTTGTTATTGATGTAACGGCGACGATGGGCGCCAACAGTGGCGGATTTCGAACAAAAACGGCAATTCAACATTAACAGCGATGTCTGTCTGGCTCAACTAGACCTCCTTCACGCTGCAATCGACACGAAAAGATCGCACAAAAAGAACCGTATTGTCTTCCACCACGATAATGCTCATCCACTTGTCGAATTACTCACCAATAAGGGCTGGGAACTGCTTCCACATCCGCCATATTCTCCCACACAACCGACTACCACGTCAATCGGTCGCTAAAAAGCTGGCAGGTGAACAAAGTTTATGACGATTTCGATAAATTAGTGGTGGATGTCAAATCATGAATTGTCTCCAAGAACCGCGAATTCTTTGCCCGTGGAATTGACTGTCTGCCAAGTAAATGAGAAGTAGATAGTGACTACACTCCGGATTAATCATTTAAAAATGTTACTGTTGAACTTTTTTGTTTCCTTTTTCATAATAAATAGTGTTCAAGAACGCCTGATAATTATGCTCCAACCTAATACAATTTCTGCAAGTAGAAACTGCGTAGTGAAATTTCGAGATAGCCCTGTTTTTTAGACATGAGTACTCGATATCATTTATCAATTATGATGTTGAGCCATTGATTCTCCACAACTAATCTTATGCAGTAAGATGATTGAATGAGTTTCTGTAATTTATAAAATATCTCCGTGTAAGTATTAATGATGCACCATTTCAGAAAAAGCAGCCGTGGTAAAACATTTTAATGTTATGAATAAAAATAGAGTAACATTTCTGCGAAATATTCCATTCTGTAAAAACTGAATGGGGTGATAGACAATTGAAAGAATTAAATTAAAACTGAAACCAAATAGTGGCCTATTGCACATTTATATTTTTTAAATTAGCCATAATAAAATAACCCTAAATATTAAAAATTATTAATTTAATTTATAATCCAACTAGACACAGAGAATAAACGTTATAAGAATATGAAAATACAGGTTTGACGCGTGCACACATCGTAGCTGGGGACAAAAGAAAGAACGAAGAAGGGTTGCATACAAGACTTATATTTGTACTTCCTATACCACGCCCCCAAAATGAAAGGTTTATTTGGGCTTGATGACAATGGGAGTGAAAATCAATGGAAATCTATGCTGGTGAATCCAGTTTGTTTGCATAGGGTCTCAAGAAAATTGTTGATCCCATATCAATGAGAAAGATTTGGTGGGTACCAGCGTATGGGTATGTGCAGTTATCTCCCTCCATGTCCGCTGTGACCTGTATATCTTTTCAAAAGATATCCTTATCGCTTGGTTACATAGAAACAACATTCTTAATCCAATAAATTGACCTTACTCTGGTAAATGTTTCATTTGATGACTCCTCCATTCTGCTGCAGCCTGGTGGCCAATTTGCTAGCGTTCTGGTCTTTGGTACTACAGGCTTCAGATTCGAATCCAGTGGTGGCATGGATGTTCGTTAGGGGTTCGGAATCCACGAAACTGTAGGTTCCTGTCTAATTAGTCTAAAGTGTGCATAAAATGACCGTAGAACGACAAACCAAACCTCCATTCTGCTAGATGATAATTTTAGACATCACAAAGCTAGATTTGTGAAGTATTCTTGCATAGCAATATTTTTTTTATTGCGTATGTTATTAGGAAAGTTATACATCGCATTTTTGAACACAAACATAAAGGCAATCAAACAGAAATTTTGCTTGTAAAAAAAAAAAAAAAAAAAAAGAATTCAAATTCATGGATTTCTGGAAAAATATACGTTTGAATGAATTATTAAATGACATATCTTTTAAAAGAAGACTTCATATCATCTTAAAATGGACTTGCACCTTTCAAAATCTTACACAACTGGTTTGGTTTGTCGCTCTATGCACATTTTGTGCAAACTTTAGGCTAATCAGACCGGGACCTATAATTTAATTTGGATTCCGAACCACTACCAAACATCCATGCCATCGCCAAAATTCCAACCTGAAGCCTGTGGTACCAAAGCCCAGAACTCTAGCCAATTGGCCATTAGACCGCTTACATAACTGGGAACTTTAGTACAAGAATATCATTAGAAACAACATATAAAATAATTTGAAATTTAACGTATATATGATAAGGATGCATAAAGTGAGTTAACGTACAAGCAAGATAATATTACAATTCTACTTTGTTTAAACAAATGAAGCAGTAACAAATAATTAAACAAATTCGAACGTCAAAACATGTTACGTATCAAATCACAGAACTTGAGAATTTGATTTCGGAACATCCAAATTCAGATTTTCTTCTATTTTGCACAAATTAGAAAAACGTGGCAACCCCTAATTAGTCGCATGATGGATTTGCCTAAATTGCAACTTTTCTTGAATCTCATGGCGGCATCGCTTTTATGTAGATCCTTTTACAGCTTTACAATTCGTTCTAGGGAAAACAGTGATATCATATCATGGCTTTTTCACAGCGGAAAAATGGACAGTTGAAAATTGATTAAGTTCCTTTTCTTGGTTCCTTTCCATAGGATGTGTTGATCGCTTTGTTATCGATTGCTATGACTGAAATAGACGCTCCTTTAAAGAAAAATGCATTTAGCTATCTTTATTATTATCCTTCATGTTATCTTTTTCATATAGATAGCTTATCTTCATTTAAAACAGGGGTGGCTAACCCGCGGCCCGCCTTGAATATTTTTCCGATCCGTGAGATTTATCACACTTTTACACATTATATTTATTTTACAATGTCAAAAGAAGTGAAAACCAATGTATTAAAGTCCACATAGTCAAAAATTAACAGTCGAAATTATAAGAAAAAATTAACTTTGATTTTAAAATAACATTCCTGCGAATATAGGACAGATATTGCCTGTTGTATTTGTGAGTTCGCAGAATAATTAAATTATATTCAGCGAACACATGTTGAGCATGCATCTTGGAGTATCTAATATAACAGGTTTTATCTTTCTCTGTAAGTGACCTCAGTGATCATCCCTAGATACGCACAGTTGATTGCTGGTAGCTGAGCAAACCAAACTCTCGGTTTCAAGTGAAATTTGCTTTTTAATTTCGTTTTGTGTGCTGTTACTGTAGGATAATTATTTTAATATACCTGTACTTAAACGACATATTTAAAACAACAACAGCCAGGCAATAACTCCTATTAAATTAAAAATGACTTTTAATTTAACAATTAAAAATAGATATATTTAATATTTCCCTATTTTCAGTACGACTGCAAAAAAAAGAAGGAACAGTAGCCGAAAATAGAAAGTATAACGATGAAAGGAAAGAAAAATACTTCTTAACAATTAAAATACAAAATTATTGTGTTTAATTTGCCGAGAGGTCGTTGCTGTATTTGAGGAATATAATGTTAAGAAACAAAACAAGGATTATTTGAAGTTCTATAAAGAAGCGAAACACAATAATAACGCAATAGTAAACATAAAAATAATAACTCATTATGTTTCAATTTTTCACAACAAAAAATGTCTATGGTGGGTCTAAATTTAATATGGGGAATATATATTCTTATATGCTGCCCGCGGAGTTAGGGTGCATTTCCAAAGTGCATTTCCCGCGAGATCATTTGGGTTGGCCACTCCTGATTTAAAGCAACTATGATTCATCGAAATGTTAAGATCAACAGTCCTGCAGATGGTCAATTTTTGAATATCTAGTGTTGTGGTTCTTAATCTATAGGGTGTGATGTTTTCCAAAGTCATTTTAAGTCAATTGAAATGTTACCAAATAACAAAAATTCCCGATCACTATTGATTTGAATAACATTGAAATTGAAAATTAGGAATAATTGAGAATAGTCCTGCAGATGGTAAATTTTTGAATATTTGGTATTGTGGTTCTTTATGTATGGGATGTGATGTATTTCCAAAGTCATTTTATGTCAATTGAAATGTTAGTAAATAACAAAGAAGATTTTTGATTATTAATTTGAATAACTATGAAATTCAAAATTAGGTATAATCCTGCAGGTGCTCAATTTTTGAATGTCTAGTATTGTTGTTCTTAATCTATGGGGTGTGATGTGTTTCTAAAATCATTTTAAGTCAATTAAAAAGTTACCAAATAACAAAGAAGATTCCCAATCACCATTAATTTGAGTAATTATGAAATTCAAAATTATTATAATTAATCATATTGATTTTAATTCTAAATACTTTAATGATTGTATTCTTTTCGAAACAATTATTTTTATTTAATCAGAGATCGAGAACATTTATTTTATAATTTAAAATTATGATGTTTTAAAAGTACAACTCTAACCACGAGATTTGAATAATGAATTACTTTTGCAGTAAGGTATGGAATATTTTAAACAAGTTATAGCTTCATTTCAATATTTTATTGGGTTAATTACCGCAAATAAACCTATTTTTTTGTGTCTTAGTAATTTGAATACTTTATTATTTTTTATTTTATACTTTACTTTTGTTATTTTTAATTTTTATATTCAGATATTTTAAATGTAAAGTTAAAATCATGTATCAAAGATTCTACTCAAATATTTAATAATAAGGAGTTCGTTTCTTTATTAAGAAAGAAGGGAAAGATATATAAAGTTTGAAGGGACTTTTTATTTGAATGAATGAATACTTTATTTTGAAATGTATATTTTAATTTTTATTTAATTTGTACGGTAATTTTTTTTATTTTTAAATTTTATATTGGGATATTTTAAATGTAAATTTAAAATCATGTAAAGTCAGTCATGCATCAAAGCTTCTACTCAAACATTTAATAATAGGGAGTTCGTTTCTTTATTAAGGAAGAAGGGAAAGATAAATAAGGTTTGAAGAGAACTTTTCATTTGAATGAATGAATAATAAATGAATGAATACTTTAAATTTTTTAAATTTTATTCTTTAATTTTTTTTATTTTTAAATTCATATTGATATATTTTAAATGTAAATGTAAAGTGACGTAAACTCAATCTTGCTTAAAAACTTCTACTCAAACATTTAATAGGGGGCTGGTGGCCGAGTGGCTAGCGCTCGGTACCACAGGTTTCGGATTCGATTACCGGAGGTGCCATGTATGTTTGTAGTGATTCGGAATCCATTTTAAACCCTGGCCGGTTTGTTTTGCCAGACGTGTGCACATGATGAGCGTAGAGCGACAAACCAAACCATACATTTATTAATAGGAAGCACGGAAATTCGTTTCTTCATTAAGGGACCAGGGACAGTTAAATAAAATTGGAAGGAGAACGAAAATAAAGTTTGAGATCTATTGAACCGAAGAACAAAATGTGTATTTAGCAATTGTCGAATGAGGAAGATAAACACTGAAATATTTTTTAAAAATTAATAATTAAAATTTTTTGCTGTTCGACAATTTAAATTTATATAATAAAAATAATTTGATTTCACAATTTCTAATAAAAATAATTCCAATGAAGTTTGTTAAACTAGAATTGAAAAAAATAAACTGTCATTATTTTAAACTATTCCGCCACAATTTATTATTTTTATATGTATGTGCAATTCAAGCAATCACATTGGAAAAAAATCCGTTCTAATTTTAATAGAAAGTGCTTTATTGCCTCATTTTATTTTTATTAAAGATTTTTGACCCAAATAATTCATTTTAAGAAATAATTTGCCGTAAAACTATATTTCTTTTAGAATAGATTTTCCATCAACTTGAAAAATTGTTTACATTATATATATATATAAATAAATTTACTGTAAAATAAGATCAAATACTATAATTAATTTGGTCTGTCACGCATGCGCGAATTACTGAAGCTTGTTATTTTCAGAACAATTGTTTTATTTGTAAATTATCTATTTGAAAAAAAAAAATCTAATATCTATCAATCTAAATTATCTACTTTTTAGATATCAAATACCAAATGCCAAAGAAATTCAATAAAAACCAAATGTTAATCAATGAATACATTTAATCCAAACAGAAAGAAATTAAGCGAATAAAAATAAATGAATTAATAAAGATATTAAATACGAATTGTGATTTGCAAAAATTAGCACAAAATAGTACAATAAACTAATTCCTTTTTTGAAACCAATTCGCTATCAAATGTTGATATTCTTATTCAGTTAAAAGAAACAATTAACGTTCTTTAATTTTTGGTTACTCTTCAGAAACGTATAATGCTGAAAAAAAAATGGATTTATCATTGCTAGAGTTTTTATTATCACACAAAAATCCAATATATTTAAATATTGATGCAAATTACGATTTTTTATCCGAGTAATATTCATAAATTTAAAAAAAAAAAAAACAGTTATACTTAATTAAAAAAGAATTTGATTTTTTTTTATTATGCAAACAAGATAAAAATAATAAATTCTGAGAAAAAAAAAACTAAACTTTTATAACTACAGTTCTTAAGTTATGATCACATATTTTATACTTTTTGACAATTTCAAATGCGTTATCATGCTATCAAGATTAAATTGCATGTTCATACAGATGTTGAAACATTTATAAAATATATAGGCTAAAATTTAAAGCAAAAATTGAGAATTCTTAGTAAACAGATCGAAAATTTTCCATCATTTTTTAAAAAAATTTTATGGAACAAAATGGTTTTATACTAAATTATAATTCTTTTTCTGAAAATACACAGAGAAAAGGAACAGCACTTAAAAAAACAAAAACATAATTATTATAGTGAAAAAAAAAAAAAAGCAAAACATAAAAAAATTACATATAACGTCAGTTGACGTTAATGTGTATGCGAAAAATATTTAACAGATCAGAATTTTGAACGTTGAAACTCATTAAAAAATAAAATTCTTAAAATTTTCGTTAAAATTTACAGCAAAAATAGAGAAGTATTAATATCAAACAGATCGAAATATTTTCCATCATTTTTTTGGAACAAAATGTTTTTACACTAAATTATAATCCTTTTTTCTTTATCTGAAATACACAAAGAAAAGGATTACTTGAAAAAAATTACTTTTAATGTCAGCTGATGTTAATATGTATGAGAGAAATATTTAACAGATTAGAATTTTGAAATGAACTCACTAAAAAATAATAACTTTTCCCCAATTTATAATAAACTTAATAATTATTATTCTTTTTCACAAATAAAATTAAAAATTAAATTAAATTAAAATTAAATTAAAATAATTTTAAAAATGAAATTAAATTTTTAAAATTTTCATTAAAATATACAACAAGAATCGGGAATTATTAATATCAAACAGATCGAATATTTTCCATAATTTTTTTTTTGAACAAAACGTTTTTTATACTAAATTATAATTATTTTTCTTTGTCTGAAAATACACAAAGAAAAGTAACAACACTTAGAAAAAAAATATTATATAATTATTATAGTGAAGAAAAATTACTTTTAATGTCAGTTGATGTTAATATGTAGACAAGAAATTTTTAACATATTAGAATTTCGAAATGTTAAAACTCACTAAAAAATAATAACTTTTCACAAGTTTATGATACTTCTAATAATTATTATTCTTTTATTCGGTTAGAAATACACAAAGAAAAGGAACAACACTTAGAAAAAAAATTACATAATTATTATAGTGAAAAAAAATACATAATTATTATAGTGAAAAAAAATTACTTTTAATGCCAGTTGATGTTAATATATATACGAGAAATATTTAACAGATTAGAATTTCGAAATGTTAAAACTCACTAAAAAATAATCTCATTTCACAAATATAGTATACTAATAACTAATTAATAATATAAGTATACCAATTAATAATACTAATAACTATTATTTTCTTTCACAAACTGCAGTTGAAACACTTTTCTAAGATTTTTCTAGACTATAATAAAAATAAAAATAAATAAATAAATAAATAAAAATAAAACCGAAATGAAAAAGCAAAAAAGGAATTTGCGACAAATTTGAAAAGAACGGAAACGTTTAAAGCCTTAAGCAAAGTCATTATCATCCATTTCTTTGTTTACTTTAGTGATAAGCTTAGCCCTAACAACCCTTTAAAACCCAAATATCAAAGAATTTGACGGCACAAGTGAGGCAAACCCTCTTAGAGCAGCAGCAACTAATGCAACCTTCAAAAAATTAATAATTATAGTTATAGTTCTTAAGCTATGATCACATATTTTATACATTTCGGCAATTTCAAATGCGCTTCTATGCCATCAAGAATAAACTGCACATTCATTCAGATGTTGAACCATTTACAAAACATATTTTTCGCTAAAAGTTACAGCAAAAATTGAGAATTATGAATATCAAACAGATCAAATATTTTCCATCATTTTTTTTTGATGGACAAAACGTTTTTATACTAAACTAAAATACTTTTTCTTTGTCTAAAATACTCAAAGAAATGGAACAACGCTTACGAAAAAAATTACATAATTATTAGAATGAAAAAAAAAATACTTTTAATGTCAGTTTATGTTAACATGTATGCGAGAAATATTTAACAGATTAGAATTTCGAAATGTTAAAACTCACTAAAAAATAATCACTTTTCACGAATTGCAGTTGGAACACTTTTCTAACATTTTTCTAGACTATAAAAAATAAAAATAATAATAATAAAAAAAGTAAATAAAATAAAACTAAAATGTAAAAGCAAAAATGAATTTGTGACAAATTTGAAAAGAACGGAAACGTTTAAAGCCTTAAGCAAAGTCATTATCATCCATTTCTTTGTTTACTTTAGTACTAAACACAAATGATAAGCTTAGCCCTAACAACCCTTTAAAACCCAAATATCAAAGAATTTGACGGCACAAGTGAGGCAAACCCTCTTAGAGCAGCAGCAACTAATGCGACCTTCAAAAAAAATCGTCTGATAAATAAGAGCGCTTTATTCATCACAAATTGGCAACAACCTCGATGCGAGTTTGTAGAGATGACAATCGCAGTTGTTCGATCTTTCCGTGCATCGTCGCCTACGAACCTATACAGGTTCCACCAAGCGTTGCGTTTCACGCCGTTTTGAAGTCTTCTTGTCAAACACATCACAAAGGAAATAGTTCACACTTGATGGAGTAAGATTTTTAATTTCTTCCGATGTTTAATTGTAAAGAAAAGGTTAAGCGTTCGAATTATTTGTTCCGGTAATACGTCACCTCGTTCTTGCTTGGAGAGCCAACGACCTCAGGAGATGGTTCTTTTTAAAAGTTACAAGGTAACAAAAATAATAAAGTTTGCGGATTGTGATTGCTTCGTTTGTTGTTGTAAAGGTTCTTCATTTTTAACAAAAATTGGATGATATATTATATATATTCAATATATTTCTTGCATTCTCATATAGGTTGCAGATCGTGTAAAAAGTGAAGAGATATCATTTAAGAAATCTGTTTCATATGAGATTTGCAACTGCGAAACTGAATATTAAAAACTAAATTCAGTTTTTTTTTCCCAATTACACTTTTATATTAATTTTTTAAATGAAAAATAATTTCATTGAATTGAATAATTTCATTCATAAGCTCTGCTTCGAATAAAAAAATCAAGACTTTTAAAACTCAAAAAATTCAAACAAACAACATTTTTTAAATTCAATACTTCGAAATAGTTATTATCAAATATGAAAATAAAAAAAAATAGTGAAATATATAACAAAAGTAAAATTTGACGATTTAACAAGATATTATATACGTAATTTAAAAATTTAATTTAACATCCACTTTAATGCTTTTAATGAAGATTAAAACTGACAAATAGTATTTTGAATATAATGCAGCAAAAAAGATTTTTTTTAGTCGATATAAAATGTACTAATAGTTTAAAAATGAATTAAGATTGCTTTATAAAAATTAACAAAAATAGAATACAAACATAAATTGTAGACATTCAACATATTTCATGCATTTTCATATAGGTTACAGACTGTGTAAAAAGTGAAATGGTATCATTTAAGAAATCAGTTTCATGTGACATTTTGTAACTGAGAAACGGAATATTAAAAAGAAAATTTAATGTTTTTCATTTGCACTTTTATATAAATTTTTTAAATGAAAAATTTCTTCGAATAAAGCTCTACTTCGAATAAAAAAAATAAAGACTTTTAAAATTTAAACTTAAAAAATATTTCGAAATAGAGTTTTATCATCAACTATGAATATAAAAAAATATAGTGAAATATAGAACAAAAGTAAAATTTGACAATTTAACAAAATAGTAGTACATACGTAATTTAAAAATTTAAATTAACATTCATTTTAATGCTTTTAATGAATATTAAAACTGAAAATGATATTTTGAATAATGCATGAAAAAATCATTTTTTATAGTCAAATAAAATGTATTAATAATTTAAAATTAAATTCATAAAAATTAACAGTACTTTCATAAAAATTAACAGTATCAAAATAAAAATAGAATAAAAACATAAATTTTAGACATTCAATATATTTCATGCATTCTCTTATAGATTACAGATCGCGTAAAAAAGTGAAAATGTATCACTTAAGAAATCCATTTCATATCATATTTGTAATTGCGAAACGGAATATTAAACCCTAAATTCAATTTCTTCCAATTACACTTTTATATTAATTTTTTTAAGCAAAAATAAATTAATTGAATAAGGCTCTACTTCGAATAAAAAATCAAGACTTTTAAAATTTAAGCTTAAGAAATATTACGAAATAGAGTTATTATCAAATATCAAAATAAAAAAAAAAAAAAATGTAATATATAACAAAAGTAAAATTTGGCGCTTTAATAAAATAATATTAAATACGTAATTTGAAAATTTAATTTAACATCCATTTTAATACTTTTAATGAAGATTAAAACAGAAAATGGTATTTTGAATATAATGCATGAAAAAATAATTTTTTATGATCAATGTGAAATGTATTAATTAATGCAAAATAATCTTAATTCAATCTTAATTATTAAAAATGAATTAAGATTGTTTTATAAAAATTAATAGTATCAAAATAAGAATAGAATACGATAATAAACTTATTAAAAAAATTAAATCGTCTGACATTACATTTATTATAAATAAATAATAATCGTTCTTAATCGTCATCGTATTATAACCGCAAAGAAATCTGCAAACGATTTGTTTCCTATTTTCTTTTTAATAATTCTCAATTTTTTTCCTACTGCAAAGTTATGGAATAAATTAAATCGAATCTAATCGGAATGCATCATTTATATTTGAACGCTAAAGGTAAGTAAACATTATCCATCACTTAAAAAATTAAAAGTTTTATGTAATTAATGTTAATAATTTTAATATAAATATCCAATTTTTTAATTCAAATAAAGCATTAATATATCTAGTAGAATTCTCCAATAGATTTACATAAACTGCACATATTAAAATTGATTCATTGAATTCGTATTCTGTATTTAATTTTTCTTTGGATTTTAGAATTCGTTGAATTTTACTTTTTCGAAAACAGAGATGGTATTTCTAAATATATTTTTTTATTTACATCATTTCTAATACTAGAATGTGTGAGAAAAACTAATAATGGTATTTTGAATATAATGCATGAAATACATTTTTTTTTGTAAGTCAATGTGAATTATATTAATAATTTAAAATTGAATTAAGATCGCTTTATAAAAATTAACAGTATCAAAATAAAAATAGAATACAATAATACACGTATTAAAAAATTAAAATCGTCTCACATTGCTTTTATTGTAAATAAATAAATAATCGTTCTTGTAATCGTCATCGTATTGTAACCACAAAGAAATTTTCAAGCGATTTGTTCTATATTTCCTTTTTAATACGAATTCAACTCGATTTTTTTTTTTTACAAAGTTATGAAATAAATTAATCCGAATGCAGCATTATATGTGAACTCTAAAGGTATGTAAATATTATCGATCTTTTAAAAAATCTTACTATTAAAATTTTTTATATAAATATTAAATTTGGTAATTAATAAAGAATTAATATTTAATAGAATTCTCCAATAGATTAATTTCATATGTAAGTTGCGCATATTAAAATTGGCTCTTTGAATTCTTATTTTCTATTTTAATTCTTCGTTGGATTTTAGAATTAGTTGAATTTACTTTTTCGAAAACGAAATTGGTATTTCTTAATATATTTTTTTATTTCCATCATTTTTAATAAACTCTTAAAAATTTTAGGTTTAATTTGAAATCACAAAAATAATTTTTAATTTAAAATACAATGTGTGATTGTCGCTATAATTCTATGAAAAGAAGTAGAAATAATTAAAAATAGCATGAAAATTACTTCAGTTTATTTCAAAAATTTAAGCATTGTTAATAGATTATAGCTTTTCATATTTAAAAATTTTTTAAAAATAATATCTTACATTTTTTTTAAAAAATTAAGAATATTTTTTTACTATGTAGTATTTATTTACGTAATTAGAATATCTATTAAGAAAGTGTCAGGAATTCTCAGATTAATTATTAATTTACAACAAAAAGTAAGACAAAGATATTTCTCAAACAAATTAAGTTAATCAGCTTTTTTTTCTTCATCAGTAAAACAAAGTTGGAATGAAGCGAATAATTTTTTGAAAAATGAATACAAATGGAAAATTATTTGTTACAGAACTTAAAATACAATTGCAGGAATGTTATAGAATATGCACAATTAAAAAAAAAAAAAAAAAAAAAAAAAAAAATAATAATAATAATAATAATTCAATGAGCCAAATTCCATAGCGACAAGAAAGATATTGTCTATTAATGTAAAAAAACCGTAGATTCATTAAATAAAAAACCGTAATAAAAGTTGTTTGATAAGCAGTTCAAAATTTTCTTGAACTTAATATTCATTTTTTCTTAATAATTAATAAGAATATAATAATCAATAAGAATTTTATTATATAAGTATGTAAGAATACAATATATATATATATATATATTCAAAAGAAAATATAAAAATTATACTATATATCCAAGAATAATAAGAATTATAATGTAATTATAAGAGTAATATTAATAATTAATAAGAATTCTTATAATTTAAATTTTTTTGATATTAATATTCATTCTTTCGTCATTCATTGTTGCTTACAAACTAATTTAATCAAAATTATAAGAAAATTAAAATTATTTAAGAACAATTTTATTTATTAAGTTACATCAAAGCAATAATTTTCGTTAGATGGTTTAATACCTTTTAATTAATTACGTCATTTGCTAAAATTAAGGAGGATTGACTGTAATGTTTTTCATTAACATACAAAGGTTTACATAATAATTTGGACACTTAGTACATTTATAAGAAATATTATTAATTTTTGATTTCTTGGTTAAGTTTCGTCAAAATAAATAAATTAAAATTATTTTTTTAATTTAAAGTTAAAAAAAAATATTTTAAAAATATGATTAATATTAAAAAAAAATGTAATTTTTTTTAAAATGAAAGTTTATCGCAATTCACATAAAATTTTTCCTATTATACAATGAAAATTTTAAGAAAAAATAACAGATTTTTAATACTATTTGAAATGAAACCATAAATCCAAACTTTTTCATTTATTGTGTAAAGTATAAAAAATCCGAACACATATAAGCCAAAATTCTATATGTCTATTATTATTAACAATATTTCTTTTATAAAATTATTTATCTTTATTTGTAAAAGGTTTTAATATATTTTTTCATTAGAGCTTATAATGTATATATCATAATATATTCACATGTGAAAATCTACTTTTTGTTTCTTAAATTTTGATCGAAATTTGAATATATTAATATGAAATAAAACTTCTTATATGAATTTCTAACAGTCCTTCGGTTTCAAAGTCCTTTGAAATTATAGTTTCAAAATTAAATTTTATGTAGTTTATATATTTTTATAAGACCTCATTAAATTGTGTAGGCTTCATCGCTATTTGCTTATATACCTGAGATAAACTAAAATTAAAGGTTACTTAACTTACTGAGAAAGCTTTTGATAAAAACCTTTCTGCATATGTTAAATTTAATTATTCTTTAATTATCCTATACTTATCCGAAACCCTGTTTTTAAATTAAATAAACTCAAACATTAATTTGTAAAGAAATTAAGAAAATGCATGTAAAATATTATTAAGTATTAATATTAATATATAATTAAAAAAATTATTTAACAATTTTTAAATAATAAAAGGACAACACATAAATGAAAAAAGGATTAATATATCAACTCAATTAATCTTACTTAAATATATATATTTGCTTACTAAATATTTATTATTATTTTATTATGAACAGTTATAAATTTCAACAAAACAATCTTCAGAAACAAAAAAAGTAATTCATGCCTATGCTGCTATAATTTAAAAACATTTTTTTTACTAAATATTTAACAAAAATTCATCGGCAGAACAGAAAGGAAGCGTCAAATGTGTTTTCGAAATGCCGAGAACCAAAAATTGTTCACAAAATTTTATAACACGCGTGCTGCCATCTATTGTGCAATGTTTGCTCTATGTATGGTGATGAAAAGTCGAAAATATAAATAAGTGTTAAGTTAAATTAAAAAAAATTTCTCTTCATATGGATTTAAGTAATTTTGTACTAAATGTAATCAAGAGTTGGAACAATATTCATAAAAAAAGAATTCTCTTATATAATTATTGGAGAATATCCGATTATTACTTTATATTTTAAAATATTACAGAAAACTGAAATTGTTGAATTTGTTGATATCTAACAAATATTTGGTCCCATATTTTTGTAAGAAATTATCATAAGTGTATTAAATTACTATTTCTTTAAATTGAAAAAATACATTTAATAGAATAAATGTTTCTTATTTTTAAAGTGAGATAATTAAAATAAATAAAATGAAAATTGTAAAGAAAAAGTACATAGAGGGTAAATAATAATGTGGAGTTTTAGAAATTAGTTATAAATTTAGAAATTATTTTAAATTGATTATTCATTTCAATATTTTATTTGTGGTTTATATTAAGTGAAATATTTTGCGGTCTTTATGGTCTATGACACATACAGAATATTAAACTGTGGTTTATGTAAATAAATATTATTTATTAAGTGGAAATATCAATTAGCGGCGTGCGTTGCTGTCTCTCTTTCAGAAATGAGAAGACTGGTTGGCTATTGTATAATGATGTGTATAAGCCTCTCGCATCTACATTCAGTCTACATGATGGGAGTTTTCCAAACATTCTCTGATACGACACATAAATGTAGGTAGTTAACCCTTCATAGTCCTCCAGAAAACGATTACTTTTATACCTATGATATAAATAAATTCAGGAAAAAAATAGGCATCTATTTTATTTATTCTAAATATATTCTTTCTTAGAAATTTTTTTTCTAAATATAAACGAAATGATAATATATGTATTTTTTTACTTATTAAATTGTTTTGTGATCCAGGACTACATTAACGTTATAAGCGTGAACTTAATTAATTCAAAAATGATCAATGAAAAGTTAGATAAATATTGATACTTTACAAGACATTGATTTATCGTGTGGATGTACTTTTTGAATCGCTTGTTATTGATCCCAGATGACGATTGAGTTTAATTAAACTGGTTGAGAAGTTTGAAAAAATGTCCTTGCTTCAAACAATCCATTGTTTTCTGTCTAAATTCAAAAAAAAACGCGAAAATAGGAGGGTTAGGGGGAGGAGAATAAACTAAAAAGCGCAAAATTAAAGAGGCTTTAAACTAATGATACATAATATAAAATAAATGATATACAATTTTTAATTTCTGGAACAAAAAGTGTTGGGCAATTATGGATATTTATGTTCTAATAATATTAAATTTTTAATCTTATAACTTGTTGAGATTGACATTATTATTATTTTGTATTAAAATAATAAATATTATGTTTTGTAATTTCTTAAATTAAAACATAATTTCAAAACTGCAATTGATAAAGCATTTTTTATCTTATATTTTAAAAATCCAAAAAGTGTACTGCATGAGTTTATTTAATCTATACGACTAAATCATTTAAACTATACGAAAACAAAAATCTAGTTTCACAGTTTCCACTGTAAAAATTAGAATAATTATACTTAAAACGATGCTATTATTCCACTGTGAAAACTAGAATGATTATGTTTAAAAACGATGCTATTAATTCTTATTTTTACGAGTATTACCATAATATTTAACTACCAACTATGCTTATATAGTAAATTCCTTTCAGTAAAATATTCCAAATTACACCCGATTTCTCAACTCTTTTGCTTCCATTGAAAACTCCGCCGATTCAATGTCACCACTGCATGTTCTGCAGTCACGACATCAGACTAATTGCCAGCAAAATTCACTTCTTTGAAGGGCTCTTTAATCATACACCGTCGGTTGCGGTGCCCGGGCGACAATTGCGTTCAATTAAATGGCAGCACAAGTTAGAGAGAAGGGGAAAAAAAAAAAAAAAAAAAAAAAAAAAATTGCATTTCTTCCAAACAAGCCATCTTTTTTTTCCTCCTTTCTTTACAAATAGCGAAAAGTAAGCACATAAGGGGGAGGGGGAATCGGCCGGCAGAAAAGCGTGAAATTCGATCTGCCCCCTGGAATAATGACAGAGCCCGTAAATGCTGGTCATCAGAATCGCAGAAACTTAACCGTAACTGCTTCTAATAACAAGGGTCTAATAAGTGGGCCCCATTTATCAAAGCTGTGAGACCCAAATCGCAAAACTGGACGTGATAAGGCCATTTAGTCGCTGTCTTGTTTCAATCGACTCTCCGGTGAGGCTCTTTTTAATTTTGCAAGGTTTGGGGCCAAAAACATATTTACTTTGTTGAAGATTGAAAAACAAGAAAGGTGGATCTAGATACTAAGTTCCATTAAGCATAATTTGGAATTGGATTAAATCCATTGCTATCAAATTGATTATTGGTTACACGTATTTACTTATTCCCCTTTTTTTTATTAGACATTTTCAGTTCAGTCAAAACATTAAGAGGAAATTCTTTTCAAATTATAACTACTTATACGTTAAAAAAATTACGGTATAAAAATTCAAGCATCCGTAAGATAATTTAATTATTATAATCATTATTTTATAATTAATGATTTTCAGATAAGCCATACTCAGGGTATAACAGAACCGAAATTTGCAAACATGCAAGAGGGCATGGGTTCGATTCCTATTATTAAAGTAAATTTAGAAAATTTGGTGTGATTGATGAAGGTAGAGACAAAGTATCTTGCATACAAATGAATTGCTCAATGGGTGTTTTCTTGATTTTCTGCAACATGACACCCAAATAAGAAGTGGTTACTCATGTAAGTCTTCATAAAAAGCATTACTTTGTCTCCCCTTATCCTACATTGATTACTAGGATACTCATTGAACACCCATAGAAGTAGTATTACTCAGTAACAAATGGACAATAAGCTCAACTTTTTAATGTTGTGTTATGTCTAATTCTCAGTATCCTGCAGTACGGAATGGACATCCCATGAGTAATCTACTCGTGGATGGACGGTAATAAAGGGACAGCTTCTGTTGTGATGGAACACCCGTAGGTAGAAGTCAGTCTTGGCTTCGTGTCGCTGAAAGAAGGAAGGCAGTGCCTTCCTGGTGAACTTTCAGGAGGAACTACCTCTCATTTTCTATCGCATGGGCGAAAACCCTCTTGCAGTCATATGAAACCGGGATCTGCTGCTTAAAGTGGGTTCCGAACCACTACAAACATCCATGACAACGCCGGGACACAAACCCGAAACCTGTGTTATTGAGCGCTAGTCACTCGGCCATTTAGGCCCAACATCTTAATTAATAGGTTAAAAAAAAAAGCACACTAAAAAAATATATTGGGGAAAAAAAAAAAAAAAAAAATCTTCATATAGAATATACTACAGTGCATAATTTTATAAAACTAAAATTGTACTTTACCGATTAAAATTAAAAAGACAATTTAATTATATTATTTCTAAAATTGCATTTAAATAGATCTATTGTTAAATTCGAAGAAGTTTCCCTTACGTTAGAACAATTTCTGGTTCAATTGTTTACCCTTCTATTTTCCTTTTATTTAATATTATCTAAATGTGAACAGGACAAACTAGATTCTTTGTGTAAACATATTAACTGATCTCTTATTCAAAGTGGGGGAAAAAAGAGTAGAGTTGTCTTGTTTATTCCTTGATGTCCGGCTATGTAAGTTTTATACTTGGTGTCACGATGCTTCGTGTGAGGTATGTCACGCGATTTCTTCTAGAAAGTTACAGAAAGGGTCAATGAAACGATTAGATGACATTTCCTGAACTTGTAGAAAAAAAAAAAAAAAAAAAAAATCTAAATTCATTTGTATTTACTAGTATAATATCTGCATTTAAATTTTACAGTCTGAAGTCATAAGGATAATTTTAAAATATGTCTAGTAAGTTTAAAAATAATCGTTTTAACAGTATATTTAGTAAGTCTAAAAGTAATTGGTTTCAGTATGTTCAATACGTTTTAAAGTAATCGGTTTCAGTATAAAATTACTGTGCTGGTAAAGTAATTTAAGTAACAGAAATATTCGAAACAAATTTAATTTTTTTTTAATTGAAAGACAATTTGAAATTTTTTTAATTAAAAATTTTTTTTTTTGAATTGAAAGAAATATTGAATTTTTTTAAATTAAAATTTTTTTAAATTTGCTTATGGTTTTTTTAAATTCATAAAAACTTTTCGGTTTTTATTCTATAAAAAAAAAATTCTTTTTTATAAATGCTAATAAGATTTAGATGCAAAATAATTTATATTTCAATTTAAAACATTCTATTAATATTACTACTTTATATAAAATAATGTAATGTTTAATTAATAAACATTACATTAATTTCGAATATCGCATTTATATTTCAAGGTTAAATTTCAAAATTACTATTTAAAAGACTATAACTTCATTTAATAAGATTTAGATGCAAAATCCTTTATATTTTAATTTAAAACTTTATAATTATATTATGGTGTTATATTGTTGTAATTGTTTCTTATCTCACTTGGTCGACAGCAACATTTAGACGAAGTCCATAATTGTCATGGAATGGGAAGGGGGAGCAACTTCTTTGTAATGAATTCCCCGTAGGCAGGGGAAGAGTTTTAGGGGGAACAACCTCCATTTGCGCATCGTATGGGAGAAAACCTGGAAAGCTCCCACTAGGTAGTCGACTAACGAGGTAAGATGTTAAACATCACAAAAGCCATCGCGCCTCCTCATTTTTTGAAACAATCTACAACACAGCCACTAGCGAATAGAAACCTTAGCCCTAATGCACACCAGTGGCGCACGTCGCCACTGATCCACGAGTCGGGTTTGCCTTATATTCAATAATGTAATGTTTAGTTAATAAATATGGACGCGCAGAAGATCTACCTCCCCGTGGTGCACCTGGTAACACTTTTTGTCGCTAAAAGATCTGCAACTTGGCATTTTTGTTAGATTAATGAGCTCTGTTTCAGCATGTTTCGTTGTATTATTTTGTTGTTGTATGCTTTTTTTTTTTTTTTTTGCTGTAACTGTTCATAATCTGCCATTGGAAATAATAATAAAAAAAAAAGTAAATAAATATTACATTAATTTCGAATATCGCATTTATATTCCAAAATATTTCAAGGTTCAATTTCAAAATTACCATTTAAACGACTACAACTTTGTAGGTCAATTGGATTTTATGTCTTTAAATAGAAAAGGAAAATTATCTCTCGCACATATTTCATCAAAAGCAAAAATATACAACAGAAATAAAATAATTAGAATTAATTTAGTAGAAATAATTTAAATAAATAGAATTTAAAGAAAATAAACTTTTTGAAATATGATATTTCAAAAAGTTTATTTTCTTTAAATTTTATTTATTTAAGTTTTGAAAATCTATTACAAGCTACGTTTGATCATTTTCTGAAAAAGTGTGTTGCATTTAAAATTTTCATATGATCTTGTGAGATTTCATTAAAATCTCAACTAGTACAATAAATAATTATTATGCATTTAGAATACATATTTTCCTCTACATACATAATTTACTTTAAAGACAATACAAAAGATAATACATTGACATCCCAATTAATTTGTCTCTGATAAACTTCATAATTTTTGTATTACAATTTTCCTCTCGTATCTCTCTGAAGTTAATTATGTTTTTTATTTTTGTCTTTTGCATTAAATTTTTTTATACCGAATATTATTTAAATTAAATTAATTAATAAAATATTAATTTGCTTCACATTTATAATAATAGAGTTAATTGGGAAATTATAAATATTGTTTCAATAACTGATTATTATTGATATTGTTGCGATAACTAACTGTTATTGATATTGTTGCGATAACGGACTATTGATAAATATTATTGCGATAACGGACTATTGATAAATATTATTGCGATAACGGACTATTGATAAATATTATTGCGATAACTGACTATTATTGATAAATATTATTGCGATAACTGACTATTATTGATAAATATTATTGCGATAATTGACTATTATTGATAAATATTATTGCGATAACTGACTATTATTGATAAATATTATTGCGATAACTGACTATTATTGATAACTATCGTTGTTATAACTGATTATTATTGTTATAACTGACTATTATTGATGCCTATTATTGCGATAACTGACTGTTATTAATAATTATTATTGCGATAACTGACTATTATTTATAACTATTATTGCGATAACCGACTCTTTTTTCAAATTTATTTATTAGAAAAACAATTATTGTTTTTTTAAAAATTAAATTACTAAAAAATTTATCCCAGATTTCGAAAAAAAAAAAAATATGAAAAACTTGACAAGTATATTTCAGTATTTTCAAAATACAGCATACATATGCATAATTATACATTATCTCTATTTAGCACTAAAGCAAAAGAAAAAAAGAAAAAACAAAAAAGTCGGATGGCGCCCAATAATCGATTTGCGTATCTACCCTCAGCGACACCCTTGAGTTCCGACCACCAAACGATTATTAAATCCCACTTACATCGAAGAATGATCGCAATTTGTAAGGATTTATATTCTCGAATGAGTTTCACCCCCCCCTTTCCCCTGTCTTCTTGTTGCCGTGTCACGAAGTTCGGAAATAGCGGAGATACGTTTTGAAAAAAAAAAACCTATAGGCGATTAACAAAAAAAAAAAAAAAAATCGTCTGAAATCGTGTATTGGAATCCTCCCTCCGATTTCTCAAAACTCCCTGATCGTCTGATCAGTGTGCCATTTCCCACGCCCCTAATTAAATGGCGGGACGGACCGGGGGGCCCCTCGGGCGTTCTCGATCGTCACACCGTCATCGTTACATTTTCTTTTTTCTTTGTTTTTTATTATCACCTATCTAAGAAAAAACTGAGTGATGGGAAACGTTTAGTGGAGTAAAGTTGAGGGGTTATTTTTTTTTTTTTTTTTTTTTTTGTTAGGCGGGATATTTCTGCCTTTTGCAAAGCTTCAAAATTCATGTTACACTTCATAAGTAAAATAAATCTTGGAAGTTAGGAGTGTTAACTTTTTTTTTAATGTTTTGAACTACTTCCATATTTATTGAAAAAGACTAAATTTGGTAAAAATAAATATCTATAAACTTGCTCTCGTACGAAAAAATAAATAAATAAAACAAGTAAACAAAAAAAAAAAAAAAAAAATTTGTAAAGTCAATTCCTACTTTTTTTTCCACTATATTGCAGAAAGTCCTTTATAAATAATTTTAATAATAAGTTAGAAAACATTATATATATCTCTAACACACACACACACACACACACACACACACACACACACACACACACACACACACACACACACACACACACACACACACACACACACACACACACACACACACACACACACACACACACACACACACACACACACACACACACACACACTTTCTATCTCTGACTAATTTATTCACATGTCTCATTTCCATTTTGTTCCCGCCTTGACTAATGCTAGTACCCAGAATGAAAAAAGAATCTGAAAAAGAAATTTTTTTTTCCAGCAATTTACATGCTTCGCCTCTGACAGTAATTATTCCTAAATTAATATCCTGCTAAATATCTTAAATAAGAGAAATTTTTTTTCTCCCATATAAAACTAAAATTAATTAATTAAATTTAATGAATGAATTAATATTTGAAAAACTGTATTAACATCAAGTGTCATCCACTAAAAGTTTACAAAAATTTATTTGAACTTGAGTGGATGAATAAAAAGTATTTTAAATTGAAAATTTGAACAAGATATATAAATATATATAAGAAGAGTGTAAACTAATAGTAGGAATTGGAAGAAATAAAAATTATAGCAAAAAGAAGTAATAATAGATTATCTTGCAGCATTGAGCAGTTAAGTTAGGCCAGGAGTAGCATGTAATTAGCATTTTACATTGATTTTGTTTGGTTTGTCGCTCTATGGTCATTTTGTGCTCACTTTAGGCTAATTAGACTGGGACCTACAGTTTAAAATGGATTCCAAACTACTAACAAATCTCCATGTCACCGCAACATTTTACATTATTTGTACTAAACCACAAGGACAAAGATTGCTACAAGTCATTCCATGGCAAATTTGCGGTTTTTTAATGTGTTACTAGTTGCGGTTGTGACAATAATATACGAATTTATTTGCAAGAAATTGTTGTATTAAAATAAGTAAATAAAATTTTGTACATTCTTTTATATTTTTTCTATAGAAGGAAAATAGAGAATTTAACTAAATTAAAAACGAATTTAACATCCCTTTAATTACTACTATATGGTGTTCTCGGGACCTGATGGCCGAGTGACTAGTGCTCTGGCGCTCGATGCCCCAGGTTTGAGTCCCGGCTGTTTCATGGATGTTTGTAATGCCTTAAAATCCACTTTAAACCATAGGTCCCTGTCTAATATGATTGTTGGTCGAAGGATTGACAATCTTACTCCGTAAAAAGAAAATATCTAATGTCTCGAAATCTTCCAGTTGGCAGACCGCTTTAGCCCACAATGGGGCTGTTGCCCCACTGAAGTACTATTTTGATGCCCCACTGAAATACTAATTTTCTTTTTAATTAACTTAAATAATAGCACATACATAACCAAACAAATAATGCTACATCAAATAAAAATCTGAATGTTGGTATAAGAAAAAAAATCCCACTAACAAGCATTATTATAGACTGGTGACTACATATTTCATATCAAGTCAGTAATTTAAATATAGTTAAAACTCAATTAAGAAATATTCATAAAAATAAAACCGTTCGTAATCGAAACAAATCATGAATATTCTTAACTCGATACTTGGAGCAATTGCACGATTTTCATGTACTTGAAGCTGTTCTGTCATTTACAAGGTTAATAATTTTTTCTCTTTTTGTGAAAGTTTAAATGGTTTGGCAGTACACAGAACATCTTTATTTCTTGACAACCTTGACAATGCAATAATTGGGTGTAATATAAATGCGATTAAGATATATAAATCAACACAAATGAAAGTGAAAAGAATCGTAAATTATGTATGATTATTTTCAAATACATCAGGAATTCCAAGCATAATTATATATGAGTACATTACACATATTCGGAGCAGGGCTTGATAAAAAAAAATACAATATTTGAGTTACAATATTACATCTACTAATTAAATGACAATACTAATTTTAAATATAATTTTGTATTACAAAAAGCGGGTTTGAAAGTTTTTAAAAACCAGCAGATGCAACCTGGTATTGCTCGGTTTACAGAAAGTAATAAAATTTCTTAACTTCTATATACAGAATTAAAAATTAGAGATTTCAAATATCTCGCCTTTTGTAATATAATCATTAACTCATAAGAATTTATTTCACCTTTAATTTGTTGGAATTTATTTTTAAAAATGTAATAGAGTTAGTTTGGAAAATAAATTTAGAATTAATATTATAAATTTTGCTATTGATATTTTTTACAGTAACTTAATAAATGACATCAGTTATGACTAGCGGTCTCTGGTTTCGTGAAAATCTGACGGCATTAAAAATAAATCTCATGCCAAAATAAACCTTATCAATCTTTTCAAGAATTATTCAACAACTTAACACCACATCTGCAGTAGAAAACACAGAAGGAGCTCACTGGCACGATGAGAATTGAGTATAGCAAGCTTCTCGTTGCTGGTAGATCAGTCCTGGGTAAAGTTAATCTGTCATTTTAGTACATATCACTCTGGCATTGTCACTGTCTGACATTTGAAGACAATTTGTTTGCCATATAAACGAGAAAAACTCTTATTTTTTTGTAAATTAATTATTGTTAGATTTAATTTTTTCTTACAGTAATAAAATACAAAAAAATATGGCGAAATTGCTGCACTTGAGAAAAAGATTACCCGATTCTTTCAAATTCGGACGCTTATTAATCTAAATATTTTATTGTGTAGTCATTTTAGTTCATCAGTTTTTAACCATATTAAAGAAACATGATTGCTAAGTTAATTAAAAAATTCTTAAAAGCCTAACAATTCGACAAATTTTTAATGGAAACAATATGTTAGATTCATTCATTATGAATTGTTTGCCTTTCTGAACATATATTATTCAGCTATCGAAAAGCATAAATTTGTATTTTAAATACTGTAATATTCTGCATGCAATCCAAAATATCATATAACCCACAGGCTTAATTTTCAGCCCTAAAAAATAAATTTGTATAAATCGAAGTCTTAAAAAATTTGCTGTATTCCCGTCTATTCTTTAAGAAACCATATACCAATTAAGTTTTATTTTATATTGACATGCCATAAAATTAACAAAACTTTAAGATTTAAAGAGCATTTTTGATGCCATAATTGCGTAGAAATTTTTTTTATAAAACTTAAGATAACAGTAATCGGAAAGAAGATATACATTTAAAAAATTATGAAAACAAAAGAAATGATGAATAACCACAATTAATTTTTAATTTGTTCTTTTGTGAAGTATTTTCAATTCTCACACACATTCTTTCAATTTTCTTTCCCCAATTTTTTCTCTTTTTCTTAATTTTCTTTTTTTTTTTTAATTGTAAAACGCATTTTCAGGTAGGGTTTTATAGAATTGATTTTTATGAGGTTTCTGGTAAAAATTATGCAAATTATACATAACGGAGTATAATATGCATAACGAATTTTTAAAATTTTATAAGGTAACAAATTAAGGCAATTAAAAAGAAATCTATTGAAGATTAACTAACAAGGCGATTTTTATTGATTTAAATTTAATAAGGGACTTATTTAAACTAAGATTATACAATAGAAGCAGCCAAAGTTTTTTCGCAGTTTGTGTTCTCTATAAATCTTGTTCAGGTGTTTTGAATTAAATAAATCGATAACACTCTGAACAGTTGATTGAACTCCAATTTCACATGTGTGCCCCATTTGTCATTGGGAAAAGATCCACCTTAAGAGCATTACATCTCCTAAGAAATGCCAAAAAATGATTTTCACCTTAGCTGAAATCGATATACTCTTATTCTTAACCGTAATCGAAAACTTTCGACATCTTTGTTTTCTTTGCAAGTAGGTATTGGTCAACTCATTTTTGTCTAACCATGTGATCGCTTACGACCAATCTGGTCCATATGCCTTCTCCTCACGTGTTCTAGTAACACACTGCAATCAGTAGTATCAGTTTTTTTTCCATACTTTGATCAGAAGTTTAGGTTTTCGGTTCTCCATACATTCAGTAATCGTTCTGTCGATTGAAAAGATATTTGGAAAAGTAGACTCGATGTTGCTGCCCAGATGCCAACGTTTTGGATAAGGAGGTTTTGCCGTGCAGATATATCTTACCAAGAGAATGTTTAGCTTTCAGATCCAATCTCATGTAATGGTATATCTGAATTCCTAAATAAGCTGTTAATATTTTCGAGTACACAAATATTAAAAAAGTACTTATACGAGACTTTATTTAATTATCTGATTATTAAAAATTAGTGCTTTTATATAATTATTATATAAACAAAAATGTATACATGCATTTGGGAAAGTTATAGCAAGATCTAAAGGTTTGGTTTGTCACTCTACGGTCATTTTGTGTACACTTTTGGCTAATTAGACCGAGACCTACAGTTTAACGTAGATTCCGAACCCCTCACAAACATCCATGCCACCACCAAGATTCGAACCTGAAGCCTGTGGTACCAAAGGCCAGAGCGTTAGCCGATTGGTCATCAGGCTGCTACAAGATCTAAAAGTTACAACACTTAGGATTTCGTTTCATTTCCCTCTGAATTTATTATTTCATTCCAAAAGTTACAAAAAAATGTCATTGATTATTTTAACGTAAGAAAAAAAAAATATTTATTTTTATTGCTCCCAAATTTTCACGTCATCAGATGACTTATGTTATGATTAGTTATGTTAAAGCAGAAAAAAAAATGATACAGATATTAATTTTAAATTTATTTTCTAAATTTACATTTGTAACCATGCTTCCTAGGTAAGAGTGCCACCTGTGGCGTTCAGGCGAAATGGTCAGTTGGCCAACAGACCCTCACCCGATGAGAAAGTATCTTTTGCGCACCCTGCGCGTACCCGAGTATCGGGTTTTCGGCTAAGAAATGGAATCGTTTATGAATCTATAATTATGTTTTTAAATGTGTTGCATAAGGTTTGTCGTTAATTGTATGTCTGTGGTGTTTGTGCGTGTGTCAATAAAGATGAGGCACAGATTGGAGAACTCAACCACATCCAGTTACAATCGGATTGCCCAACCTGCACACTACACATTATATTCTCCAAAATAAATGCGAATAGATTACAGGTGAAAAAAATCTTGGATGAAAGTGGTTGTTTTATTTAGATAAGTTATATATAGTTTAAGGCGAATTATTCAAATTTTCTAATCGTAAATTATGTGTAGATATTTTTTCTCAATAAAATTTACCAAAACTAAAAATCTTTTTTTTTTAACCAGGCAATGCCGGGTCATATCTGGTATTATTTATAATATTATACAAAGCTTATATTGGAATCCTAGAACACAGATTTATGAATTAATAAGCGCAGTTCAAAGCCTTGCAAGTGAGCCAAATTGCAAGTTCCCATGTTTATACTAATAATGATCCAACAAATTAAAACAATCTTAAATTCTTGCGTTGAGTTTGAAGAGAAAAATGAACATAAATTTTCCTAAATGCCATAGGCGAACATATAAATTGAGAGGGCTGAAAAAAATTAATAATAATGTTCTAAATTAAGAGGGCATCAGAAATTAATAATTAACCCGTCGAAGTGATGATTTCTTTGTAAAGTAACGAGTCAGTAATTACACACGCATGGCCAAATGCATAAAAAGAGTAAATGCCTTAAATGTACAGAAAAAAGAACTATAACGGTAAGTTCACATAACAGCATTCTTTTGGACAACGTAAAATGTGCAAGAATATATCAATAACAGTAGTAATGTAACATTTTTCTAACACAGCTAGATTTTAGTTATATTATTACCTGATGTTTTTATCAATGCCTTTATTATTAGTTTTTTTATGATCTAATACTAGAAATTTAATTGATTCCAATTTCTCAGTTCATATAGAGTCTTTAATTTCGATTCCATTATAATGTAACATTATATTAATCATAATTCATTTAATATTTTATTTTAATATAGTAAGTAGTTATTGAAAAATACTATGCATGGTATTAATATCTAATATCAATCGATATGTTATTTTTGTTTAACTTTAACTGCAGAGCACTAGTTTAAAAATTATTATTTTAAATTTGGAATAATAAGCTGTTCTTATGACAGACAGTTTGGGCATTGCCCCATTAAGGCCAAAGCATTTTCTACTGAAAGGAAATTATGAAATTTAATTTTTGCATTGATTTATTTAATTTTTACACTTATAATTAAAGGAACAAAAGTGAAAAAGGAAAAAAAAATTTTTTTACCCACTTACAAAGTTTTTTCAAAAATGCAACGCCAATCCAAAACGACTATTTTTCCGTTACTTAATTTTTTTAAATCTATATTATGAAAAGGCATATTACATCACTACGTGTAGTTATAGTTTATAGAAAAACAGCTTCATAAAATATAATAATTTCAAATTGCACTGATATCTACGAAAATAATGCAAAAGTAAACATAGAAATCCCCAAAATTGTCTAAAAAAGAACTAATTATTTTTAACAATTATCAAACGACATGAAATATATTTTTCTCGATATCATAGAAATTTTTTTTTATAACAAAGCAGTAAAAATTTAAAAATGGTATCATGGAAAACTAAAAAAAGTTGCAATGTTGCGTTTTCACAACGCCAATCTTAAAGGGTTAAATCATAGGAAAGGAGACCAAGTTAATACGAGAATAATTTTTTAAAGTGTCAAATTAATCCATTTTAAAATTTTTTATTAATAAAACTATTAAAAAATACTTTATAAACCACGGGTGAAGATTAAATGTTTTATGGTGATTTTGTATACTGTGAAGTGTACCGAAATAAAAAAATTGAAGAATTTGTCTCGTCATATTTATATCGCACACTACCGGGGGATGTCTACAGATACCACACGTCTCCCACTTTATTTATTTGGAAAAACGAGTGGCCCCGAAGACATCAGCAAATAGCAGAATGGATTTTAAATTTTATTAGAGCGGTTGGCCATCGGTAGCATCGCGATAGCATCAACCATCCCCCTGATATCTGATGGGTGTTTTTGTTCCCCCGGGATGGCATCACTATCCCGGGATGCGGAAGATGGAACGGGAGGATGAGGAGTGAGAAACAACTGATGAACACTGGCAGAGATGAAAGACCACTCTTGGGGAGGCGTGTACGTATTACAAAAGAACAACTTAAGGTCAACATACTACTGTGTCAAAAAGTAAGACCAGTTTTCAATTTAAATTTCCCGGGCATATGGTATTTCAATTTTTTTTTTTTTTTTTAGTTTGTTGGCACTGTCCTTGACATCTGTGTGAAATTTCCCTAGTCAAAAAACTCATTAGTGTTTGTGTTAAGCTGGTTTTTGTGAGATGCTAAAACTGATTGCGGCGATTTTTGAAATGTCTGAATTAATTGAGCAAAGAACATGCATTAAATTTTATTTGCGGAAACGTATAGAATGTTGCAGAAGGCATTCGGTGAGCATTCCTATATCAGAAAGAAATGTTTAGAAGTGGTATAAACAGTTCAAAGAAGGCAGAGAACGCATTGAAGACGCAGAGCCCTCTGGTCGACCCTCAACCTCAACCGACGAAGCTCACTTCCAAAACATTAAAGATTTGGTGCTTGCAAACCGTCGATTTGCAATTAGAGACCTTGCTGATGAGGTTGGAATTCCAAAAGGATCGGTCCATTCTATTTTGGGCCTCAAACGCGTCAAATCTCGATTGGTACCGAAAACACTGAATGCGCCAGCTCACACTGCATTGCTTCTTCGTGCCTTTTTCGCCAAAAATTAAAAACCCGTATCGTTCACACGCACCATATTTAACTTATTTAGCATAATGCTACTTCTGGCATTACTTGAACTCAAAAGACCACTCTCGGGACACAGTTTTGAGTCGATTGAAAAGACATTTCAAAAATCGCCGGAATCAGTTTTAGCATCCCATAAAACCAATCGTAACTCAAACACTGAATATTTTGACGGGAAATTTCACACAGATGTCGAGGACAGTGCCAACAGCCTAAAAAAAAAAAAAAAAAAAGGAAATACCATATGCCCGGGAAATTTAAATTGAAAACTGGTCTTAGCTTTTGGACACAGTAGTAATCCAACCAAGGCTTGTTATGTCGCTTTGGATTGTGAAAGAAAGGTTTCCGTCATCATCAAATTAGTATTAATTAAATTGGTAAACTTTTGTATGCTTTGACAACATTCTTTGCTTTGCGACTGGTAGCATACATGTAATGAATGTTTATTAGCATCATCAAATATGTAAATGAACATGATTTCAGAAAAAAATTATTTATCAAAAATTAATTTATTACCCTAGTAGATGAGAATACTTAATAAAAATTGATAAACCTATGGATTATATGTAAATTTATTCGTAAATTGAGAAGAAAAGAAAAAAGAAGAAATAGGGTAGAAATTTTTAAGACATCACAAGATACAGGTAGATAACTGAAACACAAGAATTTTGGAACATCGCATCCAGATAATGGATGACTAATTTTGTTCTACCTCGTTACCTACAAATTATTTAATAAAAAAATTAGTATTAATAAAAGTATTTGCCATCACAAAAGTTTAAAAATTAAGGATTCCCTTGCTTAAATTATTTTTAAATTAATTCATAGATACTTTTATGTAGGTGTGCAATTAAATATGTGAAATGTAGCGAGTAGGATTTTTTGTTGTTGTTATACATCATTGGGCCTTCTTTTTTTGCTTAGGAATTCTGTAAATAATCAACAAAGAGGGACGATGGGAAAATATTGTTTTCTAGAGATAGCTGTATCATATTTGAGTAACATGAGAAATTCGAAAAATTCGAAAAATTTCGAAAAATTCCCATTAGATTAGCCTGAATGTCGATAGTAAACCCTGTTGTTATCAAGTCTTTTCTGGAATGGACTCGAACATTTTAGCCGTCCTGCACTAGATATTCACATGACCCTAGGCCAAAACCCGAGCATTGAGTAGAATTGACAAACATCACATCTTCTTTGATGGTAACTTCATTAATTATGAACAAATATGCTCATTTTATCTACAATAGACTAATGTTTTTGGAATGGATTCGAACCTTAATCGTCCTTCACTAGATTCTCACATGAACCTATGTTTACAAGCCGAGCATTCAGTAGAATTGACATAATAAACATCGCATCTTCTTTGAAGGTAATTTCATTAATTACGAACAGATATACTCATTTTATCTACAATAGATTAATGTTTTTAAAGGATATACATTGAATCCTTTAAAATTAAATTCCAGTAAATTTTTAAACGTGTCCCTCTTAAAATCTAGACTGCAGCCAACGGACGCTGCAACGTCAAGTCAGAGGCAGTGTTTCCCATCACACCAGCAGTCCTTCACGATTCACCCCATAAACTAAAAAAAAAAAATACATATATATTTTAAAGCCCACTCTTTCTGGCCTTCGAAAACTAACGTTTCACATCCCTCCCTTCCACTTTTAAAAAGCGCATAAAAAATAAAAAAAATAAAAGTCAATCTTTTACTACAAACCTGACAGTTTGCTCGCTCAATCTTCCTTTCGCTTTTATGAAATATCTTGTTTATTTTCTGGCCCAAGGTAATCGAATATATCCCCGCTAACGCGAGTAGTTTTCCGAAATTTTTCCTCTTTTATTATCTTCAAATTTGCGCCATATTGAAGTAAAATAAAAAAAGTCAAGGGGTAGGAATGGGGAGGGGAGGATTTTAAAACAGTATATTTCACTGGCAGCCCGAATTGAAATTTAGGGCTACGGAATGCTTGTAAGGTTCGACATGACGGACAGTAATGGTCATCGAGTCTGACGTCCACCGTTTTTCGGAAAGTAGTTTTACCGATCTGTCCAATATCATGTTCGCTGCTGCAGAGATTTTTGTTGATGAATGCAATTTTTACGACACTTATCTCTTTCAGAAATAAGTCGACTGCCGATTCGTTTTCGTTGCGTTTGATTAAATGCGCCAGGTCACCTGGGAAACTTTAAAGTATATCAGAAAGATTCATTTTAGATTTTTTCTTTTTGTTCAACCGGTCTGTGAAAGAAAGAGTTGTATAAGTAATCATAAATACAATAGAACATATTGCTATTAACATTAAATTTTTTCAGTAAATAATTTGTACGAGGAAGAACAAAATTAGTCATCCATTTTAAGAATTTGCATCTAAAAAATCCATGTTGCGTATTTGCATCTGGAAAATCCATGTTGCGTATTTGCATCTGGAAAATCCATGTTGCGTATTTGCATCTGGAAAAAATCCATGTTGCGTATTTGCATCTGGAAAATCCATGTTGCGTATTTGCATCTGGAAAATCCATGTTGCGTATTTGCATCTGGAAAATCCATGTTGCGTATTTGCATCTGGAAAATCCATGTTGCGTATTTGCATCTGGAAAATCCATCTTCAGGATTTGCATCTGGAAAATCCATCTTCAGGATTTGCATCTGGAAAATCCATCTTCAGGATTTGCATCTAGTAATTCGTCTTCCGGACTTGCATCTGGTAATCCATTTTTCCGGATTTGCATTTTCTGGAGTTCCAAAACCTTTACGTTTTAGTTATTATCTGCCCGTATCTTGTGTCGTTATCTGGTCACAGAATATAACATATGGTCACAGAATATATTTTAGTATGCGTCGTTGCAAAAACCTATTCAACTAGTTGAATAATTTAATCGCAATCGACTGATCTATATTACTTATAAATTAGAGTAATAATAATATGGGCAAAAATGCATTCTATAAAGTCTGAAATTTCTTCAAAGAAAAAAATAAAATAACCTAATAAATAGAGTAATCAGAAATCAGATTTTAAACAAACCCGTTAAATCCAATATAAAATTGAGCCAATAAACTATGAAATTATTAAATGCATACTATGAACATTATTTAGCTATGATAACATACTTTAACAGTTGATGTTGAATTGACAGCAAAAATTAAACACAATTTAAATGAAGAATTAATAGAAATTTTTTCTATTTTTCGTTAAGCACCAAATTAAAAAAAAATTATTAATTTTTTTTTTAGTTATATGAGACACAAACATATTAATAAACAGTTTTTTAATAATATAAAGATAATTCTTGTGTTAAAGATATAGGAATTTTGATACAAGATTATATATGTATATTACTGCGATACTGTAATATGGTGAATACAGTGGGTACAAAAAGTATTTGCACACTTACATTTTTGCTTGCAAATCATAAAATTAAGCATTAAGAAATACAAAAATTGGTATTGCCAAAGTAGAATAAGTTTAATCACCTAAATTAAACAGAAAAAATACAATAATGTAAATAACAATTTTTTTTGCAACAAAATTAAAATATCTCGTGTCAAAAAAGTATTTGCACACCCGCATGAATACGAAAGAAATATAATATATAAGAAAATTTCAAATAACTAATATTTAGTATGCATTCCATTAGCATCTATTACTGCTTGTAATCTTGTTGGCATTGATTTAATTAAATTTTCTGTAACAGTAGGGGCAATATTTGACCACTCTTCAATAAGAGCTTGTTTAAGTGCAGATTTGCTTGAAATCTTCTTTTTTCTTACTTTTAAATCCAAAGAATTCCATACATTTTCCAAAGGATTTAAGTCTGGTGATTGTGGTGGAGTAGCAAGTCTTCTGGGTACATTATAAAGCAACCACATTCGTGTTATACCGGCAGTGTGCTTGGGATCATTGTCTTGCTGAAAATAGTACGAATTACTGATACCCAATTTTATTGCACTTTGTGGCAAGTTATCTCGCAACACATTAATATAGGTTCGAGCTGTCATATTCCCATCAATGAAACACAAATTGACAACTCCTTTGCTAGCCATGCACCCCAAACCATAACAGAGCCTCTTCCATGTTTAACTGTAGGTAATACATTTTTAGTATGGAAAGCAGTGCAAGGCTTTCTATAAATTAATTTACTGCCATCTTATTTAAAGATATTGAACTTACTCTCCTCGGAGAATATGACATTTTTCCAAAAATCAATCGGCTTATTGATATGTTTTTTAGCGAATTCGAGTCTCTTCAGTCTATTTCGTTCATTTATAAAAGGTTTTTTCCTTGGAGATATCCCATAAATTTGTGCATCATGCAGGACATTTCGAATACTTTGGGCACTAATTTAAACTCCAGATGTTGAAGCGACATCATTGGCTAATGTTATCGCACTAACAAATGGATTTTTTGATGCCTCTCTTATAATCTTCCGCTTAATTCGCTGTGAAAGTTTCTTTGGGCGTCCAGAACTCAAGTTATTTGATGTAGATCCTCTTTCTTTGTGACGTTTTATAATGTACCGAACAGTAGAAAAGCAAGCATTTACCTTTTTACCTATTTCGCGATAACTTAGGCCATTTTCACGAAGAGAAACAATTTTTTCTCTCAACGAGATCGGCAATTCAGATTTCTTAGGTGCCATCACAAATTGAAATCAACAATCAACTGATAAAGTATCGACACTACCTCCCTTTATAGTCGTCTTACGTATGTTATTTACAGCGGGATGACTATCAAATAATTAGCAAAAAAATGCAAATTTCCTAAAGTTGAGTTGAGTGTGCAAATATTTTTTTGACGTAAGATATTTTAATTTTATCGCAAAATTTTTTTTTTAAAAATTAGTTTAGATGAATAAGGTTATTGTGTTTTTAAAATGCCCATTTTTGTACTTTTTAATGCATTTTTTTATGAATTGTAAACAAAACTGTATGTGTGCAAATACTTTTTGTACCCACTGTACTTAAAATTCATGAGAGATCCGAAATCATAATATTACAGAATCAAGGAAGTGATTGAATAACATGTGGCGTGACTGTTATAATAATAAGAAAACTGTAATGTTCGTTTTGATTTTGTTACTACATCTGTGTCCATCTTCCAAGACCAATTTTAAATTTAAATTCCCGGGGCTTATCGAATTTTATTTATATTTTTTTAGGTTGCTGGCACTGTCCTTGACATCAGTGTGAAATTTGACGTCAAAATATTCATTAGTGTGTGAGTTAGGCTTAGCTTTATGAGACGCTAAAAGTGATTCCGCGATTTTTGAAATGTCTGAATTAATTGAGCAATGAACATTAAATTTTGTTTGCGAAAACTTATAGAATGTTGTAGAAGGCATTCGGTTAGCATACCTATATCGGAAATAAATGTTTACAAGTGGTATAAACAGTGCAAAGAAGGCAGAGAACGCGTTGAAGACGAAGAGCCCTCTGGTCGACACACCAACCTCAACTGACGAAGCTCACGACCAAAAAATTAAAGATTTGGTGCACACCGTGCGACTTCTAGCTATTCCCTAAACTCAAAAGACCACTCCGGGGACACCGTTTTGAGTCGATTGAAGAGATTCAACGTGAACCGCTTCGCGCTTTGAAAGCCATCCTGGCCGATGACTTTTTAGCATGCATTGAGGATTGGTAAAAACTTTGGTAAAAGTGCATTGTGTCCGGAAGGGATTACTTTGAAAGCGCTGAAATAAATTTGGAAGAATAAATAACGAGTTTCTGAAAAAAAATAATTGGTCTTACTTTTTGGGCGCCGTTGTATGTAGAATACTTAAAATTCGTGAGAGATCTGAAATCCTAATATTACAGCATAAATAAGTGATCAAATCATATATGTGGTGTGGACGGTATAATAATAAAAAAACTATAATCTTCGTTTTGATTTTGGTACTACGGTAAAATATTTTTAGTTTATTGAAAATTTTTATTTCATGAGAACGCAGCACTTTAATAATTTTTAAGCAAAATCAGAATTTTCTATACACATATTTAAAACTTTTATTTAATAAATATTTTACAGCCTTCTTTTTATCTTGAAAATAGTAGAAATAGTGATGATCAGTGTGAGAAATATTTCAACTCTGAATTTGAAATATAAATAGAATATTCGATACACGATTTTTTCCAACTAATATTACCTTAAAAATATAAAATTTTGATTTATTATGAAATATAATAAATCTAATTTTGATAAATATAAAAATTTGTAAATGTAGGATATAAAATTTATATTAATTTTTTAATGGAACAAAACAATTCCTTTTTATTAGAAAATTTTGTTATTGAGAAAAAAATTGATGTTTTTAAATTATTATTTTTTAAGCACATAATATTATTAAACACTTTAATCAATAATAATTATGCAGTTAAAAGTTTCTTGTTCAAATTACCAGATTTTTAAAGATTTTCAGTCAATATAGGGGTATTTGAACTATGCTTTTTTTCTATCGTTAAAATTTTATACACAATTTTATTTACTTTAAAAAGTTGTCAAATATTTTTACTATGCTGAACATAAAAAGTACATAGCTATAAATAACAATATATTTTTTCAATAAATTCTCTTCAATAACTTGGAAAAAAAATTTTGAAATCGTTTTATACTTACAACAAAATCGATAGTTTAAAGTTAGCCATAAAAGCTCCCAAATATATTGATACCAGATATACGATTTTCGTAAATAAAGCTGTATTTAATATTTGAGTCATTTAGCTTTAGCGTACAAAAATGAAGTGTCAATTTTTATCTAATATGGCAACACAGATGCATTTGACTTGACTTGGCTTGACTTTGAGATTTGTGCTTACCTAGTTACCTGCCTTGCTTCTGATTATCTGATTGCTGCTTATTAAAGAATAAGAAAAAGAAAAACAAACGAATTCGTAAATCGTAACAATTAAATAAAATGCATTCAAAGAAATGAGCGAATAAATTTTTTAGAAATGAATTAGAATGATTGCGTTCATTTGCAAGCTTCCGAAAGAATAATAATTTTTAAATGCTAACACTCACTGCATTGGGCTGATGGCCCAGTGGTTAGCATTCTGGCGCTCGGTACCACAGGTTTCGGGTTCGAGTTCCGGCGGCATGGATGTTTGTAATGGCCGGTAAACCACTTGAAACCGTAGGTCCCGGTCTAATATGACTGTTGGGCTGAGACTGACAACCCTATCCCATAAAAAGAGAAACATCTCCTATCTAGAAACGAATTCGTTTCGAATCTGCCAGCTGGCAGACGGCTTTGGCCCACCATGGGGCTGTTTCGCCACTGATGTTGAATCACTGCATTAAATGAACAATGAATAAAAAAAAAAGAAATGTTTTTCTATTCTTCTCTGTCTTTTGTGTATACCACCGATGCAACTCTTAGGTAAAAGTGAAAAAGTGGAGAACTTTATTTTCAAAGTAGAATTTTGAGATAATTGCACCGCATTTGCTTATCTTATGGAATACACACGAACCAGGTAGCAATAAATGTTGATGCTAGACTATTACTCAATCTGTTACAATCACCATCTAGTATTCTCGTTTCTGAAAACTTTAATAGACGATAAAAGGGGATTAGTACCAGACAAGCCTAAATATCAAATCCCAAAAATTCGTGTTCTTATCACTTAATATAATTTTTGTATTTACATTAGCAATCAGAATAATTTTATATGCATGCTTGTTTTTTTATTATTATTATCCTGTATTTTATATGGGACTGATGGCCGAGTGATTGGCGCTAGGAGGCACAGATTTCGGGTTCGAGCCCCGGCGGTGCCATGGATGTTTGTAGTGGTTCGGAATCCCCTTTAAACTATAGGTCTCGGTTTAATATGGCTGTTGAGCGTTGTTGTTGTTCTAATGCAGCTAACAATACCGGAGCAGTTAATCTTTATGCCATAAGCAAGAGCTACATCGCTGTTACTCATTTAGCACTATCCAGGGGACACATGCAGTTTGAAATGTTACGGACACGAGTAACACTAAACCCCACAACGCTCTATGATCATATGAGACCGCGATCTACGGTTTAAAGTGGAGCCAAAGGACTAGCCACTCGGCCAAATAGTGCGTCTAATTTGGCGGACAACGTTACCCCATAAAAAGAAATGCATCTCTCATCTCATAATCTACCAGTAGGCAGACGGCCTTGGCCTATAATGGGGCTGTTGCGCCAATGATGATGACGATATTTACGATTACCATTGCTAAATTGCAATTATTAACATTAAGAAATGGGGGGTTGGGATGTAGAGAAGGTTCGAATGGATTTAACACCATGTTTATCTAATATTCCACTCTACGTGTCTAATCGTATGCATATCTTTTTGGAAAAATTTCATTTTTCCCTTGAACAGAAAAAAAAAGGTGAATCAGTCCAACAAGTCTAAAATCCGGGGCCTGAATTACCAAGTGGCGGGCACTCGGTACCACAGGTTTCAGTTCGAGTCCCGGCGTGTCATGGATGTTTGTAGTGGTTCGGAATCCATTTTAAACCGTAGGTCCCAGTCTAACAGGATCGTAGAGTGTTGCGGAGGTACTGTTATTCCACGTCCGTAGCTTGTCTTAGAACTACACGCACCTCCTGGGTAGTGCTAAGTGAGTAACGCCGGTGCAGCGCTTGCCGTAAGGCATCAAAGACAATTGTCTAAGTGTTTACCAGCTGCATTAGAAAAAAAAAAGTCTTAAATTCGTTTGATTGCCAGATTAATGTACTACTTTACAATTGCATGCATTTTGGAAATAATAACAGCAATCCTAATTTCAGTAGGATTTAAATATTAAAAAATTGAACAACTTTAATGATTAATAAGTAAAAGACTGAACCAAATTGTTCTTAAAGAAACATTTTATTTACAATGCAATATAACTAAGAAACATATTTTTACAATCTGAAGTTACACGCTCAAAAATATAAGATGGAGACAATGTTGTGTAAACACTCATTTCAGAGAAATATTTATTTGATAGAAATTACAATCTAGCATGCAACATTCAATCGAGTGCTTTAGTAATTCTTATACACATTTCACAAATATGAAAATAGCTAACCTGATTGTAAATCACATTGAAATTCATGTTTACCTTTTCTTATAAAATCTCTTCTTTTTGTAACTTAAAAAAAGAAATAAATATTTTTATATTTATTGAAAAAATTATGAATTTCTAAGAAGCATAAATCGTAAATATTCTTACCGAAATATTTAAACAAATAATTATTTTCAAACAATTTATTATTGTACAAAATACGAATATTCACAGATAAATTGTTACTTATTATATTTATATCGAATTTTTCAAAACATTTTCAGAAATTATTCAATTTTGTAAATAATGTTCTATGATAATTTTGTTTTGTAAATCTTTTTCTTTTGTAATGCAACATGACTCAAGTAACTAATCATAAGAGTGATTTTTTTAATGAAGCAAAACATTACATACGAGTTTTGAAATAATACAACAATAACAATCAAAAAGTAGATATAAATATCACGAGGAAGGTGGGGGGGGGCAGTAACAGACCACGCATGCTCAATAAAAAGGTTAGATTGATGTTTATCTATTCATCATCATTCTCCATTACTCCGATAGAAGGTGTTAGGGATAATGTGAAGTTAAAAAAGTGTTACATATTTTTTTTCTATAAAACTTACAGATAAAAGTTCTTTTGTTTAGTATATTATATATTATGTTATATGTTTATTATATGTTTATAATATTTTAATATATTATATGTTTATTATGTTATAAATAATTTAGTTTATTATTTATTGACAAACAGTGTAAAATGAGCTCTTTTAATTATTTAATACATTTAGCGATGCATTATTTGATTGCGTACTATATTATCAAATATTTAAACTTTTTTATTTTTTAAAGTAGCGAACGTGTTGTGTAATAAATTTATAATACAACTTAAGAAAAGCTTACATTTTTTAATTCGTTATTTTTAAAAAATAAAAGTTAAAAAAAAAAAAAAAAAATTCGCAAATTTTTGTTTTCAGTAAAAATCTGCATGCTTATTTATATTTTAAATATTGAAATATTCAATAAACTTTCGTTTCAATATGAAGAATATGACTTTAAAACATTCAAAAAAATATGTAATAGTGTATTGTTTCTATATTAAATCTCAATTAAGAATATTTAAAAATATAAATTTGAGAAAAAGAAGTTAAGAAAATGATAATAATAAATAAATGTATGTATTTTTAGTAACATTTATTTGTGTATAGATATTATCTAAATAGTAAATGAAAAATGATTAAATAGAAAATACATTGGAACAAAATCATTAAATTCAATAATTACATTTCATCATATGCAATGGTTTCCCAATTAAATTCAATTAGATAATTCAAATATGAGAAATTTAATAGTACTTTTAGCACTAATGTTTCTATAAGGCAAATTTGTAAATATAAGTAATCCCTCATTATATGGCACATATTGTAAAGTATAAAATATATACACTCTTATGTAGCATTTGTAAATCTTATGTAGCACTGCTACAATATGTCTGGTTTCTCTAGTAAACAAATATTTTTTGTTATCCAAAATTGGAAATTTGGAAATTTTGAATTGAATTATCTAACACATAAATTTTTTACAGAATTATGAAAGCATAATTGATCTTATTCTTATCTGTTTCTATCACATCAATTTTTTGAATCCTTATAATAGAATCTATAACTATGATTAGTTGAACTGAATTTACTCTAGCTTTTAAATTAAAATTGTAAAGAAATAATTTTGAAATTTCTGAAACAAGTACTAGAAATATTTAGGTAAGTGCATTTTCAAAATCTGTTCTTTAAATATTAAATACGGTGTACCTAAACGTATGGTTATCTTTTTGGCTATTAAGTTGAATTTAGTATCTTATTTTACAAATAATTAAAAATTAAATCGTGTGAAACGTCATTTCTACATAAATAAAAAAACAATTTTTCACAATTAGTTGCTTAAATTAATCGTAAAGTTATTTTCTAATTGCAAAAAATTTCACATTTTCTAAAAAGAATTCAGCCAATTGTAAAAAAATTGTAAAAAACTGAAAAAACCCTGAATAATTTTTTTTCAAAACTGACAAAAAATCTCTGAAGGACATAGAAATCAAATTTTTCTTTTATTTTTGAAGAAATAAAATAATCTGATGAAATTAACATAAAATTATTATAGCCATAAATAATATATAATATACAATAATATATGTTATGCATAATAACATATTACAATACAATGATAATAAATTATTATTAAATACAATAATGAAACTAGAAATTTCTAAAGTAAGAATGAAAAGATTGCATTTAAAAAAAAGCGTTTAAAAAAAGGCATTTTAGAAAACGGTATATATAGTATTAATTATTTCTTTCATTGATTTTAAACTAATGAATTCCTCAAAATCTTTTTAAATATTTTTTCACACATTTTAGAATACATATCAGTAATCTTTTTAAAATGTTAAAAAAATATAAAAAATTCAAAAGCTTTTACATTTACAAAAAAACAAATTATATTATTATTTTATTTTATAAAAAGGCAAAAATATAGAACTAAAACTTCGAAATATGCAATCTTGAACTTGAAATTTCTATCTTTTCAATTTATAATGATGATGACCAAGTGATGCGAACTTTATACAAAGTGTACAGTTAGTGCAGAGCAGAATAGCATTGTTGTTGAGCTTATCATCATTAACCTAACAATTCATACTACAGGATTTGTAAATACAGATTTTAAAATTAGAATGGAGATTCACGGCTATGACAGGATTTACTAAAATTTTCTACATTATATGTTTTAGTAGTAAAGCAATGAGTAAATCTGATGAAGTAGTTTTATTTGTACGGGAAGGAACATAACATGCATTGGAGGATAAAGAAACTTTTTTTATTTTCAATAACAAAATTATGAATAAAGATAAAATAGAAAAATATATTAATAGAACAAAAATTTATGTATTTACAGTCATTAGATAGATATACGTTATTTAAATAAGTTAACTTTGATTTTAAAAGCCATTGTCCTTATATTAAGATCACAGACATTTTTCCTTTAATGTCTTTTGTCAAATTCCAGTATCTTTTTCCTATTGTAAGTTTAAAATGTGTTTATATTAGATTCACTGTCAATTAATTGCACTTCTTCGTTACGGATGTTGTTAAGGTAAATATGAAGATTTAACATATTTTAAAACATTCAGTGTACAACACAAAAATTAAATATTATCTGAATATACAATAAATAAGTCTGACTATGTCTTGATGGAAGTCAGTAATTTATTCATTTAATCTACATTGGTAATAAACTTAAATAAAAAAAAAATACTCAATCATTATATGTCTTTATTTAGTTGTTATAATAACAAAAGGGAAATTGCCAATAAAGTACGTACTTATAGGTTTTTGTTTATTATAATAATGCTATATAAATAATTTATCATTATGATGGTATATTTAAATGCAAAATTTTGCTATTAAATTTGGGATCGATGAAATAGTTCACAAAAACCATAGCAACATCCCTTTTATAATCATTAGAGATTAAATTTACCAAGAATAATTATGATATAGCTATTATTTTAAGCACTAGAATAATATTGTAAGCTTCAATAGGAAAGAGGATTACTATATTAAGCTCCTACCTTTTTAATTTCAGTGTAAAAACTTTAAGAGATATATTAGTTTAAATGACTACTTAAGAATGAATTTTTAGTAAGATTTTGTTGATATTTATACAAAAAATACCATTGTATAATAAAATACTCAGAAGAAAAGAAGACAATAAATAATAATACTTGCAAACTTTTGAAAATTGGGATCTGAAACGTGCAGTTGTACAAAATACATATTTTTGTGAGCATATTTCTCAAATATGTACAAATATCCAGTGCAAAAATGCATGAAAAAGTGAAGTATATATTGTATAATGAAGCTGCACAGCAAGTAGCTTTTTGATAAATGTTCTAACACGACGTACACTTAAGTTCTTTTCTAGCTTACTTTTAAGTGGTCTTTATTACACACATATATATTATTTAAACCTTTTTTTTTTACTTAGATAAAATTATGCATTTCTAAGATTATGAGAGATACTATAATTTACATCAGAAGTATCAACCTTTAAACTTATTACCAAGATATTAGACTTTTGCATAATTAGTTTATTTCTATGGCTTATTTATAGACAATCGTATAGATGTATATATTTTCAAGTAGTAAGGGAATTTATTTCGTTACAAAATAAATATAAATGTTCTTCCTTTATATAGATTTATATTAATTAAGAATACCATATAATCTTATAGATTCTTTTAATAGAATTGAATAATTTTTTCAAAAACTGTCATGGTATAGATAAAGGCACCTGATTCTGAAGATTTCAGCAAAAAGCCTGTAGAAATTTTAAGAACTTTGAGCTTATTCACATTAATAACATAAATAATGAAAATATTTATTTCTCTCAATATCTTAAATAGCTATTACAGTTAAGTAATTCCATAATTAGACTATTTGCAACTTTGGCTGCAACGAATTTAAAACTATTATGCTATTCATATCATTAACGATAACACGTTTGCAAATATTTGAATCCAATCTACATGATTATCAAGTGTAATTACTATATATAGCACATATTTAATACATTATAATAAATAATATACTATGTCATACATATATTTCTTCAGTATTAAGTTACCAATTACTATTCTATATTACACGTAAGACATAATTTTTTTTCTAGTTTACAATAGCAGTTGTTAGTTGTTTTAGAACCTTTCTTGAAGCACACAACTGGTTGAGCTGTTCCATGTTTTGTCCAATAATGCTTGATCTTTTTGGCTTTCAATACTACAAATTGTACTTAGAACTTTGGGCTAAAAGTTTCCTACGTATACAATGATGGATATCATCTTAAAATGATAGCGAGTTGTCGTAATTTGATCGAGTAATTACTCTTCTTTCACGCGAATCTACTTTTTGTGTTGATCACAGGCTAAATTTGTCGCGTGCTGGAAAACTCTAAGCAATGAATGCTAGATTTCTTTTTAAGCCTTTTGGTCGATTGCTGTTTAAATCGCTAGGATCGATATGATTTTAGCAATAGTATTCGATGGTTATTTTATTGAAAACTCTGTTTTATTAACTTAAATAGTATTACTGCTTTCGATGAACTTATATCAATGCAAAAAAGAAAAATTTTCGATGGACTCAATCCTTAAACATCCTTACTAAAATCCAAGCTTGCACTTTTTTAATTGACTTGAGTAAGCAGTTTATTTGATTTCGATTGCTTTGATTTAATTGCAGCACCATTATATAACAACTTTTAAAGAATTAAAGATAAGTAAATACTCAAATTGATGTTGATATATTAAAGTCAATTTTTATAATTGTTCATTTTAAAATATGCTATTTGAAGTAACTTGAAGTATTTTAAAATCGACTGGTTGGCTAATTGACCTGTCCAGTAAATTAAATAACAATAATATAATAGTTAGAAATTTATGAAGAAGCAACCAATCAGTTCCATTTCTTTCGAGTTCAATTTAGGGTTCAAACATTGATTACATTTCACTCTTTTCAGTTTCTTAATTGAATCATTTCTCTTTGAAATACAATTGTATATGAGAAAATACTTTTAATCATTTCGTTTTTACCACGGATATCTGTCGATGATTAACATGCCAAAATTTTATGAGATTCGATGAAATAACATTTCTAATAACTTGTGCACAAACAATAGAATTATAATTATTTGCTGAACATCCAGATCTTGATTATCAAGATTTTAAAGCTATTTCTGAAAAGTAAAAACAAAATCTTGATCAATATTACCATCAACAGATCGTCTTTGTTCTAATCGTTTGCACAGCAAAACGATCTGGGTCCTCAAACACACTCTGTTGAAGCAAGTTCGTCAGCAAGAAGTCTCATTTCCTTTCACCTGAAACTTGAGTGTCTGTATCGAGTTAGCAGATTGAGATTTTGGGATGTGCTCATCTGGCGATGAATCGCTAGCTGGATCTATGGTAACGTTGGGCGCCGATGGGGATGGGCTGATTCCTTCTGGAAGATTTTCGCACCTCACGGTGCAAAATTGCCGTCTTTCGTTGTCTTCTGTCTCCGAATCAGATTCGCCCTTTACACTGCAGAGCTCTTCCAAACTGACAGTCAAGTTCTCTGAATCTCGATGGAGCCGTCTCTTGATGAGACCTTCCATCATGTGGTAATCTGCCTCCTCTGCAGCATGGAGGTTTTCCGATTCTACAGACAGCAAGGTTTGGTACTCGGCACTGTTTTGTCTAGAGAAGGAAGTAGCGAATGATGGACCAAAAGTGTGGGTCAGGGGAGAAGTGGATCTGGGTCTGCTGTAACGGATTGAAAAATTCTCGATGTCATCTGTGATGCTGGTGTACTCTCCCCTGGTGAGTCCCAGGTGTGGCCTCAATACTCCACCTGGTGGATAGAGACTGCATTCGCTGGTGTTGATGGTATTTTTTCTCCTCATGGGTCCCCCCACTGCCACAGAAGCACTTCTCTCTACAGGTTGTTTGGCAGGAATCAGGTTACTGATTGTGTCTTCCATTTGTGAGACACTGCTGCCTCGTGTGAGGATTGGCTCAGAGACCACGTCTGATTCCGTTGATTGCACATTGAAGGTGTCACGAGTTGGGACAGTGGACTGTCGCATCAAACCAAGTCTGTCAATGGCCGTTCTCGATAGGCGACGCTGATGTCTGCCACCAATAAACACCGACTGCCTGTCAATGGAATCTTGTGAAGACATCTGGGGTGTCAGGGAGCTTTTCGAAGTTATTGAATCACGCTGTTCATTGAACTGAACTTTGCTGGAAGACGGACTCTGTAAGAACAAGAAGTATTTTACTTTTGAATATACGCATTTTACATCTGAATAAGTTACAAAAAAAAATTCTAGTTGAAAGTTTGCAGAATACAAGCAATACTAGCGGTCTAAAAAATATTATTATATCATTATTGCATTTACTAAGCATTGCATTGCATTTTTTTTTATTTTCTGGTTATTGTAATTTTATTAAAAGTTGTTTCTTTTTAAAATTAGCAAATATTTGAACTTTGTAATATGCACAAATATAAGAATATTTGAATATACACTAAAATGCATTATTCAACAATATTATCCAACATTAACAGAAATTTAACCTTTTAAAATCATATATTTTAAACAGCACATAACATTTCCTGAAAATCATCTAAAAACAAAGCGTTCAGAATTCTTGCGTATGCAATCTTATATAGGATATTCGAACAATGCAGCATAAACTGTAATGGAGAATTCTCGCTCGGTGTACATAAAAGTTATCTATGGAACCATATCACTACGTCGTATGGTTTCCGAGAAGAATGCGAAAGAAAAAGCATGATGTCACATCTGGGGCATGAAAAATAAGCCTTAATAGAAGGTGAAACTGCGGTTACTAAATATGACATGATATTGACATAAGAAAGTGAAAAAAAGGATTACCGTTTATATCGAGGTATGCAAAACGATCATCATTCATTGTCTAATTGTAAAAGATTCAATATCATTGTGCCCCCAAAAGTGAAGGCAGTATGCAAACGATTAACTAAATCTTGTTCTTAGTGGAAATAGATCTACCAATTCTTCCAAATGTCTCTATAGGAAAAATCCAAAAGGGTTCAGATTTTGAGATTATAGCTGTAATACAGCAGGACTCTGTCTTTCTATCTGTCGCTGTCGACAGGATGGAAGCATGTTGGACAGCAAGAGGTATACTTCCTCACAGTTTGTAATGCATCTCCATCACACTAACCGTAGATAAAGTACATATCGCAATATTCACGAATGGAATATACTATAACTATACAAAGACTGGTAATAATTTAAAGCAACGCGAATCCAATGGCGAACGCTCAATTTGCAATTTTCTTTTTAAATTGCTCCCCTAAGCTTATGAGTACATTTTATATTTTTAGTTTTATCTAATGGAACGTTTTTGTTGTTTTAATCTTGCATTTTTATATGATTACATTAAAGCTCATTTTATATAAACCAGAGCTGACTTTCTTTCACACTTTTCTCAAAAATTATACAGCTCAGAGATATGGTTACATAGACACGCTTTGTCGAAAATGATGTCGATCTAGAACTTTTGATTTGTTTGTCACGTGAACACTTTCCCTCTCTTAACTATAACCAACCGTACTTCGGTATAAGAACTTTTTTCGCGCTCTGAACTTAGGAACTTCCTTGTTAGGAGTTAGCCGCGCCAAGATGCGGTTTTTCTGTCTGTATGTCCAGTATTTTTGTGTCATCTTGCCAGTATAATGTGTGAATAAAAGAATTGTAAATAAATATTAATTGTCTGCATCCCACCCCTTTGGATATCTCACTCTTAATATTCCTGGGAACTGGAAAGGTAAGAGAAATTTTGTATGAACCTTTCTAGTTTTTTTGGAGGATTGTTTTGGTGAGGTTAAACGCTTTATGTACATTTAGAAAGGATTCTCTCCCTTCACAGTTCATGCTGTATTATGCAAACATTCTGCATAAGGCAACTAAGAGCTTCAAAGGGAATTAATTTGTTTCTGCGTGTATTCTTAACAAATAAAAAAAATATTTTAAATGACTATTTGATGTTCCAATAGAAAAATTTCATATTACTCCTAATCAGTTTTTTTTCAAACGCTCGAAGGGAATTGATATCTGAGCTTCATTTGATACAACAAAAATTTTTTGATGATGACAAAAGTGGAGAGCAATTAACTTTTACATTATTAATTTGTAACTAAATACTTTTTGTTGCCCAATTGAATCATTGTCAATTTTGAAGCTGCGTGATTTTACAACTGAAATGACAAAATAATTTAGTGTAATGCCCAAAAAATTCGTCGAAAATTAATTTTATCTCGATTTGTATTTTGTATTAGATATATATAACTGGAATTAGAATGGAAATAATAATATGAAAAAAAAAAAACATAAATAAAAAATTTTATTTGTTAAATTTGCATTATTTTAGAATTACCGTATAGAGGGCAGCAGTAAAATGTAAAAAATAAACAAAATCTAATTTACCAATTTTTTAAGATTAATATTATATATATATCTATATAATATATATATATAATATATAAATAAATAAATAAATAAATAAATTCTATATATATATATATATATATATATATATCATTCAGGAAAAACTTTTATATTTTAATTTTCTGAAATTTGTAACAATTAAAAGTACACTACAAAAATTGTAAATAATTTAAAAAAATAATAATTTTCTAAGAAGCTATTAATATTATTCAATCGAATTGTAAAATATCTAAAATTTTGTGTGAGAAATTATTTAGAAAAGTTTATAAATTATTTCATTTAGATATTTCTATGTAGCAAGTGCCTACAAAAAAGTTTAGCTTGCATTTTTTTTTTATTTTTCTTATATTTCGATTAAAAAATTTTTTAATTCTTACCTAAACAAATATGAACCTTTTGAGAATCATGATATTTTATTATGATTTATTCTACTTATTTTGTAATTTAAGCTGTTTAATAAATGTAAATAAATCATTTTATAATTATATCTTTGATGATATCTATCTTTTTTTTTCATTAAAATCTTCCCAATAAATTTATTTACATATAAATTAGTTATTCTTAGATTTAGTTAGACATATAATTTATTTGAAAATAAAATTTATGAAAGAATGTTGAATACACTTGTTTTTTAAACTTCATCAATTTATTTTTCTTTTCAATTAAATAAAATATGATTTTAATGGATTATTCGTAAGCCAAAAATTGTAAATCCAATTGTAGTTGTATAACTTGTGAATAGATGGCGCCACATCATAAGTGACTCGATGAGCAATTGAACTGCATTTGGAAAAAGAAAAATTGTTTCACGAAGCACAAAAAGTAGATAAAATTACAAAAATAGTTGTTAAAAAATTTAAAATGAGTATATTATCTAGGATTTCCAATCCTGACAAATAAGCAAAATATAATGCATTAATAATTTTTTTAATTCTTTTCAATGAAATTTCTTTTATTCAATTTTTTAAAAAAAATTTCTTTTATTCAATTTTTAAAAAAAAATTTCTTTTAAACTCTTGAGAAGATTAAGTTTAAATCAATTAATTTTATCAATCAATCAATTTTATTCATCAATTTATTATCAATCAATTTTATTCAATTTTTTAAAAAAAATTTCTTTTAAACTCTTGAGAAGATTAAGTTTAAATCAATTAAATAAAAAGTATTTAAGATAATAGAAATAGGAATTTAAAAAAATTACTTGATAAAAGAGTACATGTGTGTGTTTGTAAGTGTTCTTTCTCTCTCTCTCTTTTACATAATAATATAAATATTTGTATGAGTGTATGTTTTAACACTAATAAACTACAAAAATAGAAGTTCGTTTTTACTGCCTGAATTTATTGTTTTGTCCAAAAATTACGAAAAATTTTTTATTAATTTTTTTTTAAATTTAATAAAAAGCTTATTTTTTTATTGCTCAGATTTTCCCACCACCACATGATGCCCGCCTTAGAAACTATCTGACTCCATTAGTAAATTTATTGTGAAAAAATAAGATAAAAAATGTACAGTATTAATTTTTAATTTATTTACTAAACTAACATTATTGTATTATTGAAAATAAAGGCTAATAGATTAAAAAGGAAAAACAATCATTGGAAATATTTCGAAAAAAATGGTGGCTTCTTTAGACAATTTATATTATTTAAAGTGGTTGTTTAAATTATTAAACTTTAATTCTACGCAAATATTTTTCTTAATAGAAATTATTAAAACTAAAAATGTCCTATTTTCTGTAACAGGATAGGTCGGGTCATATGATAGTACTTAATAAAAACTAGTTCATGATGTTAGTTATTTTTTTCTCTTGTGTTACAAGATATTATGCACATAATTCTACCAATTTAGCTCAGTATGTTGAAATTATAATTGAAACAAGTGATTTTTAGAAATGCGGTACTACTGCTACCTTTTTGATAGCGGTGTGATCTTCTAGGAAATTAGCTTCGTTTGTTGGCTCTACTATTTTGGGCGCTTCGCTGTTGCGTAACGGTAACCGCTGGACGCGTTCGTCAGGGTCTTCGTCAGAGGGCTCAGATTCGTCACAAATCGAAGACATGGTCCTGGAAAAGAAAAGTCCCAAAATGATATTTATTCAGATATAAATACTTATTTGGGAAATATAATATGGACACTGTATATGTGGGGATTATTAAATAAATTTTTCTTTTTTTGCTCTTTAAATCTTTTAGTACATCCAAGGAAAATATTGTATTGAAAACGCAATAATTCCTCTTAAAAACATCAAGAATTTAAATTTAATGATTAGGAAACATTAAGAAACTAAATTTAGGTAATTTTACAAGTGTAATAAAGAAACAAGCTGTGCTTAAGTATTAATGTCTTGTACATTTGGTCATTTGGTATAATTTAAAATACCAATGTAAGGAAAGAAAGCATAAAATGATACAGTCGATACTTTTAAAAGATAATGTTCATATTTCTGTAAGTCTGTTTAGATCAAATTACAGTTTTTTTTACATAAATGAAAAGTAAAAAAAAAAAAAAAAAAACTAAAATTCTTTCGTGCGTTTTAATACAACATAAAAAGTAACCAATTAATAAAAAAATCCTTTACGTACGCAAAGATAATTTATTTAATAAGTAAATTATTATTGTTATTAGTATAAGGGAATATTATGATAATGTTGGAGAAAACAGATGAGTTTTGAACCGTCAAACTTTTCCAAATGCCATCTCTGAGATTGTTTGAGACAATGACAGTTACATATTGTGATTGTACAATGAATAACACAGTAGTACAGTGTACTTTGGGTGTCACCTTGGTATATCTTAGATTCCCTTCGCGTATCTTGGATAGTGATAAAATTTCTGTTTTGAATTGAAGAAGAGGAACTAAAATTCTAATCAATATCCCAGCCTGAGTTAATTCATTCTACATTCGGAGTGCACAATGTGGGTGAAGTGCTATAGATCTCCGTTGTATACCTTGAGTAAAGCCGAAACTGTTAGTTATCAGCCGTTCTAAAGGTAAATGGTTCTCCGGTTAAAGTGACCGCCACATAAAAACAACAATATATATTAACGAATATGATAATTAAAAATGAGCACTGTGGTTTACCTGTGAGAGAGAGCAGAAGGTAGCTTCCCAAAAGCTGGCTCTGCCATAGAGGTTACAATGTAACGATGGATGACCGCCAACGAGGCGGCCGTCTGTTCGGCGAGGTCTTCCAGTTTGGTCAGGCGGAATTCCAAAGTTTTGATGCACGCGCTGGATTCCTTCTCTCTGTGATTTATGTCTTCCACCCTTTGAGACATCATTTCCACCCTACACAGAGAGAAAAAATAATATGATTGCAATCAATCGATAAGAAACCACCTTAAAATTCACATGAAGTGAATAAATAAGTTTGATTAAAAATAAAAAGAATCTAACATAGTTTATCAAAGCAATTTTCAACCAGTGTGTGCCATGAGAAGTTCTTGACTAATTTCTATAAGCCATTAATTAAATTGTTTTTGAAAAAATGCATGAAATTTATGAAAATATTTTTATATTTACAGATAAAATTAGTGCTTTGAGAGAAAATTGATGATTCTGAAAGGAGAGAATTCATAAATAAAATGTAATAGACACGTTTGAGTTAATGTAAAGAAGTAAATTGGGTAAAATTTTATTGAATAAATTTTAAAAATTAAGGATTTATAGTACAGAAATGTTGAGATATATTCAGACACTCAGTTCAAGTTGGTTTTTTTTGCCGCTGTCAGTTTGCCTGGAAGATGGCGGCTGAAAAACTAATAGTTGAAAAAAATGCATACAAATATTTAAAAAAAAAAAAAAAAAAATTTTAAACTATCAATTTTAAGTTTGTAAAATTTATTCAATAAGACTTCAATTCAGTTTTCAGAAGAATACTTATTTGTAAGGATAGACGTGCTACAATAGCTATCATTATTAATGGATTTAATAGACGTGACGAAATAAATGTGTCAGAGCGTAAAGTTACATCATGCACTTTTGTCTATGAAACTCATTTCAGGATCTAATCTAAATATAATTTATCGATTTAAATACATAAAAGGCGGCGTAACCATGAACATTGGAGTAGGAGAAGAAAACTACATAAACCGAATTATGTCATTTTCCATTTCATCCTGTTGATTTAAGATTCTATGAGCAACATTTTCATATATAAAACTGTAACCCTGCTTCATCCTACGCACTGTGGCAAGAGCGCCCCCTGTGGCGTTCAGGAGAAATAGTCAGTCGTTCTCGAGACTCTCACCCGAGAGGAAGTACAGCGAAATCCTGTGCTTCTGTTGAGAATAATTCTTCTGTTAATTTATAATCTCTCATCCAAAGAGACAATGTATTTAACGTAACACTGCGTTTTAGTTGGACTGCAGACTCTCATCAGGAGAAGTATCTTTCGCACACCTTGCACGTACCTGAGTATCGTTTTTTCAGCTTAGAAGTGGAGTCCTTCTACGAATCTATAATTATATGTCTTTAAATGTGTTAAATATTGTGTGCGTGTGGGGGGTTTGTGCATGTGTAAATAAAGATATGAGTTCTAAAGCCTATGCCTCCAGTATGTCAATCCAACCACAACCAATACGATCTTATTGCCCAACCTGCGCCCTACAAAACTATGGAAGAGAATACAAACATCAACACTACAACCAATGACTTTACAAAAACTGAGCTGATCATTGTTAAAATCATGGCACGATAGGAGCAACCTACAGTATCTAGTTGAAGGCATCAGGGCCACTTGGAGGATCTTTTACATTCCAAAGAAGCATCTACCCTTTCAGATGCTTTAACGTTTTGACTGATTAGTTAAACTTTAACAAATTTTACTATTAAAAAGCATAATATCAAGAAACGAGAACCATACGTTGAGAAGATACATTTTCAAAAAGAGATAAATCGAGGTATGCCCATACCTTTCGGTGGTGAATCGCACTTGCTCTTCTGTAGACATGTGGAGTTGTGTCTCCTTTTCTCTGAAATACCCTTCGACGCATTCTTCTTCGAAGTCGTAGATGTTCTGGACATCGCTCTCCGATAAAAAAAGTTCTAAGAAATATTAACAAACAATACTTATGAAGCAGCTGTTTGTTTTTGTGTTAAAATTAATTGACGCAGCATAATATTTTGTGTTCACAAATCAAAGTTTATTTCTAAATATTCGAGATATTAGGGGACTCATATTAATTTATAATACAAAATTTTGTCTACGAAAAAAGTATGAAAATGTCTGTGAATAAAATCAAAAGTTAAAAAATTAATTGATGTATGAATTAACATTTATCCTCTTTACCTTAAAAAAATATCTTTTGCAGTTTTTTTCAATCAAGTGCCATAATGCTAATTTTAAATTTTCAATCTATTTTTAAAAATGTTTATTTAATATATTAGTTATTTTTGATGGGAAAACAACTTTGTAGTTAACCTGTAAGAGACTTTTGGTTTAACAAAATTTTTTTAACAATTAATTTTTAATAATATTAATAAATTTTTAAAAATGAATGTCAGTACTATATAAAGTGTAACATTAAATAATCCAAAGCATTCCAATTTCAATATTTTATTTGTTCGTTAATTTTTTTTTTCATTTATCTTGAAATGGGAATGAACTGTCTTTTGGTTCCAGAAGTAGTAATCAAAATTTAATAATTCAGTTATTGTTAGATTTGTCCTGTAAAGATTTACCATCTGATGGCAAATTTGATGAAATTGATTTTCCTATGTATTGTAAATGTGCATTTAGATTTAAATACATTAATGAATTTGGATCTTTTTATTATCTTATTAATATACACAATTCAAAAGTTTTCGGATTTCAATAATTTACTTAAAAAACAACAACAACTATGCATAAAGAAAGAAAATTTTTACTAATAACACTGAAAGAATTCAAAGATTCTCATTCATAGTGTATGGAAATCAATTGTCAAGAAGAAGATTAAAGAACTGGTTGATATGTTGCATATCTTGACATAAGCTATTACATTGTACAGTTTGGAATAAATTTTAGTAACAAAATTTTAAAGTTTTAATATCGTATATGAACTCTGCATTAAAAAAAATAAATGTTAATAACATTTCTATTTAACTTTATAATTTTGAATTATCACATACATTTTTTGCTATTGAAAAAGATCTTTAAAGTATACACAAAAATTAAATTTGTCACAATACTAAAAGGCGATCAAAAAGTCACACAAAAATTATGGACATTAATGGTGAGTTGTTTCAATAAATGGTAACCATATAGTATTACAAGTAACATTCCGCTTCAGATTTCATCATAGCGTCGACAGTTTATAATGTTAGCTCTAAACGACATTTGTTTGGTGTATAATCAAGATAAATCTTTCCCAAGCAGAATGAAATTTTAAGAATGAGCCTTATCTTGAAACGTATTTTTACTGTAAAGGCGTTGAAACTGTTTCCAACTGTTATTAAGCAGATAAGACAGTGATTTTTCGCTTGGTAACTGAATTTCGAGAAATTGGAAAGCATTCACGATAAAAAAAGGATCTGCCACTCTGTTTTTAGTTTTGACAAAATGGACAAAGTGAATAATAAAATGTTGGAGATTCCACCAAAGATCAACATCGCATCACGCTGACATTGTAATCAAGTGTATCATATGGGAGTGCTGAAGAAATTACACCTTCATCTTTATCGTGTTCGTACCATTTAAGAACTGAAAATGCCTGATTAGTTTCAAACTATCTGTGGCTTAGATTATTTATTGACACGAATGAATATTGAAGCTTTTACGAATACGCCAATTCCGAGAAACTGGAAAGCATTCACGACAAGAAACGAAGTATCTGCCAGTCTTCTTTGAATTTTCACAAAATACACATAGTCAAAAATAAGATGTTGGAATCTCCAACAAAGAGTGTGGGGAAGCTAGCATCGTAATCAAGCCTTCATTTTTATTGTGTTAGAAAGGCATTCAAGAAATGAAAATGCCTGATCAGTTTCAACTGTCTATGGCTTCGATTATTTATGGATACGAATGGATATTGAAGCTTTTACGAATACACATTTTATTAGTACGCGAATTTCGAGAAATTGGAAAGCACTTACGATAACAATCGAAATGTCTGCCCGTCTGTTTTGTGTTTTGGCAAAATGGACACAGTCAAAAATAAAATGATGGAGTCTCCAACAAAGAGTGTGAGGAAGCTGGCATTGGAATAAAGTGTCCTATGAGAATGCTGAGGAAATTACACCTCCATCTTTATCGTGATAGTACCATTCAAGAATTGAAAATACCTGACTAGCTTCAACTGCTGGTGGCTCAGATTATTTATTGACACGAATAAATATTGAAGCTTTTACGAATACGCCAATTTCGAGAAACTGGAAAGCATTCACGATAAGAAACGAAGTGTCTGCCAGTCTGCTTTCAGTTTTGACAAAATAGACACAGTCAAAAATAAGATGTTGGAGTCTCCAACAAAGAGTGTGAGGAAGCTGGCATTGTAACCATGTGTATTCTTCACCCTCATCTTTATCATATTATCAAAAACTGAAAATGCCTGATCAGCTTCAACTGTCTGTGGCTTAGATTATTTATTGGCATGAATGGTATTGAAACTTTTAAGAATACTTATGAACGTTGGTTCTATCTAAGTGGATATGCCAATAGCAAAAGCACAAGAATATGGAACATATAAGTTCCACATTTGTTTCATGAAAGTTTTCTACATTCATTAACAGTTGGTGTCCAATGTGGTGTAACCAAATTTCTAATGAATCCAATTCAAATGTTGAAACTAAGATTAAATGTGCATTGAGAAAAGTGGTCCCAAATTTGAAAGAATGCATTTGTGCATGCATTCAAGAAACAAGGTGATAATTTGAATATATAATGCGCCAATGTTCGAAGTTCTGATTTTGAAAATAGTACCTCTTTCAATTTAGTTCATGTTTCTAGCTTCATTCATTTAGTATACCTGTAGTAGAAAAATTTTTTTTTGCATGGGTTGCGCAACTTTTCCATCACCCTATATTATATCTGTCTGACAGAGACACACAAGGAAAGTAACAATATGAGAACAATCGAGTGAAAAGAAAGTGAGGACTGACTGAGTCCGTGGTCGAAGGAGTCTTCCTTTCCCTGACACCTGGTGAGCAGATGCTTGACGAGCAAGTGGATGTGAGAGAAGATGATCAGAGGGGGCGGAAGGAGGGGCTTCTGCTCGTACTCCATCACCACTTTGAAGCGCTGGCTCTTCCACACTTCCTGCGACATGTTGTTCACCTCGAAAAGATGTTGCTGCGAAGGAAAGAAAGTAGTTGAGAGAACAGCACGAAAACCTTAGTTAAGAATAGAAATAATTGAGGATATTATTATTAGTGACAATGATGATAATGATCTCAGAATGTCCAACTGAGAGAGCAATTAAAACAATAAACTGATACAGTCATAGTAAGGGCTTCAATAATTTTTGAACAGAAGTTTTCTTTAAGGTTTTCTATGATATTTTGTAATTTTGCAAAACCGCCATTATATGTTGTGAGAGGAAAAATATTGAATTTTATGTTTGCTACCATTTTGTTTTGATTTTGATCTATATAATGGCATGCTCTTATTAATGCAGTTGTTTTAGCTGTTGTTCAGCTGTTTCATGATCTCGCAGATTTGATTTCTAAATTTCGTTTCTGGGCCTCTTAACTTGTATCTTGCCCACAGTAATGACATTCAATTATGTGACTAAAATGGGAGAGATTTGTTGTTATCTGTTTTTTCTTATCCCACTTGGTCGACAGCAGCATCTAGACCAAGTCCATGAACCCGTGGTAGTGATAAAGAATAAAAAATTCGGTTTCTTTTTTCCTTGACCTTGCAGCACAAAGATAAGAGGCACCCAAAGGAGAAGTCTGACTTAACCCAATTCAGTTATATCCCCCCAGACACTGGGTATCCCTTTTAGTCGCCTTTTATTCCATGCATGGGCTACAGTGGGTCTGTTCTAATCTCGACCCACACAGGAAGAAAGAGATTTGAACTACCTTATAAGCGTTTTTGTTTTCTTCAACGTAGACACGTGGTGGTTGTTGTCAGATTCAAAAATCTTTTAATTTATCAAATTTCATAGCCAATTAAATCACAGAAAAGGAAGAATCCTTTTAAATTGTCGAAATCAGAGAGACACAACTGGACACATTTATGACTTCTTGTATTGCTACAAATTCGCATCTGTAGTTGGATAAAACGCTGTATGGCTCAAATTAATGGTGCAAATGTCTATTAATACGTCATTATTTAAGGTGATATATTCTGAGGAACTGTCTATTGTTAGACGGTATTGTTAAAATATTAAAAATATAAAGTATCTTTAATTTATTAAAAAAAAAGATTTTATACGAACTCTTTTATAAGTTTTTCAGTTTCATTCGGATATCAGGCATCTGAATTGCCTTTTTTAAATTTAATGACATTTGGAGGCTGATTTTGTTTTATAAATATATTTAATTTTTTTATTAATTTTTTAATTATTTTACTTTTACGTTGCTTATTTGACTGATTTGCACGAGAAAGGCTTCTGTTTTATAAAAATGTGTCCATTCTACATTGTACTAAGCAAAATAATACTAAAACATCGCCACACTTGGAAATTTATCAAAATTTAGAAAATTTTATAATGCTGGACAGAGAATTTGTCTGTAGATGATATATCGATATCATAACACATTTTCGTGTCAATTTTCAGGAAACACATAAGTAATCCCATGTTAAAAATATGTATAAAATATTGCACAGTTTTCTTTGTCTACTGAAGCACTTTACCAACATGCAATGCATATATCAGGATCACATGTATACAATTATGTTATGCATATATCATGATCATATGTATACAATTATGTTATGCATATATCATGTCACATATATAAAATTATGTTATACATATATTATGTCACATGTATACAGTTACGTTGTGCATATTATGTCACATGTATACAGTTATGTTGTGCATATTATGTCACATGTATACTATTACGTTATGCATATATCATGTCACCTGCATACAAATATGTCATGTATATATCATGCCCCCTGTATACAATTATGCAAATATATTACATGTATACAATTATGTTATGCATATATCATGCCACATGTATACAATTATGTTCTGCATATATCATGTCATATTTATACAATATATCACATGTTACCCAGTATTTGATAAATTTGTTACCATATATTTTTTTTTTATTTATAAATAAACTGTACTCCTCTTCAATAACTTAACAAATTTTTTAAAATGTATTCTGATCTAACTATAATGGTTAAATATAAAAAGAAAAGTTTCTAAAAATGAAGAGATTTTTTTAGATTAAAAAAGCCATATATGTGTTCTTTAGTTCAAGCCATAGGTTCTAATTTTCATGAAAAAAAAAAAAAAAATATATATTTTTCTCTTGACAAGAATTAAATTCTATGATTAAATTAAAGAACAATGTTTTTAGAAATAATCTTGGAATCAGTAAACAAAATGCCATTTATTGTTATAAATAAATGTATTTTATATTTTAATATAGGAATTGGAAAAAAAAAATGTTTTAGATATGGAAATACTTTAATATATATAAAAAAAATCTTCAAAGAAATTTTTTTATGAAATATTTAAAATATTTATAACGACAATGGATAATATTAAGTTACTCACTTAAAAACTGCTATGAGTAGATTAACTAGAAGGATATTTGCTATTAATAAGTAGATTGCCATGATAGCTGGATTAATCCACATTCCAGGACGACAAGGGACTTGTCCTTTTCCATCTCCGCATTGAGCTGTGAAAAAGGATATTAAAATACATATTAACAATAGTTTATCAGGAAAATAAATATTATTAATTGATGAAAACTAGATTAAAAATTATTAGATTTATAAGTTTGACAATAAGCAAGAAGATTAAATTCAATTAATGAACACCTTTTAAAGAATATTATTAATTATATTGTTTATTTACCAATATTATTTTAAAGGAGTAAAGAAATAATTTATAAATTCAAAGTATTTGTTTACAGGATTTTAAATGATATCGCATAGTTATGGTTTTTAAAATATTTAAAAATAAAAATAAATAGATTTTGGATCTATTATGAATTGATTGTTTTTCATTTACTTCCATGTTTTCATTGTTTGTTTTGTTTGTTTCATTTATGTTTTCATTGCTGTGTTTGTTTTCATGTTTTCATTTACTGGAAATTAATTTCTTGTTTTAATATTTTCTTAAAATGATTGGTCCACAAACATTAATTCAATTTTTACATAACATGCAAAAATATTATTAAGTGTTTTGTTGCTTTAAAGTACGACTTTTGAATTTGTTTTAATTAATTGAATTGCATAAATAGGCAGGGAAGATGCATACAATTTAGCTGATTTAGCCCTGGAAAAAACATTTTTTATAATTTTATAATAATTTTAAATGCCAAAATATAATTTTTTTATCTTATCTTTTATTTAAATTTTTTTAAATTTAATTTAGTAAACATATAGATTAACTCAGAAAACATAATGAAACACTGTCACACAAAATTTCCAGAAAAAACAGTTCAGTGCACTTACGATCAATTCTGTCTGCAAATACTTCTCCGTACAACATAAAGTACGGCATGTAAAATATGCTTCTCACCAGTACCCAAGAAAATTCTTCATCTGGATTTAATATGCCCTGTCTAGCCACACCGTAGCTCATCAATACCACAAGCAAGAGGACTACAAAGTAGATCATGTCAATCACCTGAAAGAGATTTTAAGTAATAAGAATTAGGGATATCTCTTCGTTTCTCATCATCACATAAATATCCTCCTAATAGTTCCCTGATTATTAGGAGATAACTAAAGGTGAGTTTCCACCAGATACTAAAATCTCATTGTTGTAGAATGCGAGCCAATAGGAAGCTTAGGAAGCAGGAGATCAAGCTTCTAATTGGATGGCGCTTTAAAACATGAGATTTCAGTATCCGATGGAAAACACCTTAATCAGTAATGTAAAAATTAAATTCACCACCCATTTTTTAATCTCATAATGATACATATAATTAAAAATTCCATAATAAATACTCATATGAATCCAAATACTCATAAAAATCCAAATTAACATTATTTGACTTTGATTAAATTGAAAATATTTTCATTGTATTGTAACAATACCCACCATTTTTCCTATCATCGTAACATAGGGTCCCAGATATTTGTTGACACTAAGGAAATCCAAGGACCGTATGTACCAGTACATGATGTCCAAGCAATAGATGACCCTACCATAGTCCTGGGTAGCCGGATTCAACCTGAGGGACATCCCAACCAAGAAGAATATGATGACCGCCAAATCACACGGATTCCATTTTTTCTCAATCCACACAGCAAGCTTTTGGGCAAAATTCACTGGTTCTGAAGAGACAACCTTACGAAAAAGTTACATTAAGTTAATTTTCATTTTATTTTGTGTAACAAAATTTTAAATAATATGTGCGTCCATTATTTTTAAAATATTAGAAGAGTTTTTGCATACCATTACAATTGAAATTAAATCTGCGGTTAAATCGTAAAAAAGGGGCCATTGGGATTAGTCAACTTTTTGTAACTCCAAGTGGCGAGATAAGTCGCCACATCTGGTAACCTTTGATTCTTGTACTGTTTGCAATTCACTTCACTTACAAACGCAACCCTTTCCTTGGCGCACTTCGGAGAAAAAAATTTTTGACGACTAATCCCAGCGGCCCCTGTTCTGCGATTTTACCAAATTTGATAGTGCACAAGTAAATAAACGCAAAAGTTAGCGATTCTTTACTGTAACACTTCGTGAAACAATTTTTTTCACCTTAAAAGATTATGATAATCAATTATTTACTCCCTTTCATAACACTGTCTTTCAATATAAATTATTATATTTCTTCAAAGTTGTTTCGTTATATTATATTTTATAGATTTTTAAAAAAATTAAATATTTATAATGCACATTATTTTTTAAATTAAATATTGCATAAAAAAGATGGCACTGTAATTATATTTGATATAATTTCCTTCCAAAAGATGGCGCTGCAATAATATTTTCCTTCTGCGGATAAAATTTTTATCATGTGATCTAAGTTTATGAATTTTTTTGAAATGGGGAGAAAAGATTTGTGCTTCAATAGTTCTGAAATGATGGCAAAACTGCATTAATTATAAACTAATTTTAATTTAATTTTTAATCATGAACAAATAACTAGGAAAGTTCAAAGAAAATTTCATTGAAAATATTTTAATGGAATGTAGTAAAAAAAAAGTTTGAGCACCGTATAAAAAATTCAAAAATAATTTTAGTGATTTGAATTCAAGTGATATCTAAAGCAAGTTCATAGTCAAACTGAATAATGGTTCTATCTAAATTTATGCAGACGTTGATAGATTAGGTGCATTTTGTTTTCAGCATGAAAAATATTGTTTTATAAAACTTAAATAAAAGTGTGAATCCATCATTTTTGCTCAATATGAAGTTTATAATAGCATATAGCATATTCAAAAAGCATTGAATAGTTAAATGATTGCTTTGGAAAAATAAGTAGTTGTATACAAATTTTGGGGCTTATTAATTTGGAAAATAATATAAAATGTTTGATATTTATCAACATTTACGAATACAATCCTATAAAATTACATGGATGACAAGATTTTATAAAAAATTAATTTAAATAAGTTAATACTTCTGACATTAAATTTTAGAATATGTTATGTAAAATATTATATTGGTTTGTTAAAAATGCAGTAAATTAATATAATCATTCAATGTAAGTAAAAATAAATTTATATTTTACTGTTTATTCAAAGTATATAGAAACAGCATTGAATATGAGATTTTATACGATTCTGTTAAAAGAAAAAGTTTTAAATAGCTGATAAAGAATGATATAAAATTATAAGTATATGGTACTATTATTATCTAGATTTTGAGCTTTTTTATTTGAAAAATTATATTTTAAATATTAATTTATTTATTCTATTAGATATTTTATTATATTCTGTTTTAGATTCATCCTTAATAATCTAAATTATGTATCCAGATTAATTTGAAATAATAGAGATAAATTTATATTTTAAATAATATTAGAAAAAAATAAAGTTACAAAATTGTATTTATTTTTTTTAAGAGAAAATGTTAGAAAATGGGGGGAATGTTTCCGGCAAAGAATAACGATATTGGTTCCACTTTTACTCAATGAACTTTATGTGGCGCCATCTATTGGAAACCGTATAAATCTTAATCCTGTAGAAAGTAATTATGTGTAAACATAACATTTTTTACTTTAAATTTATTATATTTTTTTTGATGATTAAAGTGAATTTTATGGATAAAATTACACCCTCCCTCAAAAAATACGAAGATATAGCAATAATATAAGCTATGTAATATTTATATACAATATTCTTCTTTTTTAAAGAATTAATAATTACTAGAAGTAATAATAACTGCATAATAATGATATTATTATTAAATTAATGATATTATTAAATGCAATTATTATTAAAATAATTATAATTGTAAATAATAATTTCAACATAGCTTTAAAATAAAACGGGATTTGTACAAAATGACAAAAAAACAACAAAAAAAAAACCCCTTAAAATTTATTTCGTATATATATTTCTTATATATCTTTATATATATTTCTTAACTTAAATATAAGCCATATAATTGCCGTTATATTTTAATTATCTTTTAGTGAATTTTTATATGAAAGTATTTTGAATTGCAAACTTTTAATTTTGTTGTGCTATCTGAAATATAAATGCTTATTTAAAAAAATAAAAAGTTAATTTTGAAATATAGAAAAAAAAATATTTTGAAATTTATATTCAATAGTTATGATTTGCATATTTAAAATTCCAAAAATGTTTAAATTATTAAAAAAAATAATCAGAAGTAGATTTTAGAAATAATTGTATTCTTTGGTGCTGCCATCTGTTGAATAACAATGCATTTTTCTGATTTGTACGATATAATATTATTTTTTGTATACACAAATATAAAAAAATTGTTAAGATAATTATTTATATGTGTAGATTTATAATATATACTTTAAAGTAATTTCATACAGAATTTTATAATTTATTTAAACAATTAAAAAGAACATTGGATAGAATAAATAAAAAATATTGGAGAGGGAATAAATAAAGACGTAATATTTTACAAAAAATTCATTTTGACAGTAATAAATAAGTTGCATAATGTACTGCTAGTTTCTTATCTTTTGAAAAATTGGTAGCTGAAATTATAATTGCTAAAGAATTTATAAAAATCATTGGACATTTAAAATAGATTTTATACAAAATGTAATTTAATACTTCATTAAATACTTTTAAGCAAAAGTTTTAAAATGTGAAGAATTTAGATTTAGGCAGTATATATACATAATATATATACGCTTATACTGCCTGTACTGCTATAAAATAATATCTCAATCTCTTATAATCTTTAATAATTTATTTATAATAATTTTGAGTGAAAATAATACTTAATAACAAATTTCTTTGAACAGTAATATTTGAAACATTATCTATCTCTTTTTTATATCTATATTGTTAAATAAGTCAGAAGTTTATATACATATATAGCTTTTTTCCAGAAGATTTAAATAAGTGCTTAAACATTTATTTTAAATATTTATTAAATAAATATTTAGTTTAATAACTAAATAAATGTTTATATTAGTTAAAAGTATTTGCGTACCTCTCTTATTTTCTCCAATCCAAGTGTGCATAGGTAAGCAGTAACATAAGCTTCCTGCCATGACATCTGTGGTGCCAATCTCACTAGTACTACAAATGTGAACAGCACCAGAAAGACAGCATAAGCCATCTGAAAATCACCAGAAGCATGTAATTGTCAGTAATATATTAATAAAACAATTTTGAATACATATAAATGGCATAATTGGCATATAATGGCATAATTCTAAAATTTTGAATACATATAATATTAAAGTATAAAAAAATGATTTATCTGAATTGTACTGAATACAGAAAAGTAATCTTTCATTCAAGTACTGGCTGAAGCCAAAAGTGCATTTATTGAATATCCTTCAACAATCCATAACTGATGACTTGAATGGTCTCAGAATTTTGTTTTGTATACATTCTTTTTTTTATACAAGACCCTATCAAATTTTTAACAAAAATTAAAATCTAAATCCGAAAGGAAAACTATGATAAGAGAATAGAATTAACATAATGTCTTGATTTTTCTAATTTAAAAATAAAGTTTTCTCTGTAGCATACTCTATAATTTGTAAACACATGAACAAATTCAGTTAAGTACGTAGTTTCTGTGTAGCAGTAGATTATAATGGATTTTGCAATATAAAATATGAAGTGAAATAGTTCACTTTCTTTACATAATTATCAAAAAATGTGTTCAAAAGAAAGTTCATCGCAAATTGTGTGTGTGTTTTATTAATCTGCAATACTGAGGTCAGTGAAAATATGCAATGGAACAGATGTCGTGCTGTTCAGATGGAAAAATGATCAAAATTAAAGAGTTGTTTTAAATTTGTTTATTTTATTAACCATTTCAGAAGCCCTTATAGATAAATAGCAACTACATGCAAAATTTATTAAGATATGCGCATATATGGAATCATTAATGAACTTTTGTTTGATTAATAACCTGCTCAAAAGCTCTTACATGTGAATAATGACAAAATGGAAAGATGATCAAGATTACAGAAATGTTTTTTATTCTTCTACTTTATAACTAATCAACTTTTATTCCGAAATCATAAATAAGAGATGGTGTTGTAAAAGAATCATATTCAATCTAGGGAGCAAAGCTTAAAGCTCAAAAGTTCTTAAACGTGAATAGTAACAGCATGGATAAATGATCAAGATTAATAAAATTTTTTTATTCCTCTACTTTATGACTAACCAAACTTTATTTCGAAATCATAAATTATAAAGATAAAGATGTTGTAAAAGAATCATGTCCAACCTAGGAGACAGAGTATAAAGCTCAAAAGCTCTTACATGTGAATGGTGATAAAGTGCAAAAATTATCAAGATTACCGAAATTTTTGTATTTTATTTTTCTACTTTATAACTAACTATCCTGTACTATAAAACCATAAATTTCATCATACCTTGAAATCATAAATTATTTAAGTGGTGAAAATGTTGTAAAAGAATCACATCTAACGTAGCAGACAAAGTTTCAAGTTAATTAAAAATGATTTCTTTAAAAATGTTATAGCAAACAAGGTAAGACTGATACAAATGTTACAAAGAGAAACATGAAATGAATTATGATACAATTATAATGAACATTCACTACAAAATAAAACAGTAGTTAAATAAAAAATAAACTTTTAAAGGACTGTGGAAATTCAAAACAGCATTTATGTATATAAAAAAACCCCCTTATCTTGTAATGCCCTGTAACAATTCATTCAAAATTTATATATATAACAGTCTAACAAAATAAGATATTTAAAAAACACTTAAATCACTTATAAAAACCAAAATGCTAAAAGAGTATAGACATTCACAAATGAAAAATCGAGAAAGAAATCGTTTCAGACAACAGCAATTTAAAAGCCTTTTCCTTTCGTTTCTTTGCAAACAAAATTACATGTTGGTAGCCAAAATGCTTTTTCTAGAGACACAATCACTCCGGTTCCCTAAGGAATGCCCCCCCCCCAATTCCCTCCCCCAGAACAGTTGATTATACTTCCCCCCAGGGTAACGTATAGAATATAGCCACTCAAAGTTGCTATTTTGCTCGTAGAACTCTGCCAACTGGCGAAATGCCAGTAGATATGTGCTTAGCAAAAATTCTTTCTTCATGAAAATATTACTTGGTTAATTGTATATACGTATACAACATGAAGAAATGAGGGTAATTATCATAACACCTTGAAAATTATGAGTGTATTTATAACATTCACGGTTAAAGCAGTAGTTTTAAAAAATAAATTAGTTGAATTTCAACTTTTCAGTCAAAATATATTGCTTTTTTTAAAATAAATTTTGAAAATTTGCATGTGTCTTTTTAATATTTTTATTCCAAACATTTTTTCAAACCTTTCAGTTTGTCTAACGAAAGAAAATTTCGTTGAACTGGATTTAGATCTGAAAGAAAAAAAAACTGTTATGACTTTCAAGAAAAGTAAAATATTCTTTTAAAATTAACTATCTCCCTAGCACTACAGCACATGGTGAGCGAAGGCCGTCTGCCTACCAACAGATTTCGAGATAGGAGATAGTTTCTTTTTACAGGGTAGGGTTGTCAGCCCTACGCCCAATAGTGATATTAGACAGGGAACTACGGTTTAAAGTGGATTCCGAACCTCTACAAGCATACATGGCACATCCGGGACTCGAACCAGAAACCTGTGCCTTTGAGAGCCAGAGCACTAGTCAGACAGCCATCAAGCCCCGTTTTTAGAAATTATAGGTAGAAAGTTAAGCATAATTTTTAAACACGCATGTAAAAATATTAGATATGAGATATACTTTTGCGCTTATATTTTCATAATGTATTGTTTTTTCAACACATTAAATATGCGTTCAAAAAGAAATACCTATATCTTTACTCATTTAAAATGATTTTTTTAAATAAGCAGGGAAAACATTTAAACATTTTACAACTCGTCTTTTCTGAGTAAACATAATCATACAAAATACACGTTTATAACTACAACATGGTAAATGTATTTCAATTTTAAAATAAGTATTTCAAAAACGGCATCTACAACTAATAAAGAGATACTCTTAAATCTGTATAGAAAGTATTTATTTGAAATCTTATTTTTAAAAACATATTTCTGCTTTAATTAAGGAAAACCATAATGATCGTGGACCTGTCTTTTTTATCTTATGTTATTATTTTTTCTTTTATCTACTAATAATATTTAATCTAGAAAAGTAAATATAACCTTACTGATGGACAAAAAAAATTCCTAAAATTTTATTTCAGATTTTGCATTGTTTAGTTGGCGTATTTGTCGTCAGGTGGAGTTTTATAATAATGGAAATTTTTAAAGATATATTCTCAAATGAATTTCACCAATGAGAGACTAAAAAATTTTTTTTTACTTCAAATATGCTTAAAAAGTGTTTTGTAAACAATAGAAATAGATTGTTTTGGGTGAATTTTACATGTTGGATATTTTTTATTTATATAATTCATTACTTTTTGATGGTAACACAAAAAATTGTTGTTTGAATATTCATTTCATTTTGATATATTCATTTTAACTTTTACGTTTTATCTACCACAGTACCGTCATCTTTGTATGCTGAATTCCCAAATCAAAGATTGACTATAATTTTTACAAAAAAATGAGCCAATGAGGGTTTTAATTAAATCTATATGCCTTCTTTACATATAAAGCAATAAATTTGTTTAGCAATACCTACATTTTAATAAAACATAAAAATTATAATAGAAATCTAGTTTTTAAAAATTTATTTTTATCTGGTGCATAACCAAAAATTATGAAACAACTCTAATTAATAACTTTTTAAAATTAACGATTAGCTCTATCTGGCGGCATGAGATTGAAGTTTGTTTGTTCGTATTTTTTTTTTTAAATATTTTCTTTACTTGTTCCAAATGTTCTGTTCTATATGCTTAGCATTTATTTTTACAGTCTAAAATCATTCTATTCATAAACAGCGTTTGAATTATTTTTTCCCCTAACAATTCGCGAAATGATAATTTTCAATCGTATCAGATATTTTACACTAGATATTGATAATTTCTCTGGATTCCTTCGCACTTTTCATTGTTATTATTTTTTTATCGAATAAAATTTATCAAAAACTGCAAATGTTTCATTTTCTGTATCCGGGCAACTCTGAATCATATCTGCTAGTTTATAATCAGACAGTTAATAGTATCAAATCTATTTTAGGTGATTAAAGGAAAAAAAATTATAAATATCTCAATGAATAAATAAATGGACTAACACAACTTTCAATTAAAACTGATGGTGTGTGCAACCTAGTCTAGAACATGTTAGATCAGGACCATATCTGTGGGACAAATCAAGTTGACAAGAAGGAGAAATTATAATTGCCGAAATAATGCCGAATAATCGATGATAAATGTATTATTCGCAATAATGCGATCATTTTGTTTTACCTTTTACATTGATATCTAAAGAGTTTAGTGTCCCAACAAGCGAGGTTTTTGAGATAGGAGTCATTGCGAATTTTGTCTTGAGTAAAGTATCAGTATTTGAAATACAAGATTTGGTGAGGCCACAGCTATTGTTCCCCTCAGATTCTAGAGTCTTGAGCGTGGAATAAAGAAGGAATTTCTTATCCCGAATATATCTTAAATTTGCAGATTCCGTGCCTGAAAAAGTATGAGTCGGAATTCTTCTGTCGAACTTTACAGTTATTGAATATCTCAATTGCCCTCAAGTGCACACAATAAATTAACAAGCAAGAAAGTACACGTTAGAGGAGTAGGTTTTAAGCTAGTTTTTTTTGTTCAGTAATAAAATATAATTAACTCCATCATGAGGTTTCTGACGAAATGTCCTAATAATGAAGTTGGCAAAAGTGAGATAGAAGAATAAAACAACTAGTGAAGGAAAAAATGAATTTAAGCAAAAGTGAAGTGAATGAAAAATTAATATCATACTTTAATAGGTTACGTTAACATCTTTTTCTTTCTCTATATTCTCTTTGACATATATGCCTTTATTCAGTCTGTATAATGTAAAATATGTAATATAGTATGTGTATAGTATATATATATAATATGTATAATATAATGTATTGTACTAAGTCAATCAAATACTGTAAGAAATTATTATTATATTAATACAGTCAAATAATGTAATACATTATTACATTATTTGTATTCAGTTTGTCTGTATACATTATTTGTTCATTATAAATACGCTATCATAATAAAAAAAATGGCTGATGTCTTATGTGTCGGAATGAATTAATTCATTTCAATGAAGAAAATTGATTTGAGATACGAGTATTTTGACAGAGTCATAGAATGACTTATCTTAAAGCACCCTTTATGCAGCAGTTTCACTTACCGTATGCCCCCAGAACTTGGTGATGGGCGCCCCGTAGAACTCGTAGATCTTCTTGCCCAGCTTGAGGTTCTTCCTCTTGTTCTTCATGCGGTCTCGCTCGCTGTCCAGGCTGATGTCGAAGGGGAAGATCTTGCCGTTCTCGATCTTGTTGATGCGCGTGCTCGAGTTGCAGATGCTGCCCGAACGGATGGTCACGTACGACTAACAAGGGAGAGATAAAATCATTTAGACGAACCAATGTTTTAAGACTACACTCAAGAATTAAATGTGTGATTTAAGATTACAATCAAGAATTATGTTAAATGTGTTAACATAATGTTAAACTGTGTTTAACACAGTGTTAATGATTTTAACATAATATGTTTTTTAAATTAATGTTTAATGTTATTTGTTTAAAACATAATTGTTATTAAATAAACAATCTATTTTAATTATGTTAATTTTTTAATGCAATGTTAATAACAAATATTTAGAATTGTCTCAGAATTTTAATATAATGTTAATTTTTGTTATGTTTAATTTTTGATAATATTAAGTTAATTTATTGTTAATAATGTTAAATTAATTTAATAATAATCTTTGTTAATACTAAATTTTTGAATTGATAGTTTCAGTATAATGTTAAATGTCTTAACATAATGCTAAACTGTGTTTAACATAGTGTTTTTTTTTAAATAATGTTTAACGTTTTGTTTTTAAATGTTTAACGTTCTGTTGTTAAAAACCTAATGTTATTTTTTAACATAATTGTTATTAATATAACATAATCTTTTTTAATTATTAGCAATTTACACAATGTTTTAAACACAATGTTAATAATGTTAATAACAAATATTTTGATAATTGTAAAATTATAAAATAATTTGTTAATGTTAATAACAAATATTTTGATAATTGTAAAATTATAAAATAATTTGTTAATGTTAATAACAAATATTTTGAATTTCCTCGAAAATTTTAGTACGTTCATTTTTGTTAAATTTAAAATTTTTGTTATGTTTAATTTTTGATAATTATGTTAATAATTTTAAATTATTTATAATAATGTTAACTTAATTAATGCTAATGCTTGTTAATATTAAATTTTTGAATTCATAATTTTAGTATAATGATAAATGTTTTAACATAATATTAAACTTAGTGTTAATGTTTTAAACATAATGCTATTTTTTAAAATAATGTTTTATTGTTTTGTTTTTTAAAATAATGTGTAACGTTAAATTGTTTAGAACATAATTTTATTAACTTAACATAATCTTTTTTAATTATGCTAATTTTTTTAACACAATGTTAATAACAAATATTTTGAATTTCCTCTTTCCATACATTATATGAAAAGCTCAATCTTTTATAAGAAATAATGAGATCATAATCATCTTTCAAAGTCACTTTTGTTATATTTCGTGATAACTAATAGATTATATATGAAAAATAATTATTTCTTTAATGAGTTTCTAATTAATTCTTTTATATTATTATTCACGACATCTAATTAGTATTTTCTTACATGGGACTGAGCTGAAAGCTCAACCTTTTATCGGAAAGAATGAGAATATAATTATTTTTACGATTGATTTTGTTATCCTTTCGTAATGATAGTTGCATTTTGAATGATATCTAATTATTACTTTTCACATTAATTCAATTCCCATTTTTTTAAACAACAATAGAAAATTTTCATTTTCCACTTAACTTTTCCTCGTACTGTATGCAAAAATTTGACTTATATGAAAAAGTGAAGAACGAAATGCAGCATTATATGCAAATAAATATTAATATCATATCAAATAAATCCTATTTATAACAGTATTTTAATCATCATTATTTTTTTAAAATTTAATAAATTAAAGAAAATTTTTTAACTCTTTTTCTTTTTTTTAAAATATAATTAGATAACATTTTTAAAGATACACCGCTTTAAGAAATTAAATTATATTAAAATAATAATAACTATTATAATAATACAAATAATAGAGTATAAATTCATTGTATTGCTGGCTTGTCAAGAAAATTGATTTCCTAAACTAAGTAATTTGTGTAGTAACATTACCATTTGTAGAACTATAACAAAGGGTTTTAATTAATCGAAATCTCCAATATATTCTTAAGTACAGAGAGCAACTTCTTTTGAAAGGAAGTCTTTAATACAATAGTTTTTCTAAGTATTTAGATTTAGATTAGATTTATTTATAGTATTTTTTATATTATTTTATATTATTTAGATTATTTTTATAGATTAGATTTATTAACTACATTTTTTTCCGGTCATTTTTTCCGCTCAATCTTTAGGCTAATTAGACAGGAACCTTTAGTTTAACGTGAATTCCGAACCACTCACAAACATCCCTGCCATCGCCAGAATTTGAGTCTGAGGCCTGTGGTACCAAAGGCAGAGTGCTAGCCAATTGGCCATCAGATCGCTTGGTTTCGAAATGTAAAGCTTACAGTATTTACTATAAATGTCCTCAGATCCTTTTTAAATGAAGTGTTTCATCATTTTATGAAATAGTTTGGCAGTGATAGTCTGATTATGGCATATAATAATAATCTACAAAAGACCAGTTCAAAAATACATGGCTTGCAAGAATAGATATATGTTACAATAGTTCTGAAAGGTTTGCTCACCGAGACTTTGCTGTTGAGCTCCCGCTGCTCCCTGATGGGTCTCGGGGTCTGCCTGACCATCTTCTCCTTCTCGCCCGTCCCCTCCACCTCCTCGTCCATCTCGGCCATCTCCAGGTTGTGCTCCTCCTCCGTCTGCGGCATCAGCTGCAGCTCCTCCCGGCTGCGGAACTCCAAGTACGTGATGGTGACGGGGAACACCAAACCCAGGATCACCTACGCACAGGGAACAAGTCGATTGTGTCAGAAAAAAATAATGTATATTTGCCGACAAATGAAAAAGATTATGATAATGAAATAAAAAAAAATGGAAATGATAACTGTAGTGTTGTGGATTGTAGTTGGGTTGAGACTTGAGACACAGCTCTATTGACGCACTCACAAACAGCACACACGTACAATATTTAATACATTTAAAGACATATTATAGATTCGTGGAAGGATCTCACCTCTAAGTGGGAAATAAAGATACTTATGTACGCATTGGTTGCACGAAATATACTTCCTTTCCGAGTGCGAGTCTGTAGGCCAACTTATACGCAGGTTACGTTAAACATATTTCCTCTAGGAATGAGAAACTGCAAACGCAACGTTTCGAAACAGAAGAGCGTAATTGCCCTGTACTAAACGTTTCTCAGCGGCAGCACCGGTTTCGCTGTACTTCCTCTCGGATGAGAGCTTCGAGGCCTACTGACCATTTCTCTTGACTGCCACGAGGGCCTCTCTTGCCAGTGTAGGTTTTGTTTTGTTTGTAGCTCTACAGTCATCTTGTGCACACGAGGGCTAAACAGACCGGACCTACAGTTTAAAGTGGATTCCGAACCACTAAAAAAACAACCATGCCGCCATCAGGAGTCGATCGAGAAACATAGGATACCAAAGGCCAGAGCAGCTAGTTGGAGAAAACATGGTTGTGTAGGAGGAAGCACGGTTACATAACGAAATAACAAAAGATTTTCGTCTCCTGTGCCTAGTGACTCAAAATTATTTATTTGTAGGTTTTACATTGGAGAGGCTTTATAAGAAACAAATTATTGCCGAGTTGCAGCTATTCGGTATGATGCTAGTTGAAGTTTGGTTTACATCAACCCCGTATTTTTTAAAATAAGTGTTGGAGATTTTAATGAAGGATGTCCTCAAGTGTGGGAAACGCTTGCTAGTGATCATGAATAGGTATAGTTGATATATTGAAAAAAAAAAGAGATTTTTTTTTATGACATGTTAAAAATATTCAGTTTGTATTGTTTGTATTTTTACATGAATATGGCAGAAACATGGAAAACACATTTTTACATGGCAGAAATCATACTACACTAGTAGAATATAAATTATTCTTCTGTCATTCTAGACTGTCAAATTGTTATGTTCTGGTGTCCTTTTTTGACTTTGATGCCCAGTAGAATGCAAATTATTTTTCTGTCGTTCTGGATTGTCAAATTCTTATGTTCTGGTTCTTTTGCTGACTTTGATGCCCAGTAGAATGCAAATTATTTTTATATCATTCTAGATTGCCAAATTGCTATGTTCTGGTGTTCTCTGTTAATTTTGATGTGGTGACTTCAAGAGACTCTCTTCGGTGAATTGTTTGTCCATCTCACTATATCCTTCTCACCGTTCAGCACCACAAATATTAAATGAACAATCTAATAAAGCTAACCACTTATAAAATAAATATAAACAGTTAATTGACTTTAGTTTTCGATCGATAAAAATTAAAGTAATAAAAGTAAAGTCAATCAACATTTTCAGATTAAAAAAGTAACTCCCATTTCTTGGCAAAGAGAAATATATTTTCTCACTACTAATATATGTATTATAATGCTTATTTCGAATGTTTGTAGATTACAAAATGATGAGCTATGAGTTTTAAGT